>SJYQ01004432.1:49189-138221 GCA_006410935.1 Redunca redunca
TATGTACACAAAATAACTAGTTGAGAATAAGTACGCCATCTAGAAAAATAAAAAAACCTTAAGTAAAATTTGTGCTGTGAGTTTCATGCTCAGCAGAATGGTCAGTAATTTGAAACAATTTAATTATATTATTATTGCTTCTTTATTTTCTAATCAGCTTGATAGGACACACTCTATAAAGATTCTAGGTTAGTAAATCTGTGACTGACCCACAAAGGTGAAATTTTTTAAGTATCTCAGGTCCATGGACTCTTTCCAAATACTAGCTTAGAAGAATCTCACAGATTTGTCTAATTAAGTTACTTTTCAACTGATATCATTATATTTTATTATTTTACTTACCTTTAGAAGGGATTTAGTATTATAATGATGAAACATGACAGTTTTTCATTGGGAAAGAAAAAAAAAAACACATCTCTAATTCTACTTTTTGCACTATAGATTTAAAAAGAGAAATAAAATCTATTACACATGGGCCTTATCAGTTAAAGGTGGACAGCAAATTAAGATATTAGGAAGAAAGAAATTGTACTACATTTTCCCCCCTCTAGTGTGTGTCTTGAAAAACTTAAACTTTGAAAAAACTGGGCTGTAAATATCAAATTTCCATCTATTATCTTACTTCTTTCAACATACTTTTATTGAGCAACTATTAAATAACAGATACTGTACTTTATGTGGGAAAACAAAGATGAGAATAAAATCATCTCTACTTTTGCACCCCTTAGAGTTGGTTGCTGCCTTCAAGTTTCAAAATTTGTCTCAGTTCAATATTCTGACATTTGATGAGCTAAAGTTACTGTGGTTACCATTGTTTAATTGGTTTAGGGACTTTGTTTGACCGTGCTATAGAGTGAACGTGTGCGTGCATGCTAAGTCACTTCAGTCATGTCCAACCCTTTGCAACCCTGTGGACTGCAGCTCACCAGGCTCCTCTGTCCATGGGGATTCTCCAGGCAAGAATACTGGAGTGGGTTCCTGTGCCCTCCTCCAGGGGATCTTTCCAACCCAGGATGGAAGCCACGGCTCATGTCTCCTGCCTTAGCAGGAGGGTTCTTTACCATGTAATAAATGCTTGCTCAGTTCAGTTCATATTTCTTATAAACCTGTTTATAAGAGAGTGAAAGAACTGGCTTGAAACTCAACATTAAAAGAAACAAACAAACGAAGATCATGACATCTAGTCCCATCACTTCATGGAAAATAGAAGGGGAAAATGTGGAAGCATTGACAGATTTTATTTTCTTGGGCTCCAAAATCACTGCAGGCAGTGACTGCAGCTATGAACCTGAAAAATTCTTGCTCCTTGGAAGAAAAGCTGTGACAAACCTAGACAGTGTATTAGAAAGCAGAGACGTCACGTTGCCAACAAAGATCCTTAACATCAAAGCTATGGCTTTCCCGTTAGTCATGTAGGGACTAAGAGTTAGACCATGAGTTACACCATGTGAGAGTTAGACCACAAAGAAGGCTGAGAGCTAAAGAATTTATGCTTTCGAATTGTGATGCTGGAGAAGACTCTTAAGAGTCCCTTCAACTGCAAGGAGATCCAACCAGTCCATCCTAAAGGAAATCAACCCTCAATATTCATTGGAAGGACTGATGCTGAAGCTCCAAACGTTGGCCACCTGATGTGAAGAGCTGACTCATTAGAAAAGACCCTGATGCTGGGAAAGATTGAAGGCAACAGGAGAAGTGGGTGGTAGAGGATGAGATGGTTGGATAGCATTACTGACTCAACGGACGTGAATTTGAGCAATAGTGAATGACAGGAGCTTGGCATGCTGCAGGCCACGGGGTTGCAAAGAGTTAGGTATGATTTAGCCACTAAACAACAATAACAAGAAAATAAACCCACTTTGGGTTCTGGCTGTTGTTAATCAGCTATATTTTTAGCTTTTTATTAGATATTTTCAGACTTACAGATGCACCTTACCTTGCTCAGGAAAGCTAACAGCTTACATGATTATAGCATAATTATTAGCATAAAGAAGAAATAAATTAAAGAGTTTACTTAATTTTACCAGTGTTTGCACTAATTTCTTTTTTCCTGTTCCAGGATCCGAGTCAGAATAGCATGCTGCAGTTGCTCTAGCGGACACGAATGAGGCACCCCATTACGTTAGTCTTTCTTCAGCTCTTGTTCTCTCCACCCATTTAACCTACAGATATTTGTTCTTCCTCTCTTTCTTGCTTAATTGCACTCTGAAAATGTATACCCTCTAGCTACACCCCTCCAAGACAACACTCTGTAACAGTCTTTTCCTCTGGAGGCACTCTTCATTCCAGAAAGAGGATCACAGTATGATGACCTCAAGAAACATCACAACCTGTCCTAGAATCACCTGAGGTCCTGGAATCACCCTAAAGATCTCAATGCCTCCAGGAGAAGGAGAAGAATACAAGACCACATCAACCCTGATCTTTATCTTCAGCCCCACTTCCCATCCTGAAACTATAAGACCTCTTCCAACTTCTGAAGAAGGAGGCGGAATCTTGGAAGTGTTAGTTTGCTGTGGTTCCCTTTTGACTGGCCGCTTTTTTGGCAACACAGTTAATGTCTTAGCTCTTTAGTTTTCTGTTATCAATGATTGCCTCCTTTTCTTTCCTTTTCCTTCATGACCTTGATGCAGTTTAAAGAAATTGGTCAAATAATTTGAAGAATATCTCTCAATTTAAGTTAGCCTGGTTTCTTCTCATGACTAACTTGAAATTATTCATTATGGGAAAAAGTACCAAAGGCCCATATATATGCCTTGTTCACATTATCAGAGGATACATTACATGGATAAATATTTCTAGTAATATTAAACTTGGGCACTCAGTTAAGGTAGTGTCTGCCTGAATTCTTTACTGTAAAAATGCAATTCCTTACTCTGTAATTTACATAAATTAATATTTATATGTAATTATATATATGCAATATTAACATTCTTAAATTAATATCATTTACGATGTCTTTTATATAAATTCATATATATGTAAGAAAAGAGACTATGTTAGGTTATTTCATTCATACTTTTTGGAATCCATCAAGAAGCTACATCTGATGATTATCACGGTGGTGCTTTCATAGTAAATTTCCATTTCCCATATTCTTTCAACGTATTTTAACTGAAAATATCCTCTAAGGGAGCGTTGCTCTTGTGTGTTTGTTTATGCCAGCATGCGCTTGTTTACGAGTGCTTTGTCCTCTGAGGCTGTTGCCCACAGGTCACCACTCGCTGTGCTGCTCCGATTGCTCCGCTTCGTTCGCGGGAACGTCGTTGCTCCTCTGCGCATTGTTGTTTGCACATGCTTGGCATTTCTCTTTGTTTTATTTCTACTTCTTACACCCTGGAAGCGCAAGGGACTGCAGCTTTATTTTATATTTTCCTGGGGAAACAACCACTTTTCCAAGGACGCTTGTTATCTTTTATAAGAGTAGGGTGTTTGGAATCCGGGATATTTTATTTTCACTTGCATTTCATTTTCATGTGCGCATTTATATTGTTCCCTTAAGAATATATAACAAGTTTTTAACATTTTTAATGTTTTTAAGTTTCAAGTCTTTATAATCATAATTTTATAAATGAAGACTCTATGCTTTAGTTGAAGATGTTTAGAACTGGGAAACATAATTCTGAGTTTGTGTTCAGAGAAACCATTTGCTAGCTTTGTGGCCATGTAAGCATTTCTTATCACTTTGATTCACAGTGTCCTTGTCTGCAAAGTGACAATAGTAGTACCCACCTTACATGTTTGTGAAAATTAAATTAAATTATAAAATATTCTGCATGATATTGAGATTTTACCAGGTATTCAATCGATACCTGAGTGGCTATTGATATATTCAATCAGTTCCCTGGTGGCTCACATGGTAAAGAATCTGCCTGCAATGTGGACGACATGAGTTTCCTCCCTGCATTGCGAAGATCCCCTGGAGGAGGACATGGCAGCCTACTCCAGTATTCTTGCCTGGAGAATCCCCAAGGACAGGGGAGTATGGCAGTCTACCGTCCATTGGGTCGTCCATTGGGTCGCAAAGAGTCAGACATGGCTGAATGACTAAGCACACGTTCAATCAGTATCTATCTCGTGTCCTTAATATAAATGTTTTATAATAATCTGTTACCACCATACATCCACATTTATTGAACTGTTTCCTCTACTGTTTGACTTTCACACTAATCATGATTTTTGTTGTTTATTTTTATTCATTTTTTAAAAATTTTATTGGAGTATAATTGATGTACAGTTTCTTTTGTAGGTCGATATGGAATTACAAAATACATATAGGAAATTATATTTGTTTATGTCAAATGGTAGGAGAACTATATGCTAATATATGAACATATGTGTGCTTGAATTCTACTTCTGAAATCTTGACATTTTTTTATCTTGATCAAGCTTTTTAACTCCATTGATCCTTTCTTTCCTCAACTATAAAATGCATTAGTTCTTCTAGAGTTTAAAAAAGAAGGAAAATTGAGACCACTCTCTGCAACTGATTTTTTTTAGGGGGTGCTTTGTATAGAAGCAGGTATGTGTGGGTGTTTGTGTGATTATCATCTACTGGGTCATTATTATTCAATCAAAACTGAAAATCATATTTTATAACTAAACAAACTGTAGAAGATGGTGTCAGTTTCTTACATAGGAAGTTCAAAGAAATTCAAAATAATAATTTGGGAATTGAAGGAATCCAAAGTGTACAGTGGTATAAAATTATTGTATACTGGAGATATTTGGATTCAATGTAGAGAGACTTCTCTGAGCTTCTTTTATCTGACTGAAGGCAGAACTTCTGAGAGTGAGGCTGCCATAAACCCCCTCTCTTTGGGGCTGCTTTGTCTGCCAGGAAAAGACAGAGAAGGCCCCCTGCCTCTATCATAAATAAATGATGCCCCAGGATTTCTTATCTCCCATCTCTTCCCTTAGAAGCCCATTTATTTTTCTCACAGAAGCCAGTTCTCACTCTCCCTTTCCTCTATTGACAAATTATTGAACAAATAAATTTTTTGTACACTTTATATACATATGAATAAACTTCATCTATTCTCCCATTAATCTACCTTTTGTCAATTTAATCCACAGTCCTTTAATTAATAAACCTAAGAAAGTAAAAGAAAAGGTTTCTTCCTTCATGACAGAAAGTATTGCATATGTATGTATGTATATGCACACATAAAATGTGAAATAATGTATGAGCATCTGTTTCCAAATGCCAGTGAAAAGTATCTTTGTTCATATGCTAATTTAAAATATCATCCTTCTTTTCTCCAAAATTCTCACACATATTTAATAATGTACCCATATGTACCATCAACTAGTATTCTTAAAAGTTTCTGCTTGAAAATCATAGTCACTGAGCAGATATTTTTCTCATGATAATTCTTTTCATTGCTTCTTTGGCTTCTGTGTTCCTTACGCTGTATATCAGAAGATTTAGTACTGGAAGCAAAAGGGAATAGAACACAGACAAGATTTTGGCTTTCTCGTCTGGATAGCTAGAGCTGGTCCCCAAATAAGTAAAAATCACTGTTCCATAGAAGAAACTCACTACCGTTAGGTGGGAGGCGCATGTGGAGAAGGCTTTGTATCTGCCTCTCAAAGACCGTGTCTTCAGGACCGTGAGAAGGATTCCCAGATAGGAACTAACCACCATCAGAAAGGTAGCCACCGATGTGGTTCCAGAGAAGACAGTAAGTAAAGTTTCATTGTAATGGGTGTCAGAACAGGCAAGTTGGAAAAGCAGTGGGATATCACAGAAATAGTGGTTAATGACATTGTGCCCACAGAAGGACAGACTGAGCAAACCAGACAGGTGGGTGAATGAGTTGGCACAACCCAGGAGATAAGAGGCAGTGACGAGGTGGATGCAGAAGGTGGGTGTCATGAGACCTTTATAGTGAAGAGGACGGCAGATGGCAAGATACCGATCATAGGCCATGGCGGCCAAGAGGAAGCATTCCGTGGTCAGGAACAAGCCGACAAAGGAGCATTGAAGGAGGCAAGCGCGGTAGGAAATGACTTTCCGTCCTGCGACGTAGTTCACCAACAGCTTAGGAATGGAGACTGAGGAGTAGCAGAAATCCAGGAAGGCCAACTGGCTAAGGAAAAAGTACTTGGGAGAGTGGAGCTGATCACTAGCCAGGATGACGATGATCATCCAGACGTTGCCCAGGACAGTGATGAGATAGATCAAGAGAAACAGCATGCATAGGACTGTATTCAGTTCAGGGTAGTCGGTCAGCCCCAGGAGGATGAATTCAGTTATCCCACTGATGTTGCTGTCAGCCATTTACGTGACTCCTCTAAGACTGATCTGCAGAGGGTAAGAGAAGAAAGCAAATAAACAAAGGAACAACTTGAATATATGAATTCCATTTGCTAGTAGCTTTAGAAACCTGCATGGTTTTAGTTAATATTAATAACCTGAAAGTGAAAGTGAAGTGTTAGGCACTCAGTCTCATTCAGCTCTTTGTGGACCCATGAACTGCAAACCTACCAGGCTCCTCTGTTCATGGATTCTGCAAGCAGGAATGCTGGACTGTGTTGGCACTGCTTTCTCCAGAGTATCCTCCAGTAATCTATAACACTCCAATCCTTTCAAGTATGAAAATCTACCAGATATAAAACTTTACTTGGCACAAGGTGTCACCAGTGCATGTAACCTGGCAATAGGCACATAGAAGAACCTCTAGAGAAATTGAAGTCCTCGTGAAGAGCCCTAAGAGGAGTCTTTAACAAAGAAAATTCAGGAGATAGATCCTGGATAACAGTATAGTCCAAATTCCAGACATAGACAAGAATCTCATATTTTAAGAGAGTACATCTGTTAACAAAAAGCAAAAAAAAAAAAAAAATTCAGTATTTAACAGGTAAATTCTTGAGACATCTAGCAAAATTATTCTCTATAACAACTTTTTCACCTAGACAAAAAACATATGTTAAGCAATAAAAATAACAAATGAATAGAATATATATATATGCATATATATGCAAGTATATAATATCACCTAATGAAATTAATGATTATCTATAAAAATGAAAAATGGCAATTATGAGCACCTAGAATATAGAAAGAAACAAATTTAAAAATTGTCTATCCTAACACACCTTACTTGTTAAAACTCACTCACTGCAGGAAGTCATTCTTTGCTCCTCCAATAGATATTTATTATTTCATCCCGATTTCCCATTTTATTATCCAATGCCTTGAATTAGTCCATATCAGATTTTTTAAATAAAGATAAAAAACTCAATATTTTTTAACCCTGGCAGTCAAAAAGCCTCAAATCTAATTTCAAGTATAATGCATATGCTTTTGGCATATTTCATCCCATATCTGAATTTTTGCTGCTGCTGCTAAGTCGCTTTAGTCGTGTCCAACTCTGTGCGACCCCATAGACGGCAGCCCACCAGGCTCCCCCATCCCTGGGATTCTCCAGGCAAGAACACTGGAGTGAATTTTTACTCAGGTATAATTATCCAGGAATAGTTAGATCATTATTTCCTTTTAGGTTTTTATCATATAACTCAAAGTACATAAAAGTCAAGGTTCTTGTAAAGCAATTATCCTTCAATTAAAAATAAATAAATTTTAAAAAGCAAGGTTTTGTTTTTAATATAATGGGGAAAATACTTGATTAAACAATTTTTAAGGAAGGTTTTCTTTACTGCAGAACTTTTACTAGTGCATAGGATATAACTATGCCTTGTGAGTGCCAACAAATAAATAAACAAAGAAATAAATATAGAACATGTTTCACATCTAATTAACAGTTGACTATATTTCCACTAAAAATTAATGAATATGATGTTCCAAAAACCCATGCTTTGGAAATAATACTTCCTGGCATTGAATGAAGAATGAATGAGTTTGGATCTCTATGCCTTATTGTCAATGTGGTGTAAAGTAAGCTATTTAATAACATTAGTGTGATGTAAGTTATTAATCACAATTCAAATACTGCAAACCATGCTACAAAATACCTTTGATTATGTCCATGTTACCAAAGCACAAGATGTAAAAAAGAATGACTAGACACTTTTTACCACATTAAGCTGCGGTTCCATGTCTCTTAGCTACATTTATAGCCCTTCCTCGGATGTAGTTATAAGAATTAAATAAGAAAACATGTGAAAGCCATGTTGTATACCATAGGTACTCTCTGAAAGCTTGCTTTATATTCAAAGTAAAACTAATAGGGAAAATAGAGATAAGACTATCTGTTGACATACAGGACAAACAGCTTTTGGCTAAAGTCACTTTTTGGATCTTTGCTGTTTTGGGTTTTGTTTTATTAGCTTTGCCTTGACTAACTTTGTTTCTTAAAAAATCAATGTGTTTCTTTAATGATGAGTTTCTTATTTCATTGATTTCATATTTCTTTTTTACTTGAGTGTCAATTTCTCAGTCATGTCTGACTCTTTGCAACCCCATGGACTATAGCCCACCAGGTTCTTCTGTCCATGAAATTCTCAAGACAGCATTACTGGAGTGGAATCCCCTTCTGCAGGCAATCTCTCTGACCCACAGATCAAACACAAGTCTCCCACATTACAAGCAAATTCTTTACTATCTGAGTCACCAAGGATCACATAATAAATGGTAATTTTCCTCTATACTGGCTTATAACAGCACTTTTCTTTTGCTATAAATTCAGGCATATAAAATAAATTAATCTTCGAGTCTCAAGATTAGCTTCAGTAAGAGGATCAAATAAATGACTGTTCTTTCCCTCCGATTTAACAAAATTCAACCGTTTGCAACAATTAGTTTCAGTTCTTAAAGAATTTCTTTGAATATATCATTTCTTTTAATTTATGTAGTTATGTGAAATTTTAAGCACAGCTATTGAGGAAATATGGACTAGACCCACTGACTCTTTCAAGAGAGTTAGTTGACTTGCACTGTGAGACGGGCTCTTTCCAGTGATCAGAATAGATTTGGGGCAGGTGATTTTTCTCCCCTTCCATTCACAGCGTGTACCGAGAGTGGCTGTTTTTGAGAAGTGGAAAAGGCATTTTTAATTCCTTTGTTAGAACCCATAAATGCAACACCTACCTGGCGCCAAAAGGAAGTCTGTTCCTTTCTCTTAGTTTCCTGACCTGTGTTTATATTTGGCTCTGGGCCCTTGGAGGATGTGATCACTGGGGATTCTGTGAATACTGAGTTTCATCAAAACGACTAACAGGAGACATGGGGAAAGTAAGACCCCAGCACTATCTTTCCAAATTACAGCAGTTCACGGATTTGGCTTTTTCTCATCTTAGGGGAAATTGTTGTCTATGTTCTTGTCTGACTAATAGGAGGCTCTACATGGGAAAGTCCTTCCCTGGTGGTTCAGTGGGAAAAAAATCTGCCTGCAATACAGGAGATGTGGGTCCGATCCTTGGGCCAGGAAGATCTTCTAGGGAAGAAAATGACAGCCCACTTCAGGATTCTTGCCTGGGAAATCCCACAGACAGAGGAGCCTGGTGGGCTACAGTCCAGGGGTCACGAAAGAGTTGGACATGACTTAATAACTAAACCACAAGAAGGAGGGAAAACCTAATTATTAAAAATGAACTCCATGGGGTTTATAATTATGATTTACATGGCCTAATTATGTCTATCTGTGTGTGCATGTGTGTGTTAACGAATGCTAAGTTCCATTTTTTGATGACCACGTGTCTCAGTTGTGGTAGTTTCTGTTCAGCCGCTAGCCATGTTTGACTCTTTGTGGCCCCATGGACTGTAACCCTCCATGGGATTTCCTAGGCAAGAATGCTGGGTGGATTGTCATTTCCTTTTCTGAGGGATCTTCCTGACCCTGTGAACACACGTCTCCTGCATTGCAGGTGGATTCTTGACCTCTGAGCCACCAGAAAAGAGCCCTAATGGCACTATGCTTGTGTGCATGCCAAGTCACTCCAGTTGTGTCCAACTCTTTGCAACCCTATTGATTGTAGCCCTCCAGCCTCCTCTGTTCATGGGATTCTCCAGGCAAGAATATGAGAGTGGGTTGCCATGCCCTCTTCCAGGGGACCTTCATGACCCAGGAATTGAACCCATGTCTCTGCATCTCCTGCATTGGCAGGTGAGTTCTTTACACTAGCACCACCTGGCAAGCCCTAAGAAACCACAAATCTTAGAAACATAAATTGATTGCATTGACTTGAGAGTCTCCTAATAAATATCAAAGATGACCACAATGCCAGTTTGCCATGGCTAGTCCAGATGCTGCCAGTAACTTATTTTAGTAATGACTTGGACCATTTCCAAATTGCAGACTCTATGTTTACACATATGAAATAAAATTAGCACATATTTGATAGAGGTTCTCTGAGCGCTGAAAGGAAATTACGTGATATAAATATCAGCTGAGCCGTGATTTCTCTCAGTAGGGATATTAAACAGTAACCAGTTTTATGTATGAAGTGCAGGGCTTAGAGCTACAAGTGCTCATTCTCAATTTTTTCCCTGATATTTTACATGACAGTTGATAGAGTACTAACAGATATTTCATTGGTGAAGTTCTCATTGATTTCCCACTGACTAATTGCATTTGTCGTTTAAAGACATTTAGAATGTGCTTAACTGGGTTTATTTACTTTCAGGATATATACTAATATATATATTTAGTTTGTTACTAATTTTTGTTATATTCCCAATATTTCAGTCTAATTATATGAACTAAAAACCTGTGAAAGGCTCTCCATTTGTCTGAGAATTCTAAGACAGAGATTTATTTTCCTCACTTAAGCAGCCAGTTTCTTTTTATAGTGTAATATGGTAGCTCTTCACTGGAGAAGGGAATGGCAAACCACTTCAATATTCTTGCTTTGAGAACCACATGAACAGTATGAAAAGGCAAAAAGAGGAACTCCCCAGGTTGGTAGGTGCCCAACATGCTACTGGAGATCAGTGGGGAAATAACTCCAGAAAAAAATGAAGGGATGGAGCCAAAGCAAAAACAATACCCAGGTGTGGATGTGACTGGTGATAGAAGCAAGGGCCGATGCTGTAAAGAGCAATAAGGCATAGGAACCTGGAATGTCAGGTCCATGAATCAAGGCAAATTGGAAGTGGTCAAAAGGGAGATGGCAAGAGGGAACACACTGCAGATGGTGACTACAGCCATGAAATTAAAAGATGCTTATTGCTTGGAAGAAAAGTTATGACCAACCTAGACAGCATATTAAAAAGCAGAGGCTTTACTTTGCCAACAAAGGTCTGTCTAGTAAAGGTTATGGTTTTTTCAGTAGTCATGTATGGATGTGAGAGTTGGACTATAGAGAAAGCTGAGTGCTGAAGAATTGATGCTTTTGAACTGTGGTGTTGGAGAAGATTCTTGAGAGTCCCTTGCACTGCAAGGAGATCCAACCAGTCCATCCTAAAGGAAATCAGTCCTAAATATTCACTGGAAGGACTGATGCTGAAGCTGAAACTCCAATACTTTGGCCACCTGGTATGAAGGGCTGACTCATTTGAAAAGACCCTGATGCTTTTCAAAAAGAAAGAGTGAAGGTGGAAGGAGAAGGGGATGACAGAGAGTGAGATGGTTGGATGGCATCACTGATCGATGGACATGAGTCTGAGTGAACTCCAGTAGTTGGTGATGGATAGGGAGGCCTGGCATGCTTCATTTCCTCGGGTCACAAAGAGTCAGACATGACTGAGTGACTGAGCTGAACTGATAGGAGCTCTTGGGCTACCCAGGTGGTAAAGAACCACTTGCCAGTGCAGGAGATGCAGGAAGGCAGATTCAATGTAAGTCAGGAAGATCATCTGGAGGAGGAAATGGCAATCTGCTCAGTATTCTTGCCTGGAGCATCCCTGGGCAGAGGAGCCTGGTAGGCTACAGTCCATAGTGTCGCAAAGTCAGACACAACTGAAGCAAATTAGTACAGCACACAGAACATACTACAGCAGAATTTAAAAAACAAAAATTTATTTTTCTGAGTTTAATAATCTTATATGTATACCATTCCTTGTGTTCCATACTCTAGGACACAAGATTTTGAATGTTTTTGAGAAATTGTGAAGAATTATATAAAATTAGGCTTAAATATTACCATTATTTTATTTTATTCTGAAAATTACTTTCATACAAATGCATTTACATGAAGTCTCATACCAAAAAAAAATTGTTTTTAATGTAGCCATATAGGAGTCAATATCAAATAATATATTAAATGATTTTGGAAAATTGTCAAGGTCTATACAAATGGACTTCCCTGGTGGCTCAGATGGTAAAGTGTCTGCTTACAATGCGGGAGACCTGGGTTCAATCCCTGGGTCAGAAAGATCTCCTGGAGAAGGAAATGGCAACCCACTCCAGTATTCTTGCCTGGAAAATCCCATGAATGGAAGAGCCTGATAGGCTACAGTCCATGGGATCGCAAAGAGTCGGACATGACTGAGCAACTTCACTTTCATATAAATGTTATATGCTCTTTTTGATAGTAGTCATTATGTTATCTCATTCTAAAAAGTAAACTTTCCAATGAATTTCTTTGCATGAATGACTAATATAATAAGTATTTCAACTTGCTACCTCCTCAGGTAGTGGAACCATTTACATATTATTTTAATTGAAACAGAAAAAAAATTAAAAACATGACAATATTTATTGAGCCTTCAGCTTTCTCACTGAACTGTTAGCCTACTTGCCACTAGTTATTTCAGAATTTAGAAAATTAAATGTGATTTTATTTATAAATGAAAGTATTCTTTAGAAAACAGTTTCTGTTTTCCAGATACTCCAATTTATAGCAATTTAGGGAAAGGAGATCACTATGGGTCAATCAGTATTTACAGGCCTGATTTTATCATTATGCATCTGTACACAAATTTGGATTTCTTTTTTTTCTTATTTTGTAAAGTTTTTAACTGAGATTTAACATGTGCTATGCTCACTTGCTCAGTCATGTCGGACTGTGACTTCATGGACTATAGCCTGCCAGGCTCCTCTGTCCATGGGGATTCTCCAGGCAAGAATACTGGAGTGGGTTGCCATTTCCTTCTCCAAGAATTAACATACACATACACACAGAGAAGCCCATAAATTGTAAGTGAACAGATTTTAATAGAATGAACATGGACATGTAACTACCACTCAGATCAAGAAAACAGCATTACCAGCAATCCAGAAGCCTCCCTCAAAATGGGAGAAAATATTAGCAAATGAAGCAACTGACAAAGAATTCATCTCCAAAATGCAAAAATAATTCATATAGCTCTGTATGAAAAAAACAAACAATGCAATCACAATGTGGGTGGCAGACCTAAACGGGCATTTCTCCAAAGAAGACATACACGTGTTCAACAAATATATGAAGAGATGCTCAACATCACTAACTATTAGAGAAACGCAAACCAAAACTATGATGAGATATCACCTCACACCAGTCAGAGCCATGATCAAATAATGCACACATAATTTGAGTCAGAAGGANCTACCTCCTCAGGTAGTGGAACCATTTACATATTATTTTAATTGAAACAGAAAAAAAATTAAAAACATGACAATATTTATTGAGCCTTCAGCTTTCTCACTGAACTGTTAGCCTACTTGCCACTAGTTATTTCAGAATTTAGAAAATTAAATGTGATTTTATTTATAAATGAAAGTATTCTTTAGAAAACAGTTTCTGTTTTCCAGATACTCCAATTTATAGCAATTTAGGGAAAGGAGATCACTATGGGTCAATCAGTATTTACAGGCCTGATTTTATCATTATGCATCTGTACACAAATTTGGATTTCTTTTTTTTCTTATTTTGTAAAGTTTTTAACTGAGATTTAACATGTGCTATGCTCACTTGCTCAGTCATGTCGGACTGTGACTTCATGGACTATAGCCTGCCAGGCTCCTCTGTCCATGGGGATTCTCCAGGCAAGAATACTGGAGTGGGTTGCCATTTCCTTCTCCAAGAATTAACATACACATACACACAGAGAAGCCCATAAATTGTAAGTGAACAGATTTTAATAGAATGAACATGGACATGTAACTACCACTCAGATCAAGAAAACAGCATTACCAGCAATCCAGAAGCCTCCCTCAAAATGGGAGAAAATATTAGCAAATGAAGCAACTGACAAAGAATTCATCTCCAAAATGCAAAAATAATTCATATAGCTCTGTATGAAAAAAACAAACAATGCAATCACAATGTGGGTGGCAGACCTAAACGGGCATTTCTCCAAAGAAGACATACACGTGTTCAACAAATATATGAAGAGATGCTCAACATCACTAACTATTAGAGAAACGCAAACCAAAACTATGATGAGATATCACCTCACACCAGTCAGAGCCATGATCAAATAATGCACACATAATTTGAGTCAGAAGGAAAGCAACTGACGTCACCCATTTTCTCTCCCTAGAATTCACAGCAGATTTTCTCCTGTGTAAACTACTGCCAGAGAATCTTTTGTTTAATGTCTAAAGAAGATGCTGGAAGATCCTTAAAGGACAGGGGAATAAGCTGATTGTTAATGGCTCCTTAATTAACTTGATGGTTTTATGAAGACCTACAAGACCTTTTAGAACTAACACCCCAAAAGGCAGAGGAACCAGAGATCAAATTGCCAACATCCTCTGGATCATGGAAAAAGCAAGAGAGTTCCAGAAAAACATCTATTTCTGCTTGATTGAATATGCCAAAGCCTTTGACTGTGTAAAACACAATGAACTGTGGAAAATTCTGAAGGAGATGGGAATACCAGACCACCTAACCTGCCTCTTGAGAAATCTGTACGCAGGTCAAGAAGCAACAGTTAGAACTGGACATGGAACAACAGACTGGTTCCAAATAGGAAAAGGAGTACATCAAGGCTGTATATTGTCACCCTGCTTATTTAACTTCTATGCAGAGTACATCATGAGAAATGCTAGAATGGAAGAAACACAAGCTGGAATCCAGATTGCTGGGAGAAACATCAATAACCTCAGATATGCAGATGATACCATCCTTATGACAGAAACTGAGGAGCTAAAAAGCCTCTTGATGAAAGTGAAAGAGGAGAGCGAAAAAGTTGGCTTAAAGCTCAACATTCAGAAAACTAAGATCATGGCATCCAGTCCCATCACTTCATGGGAAATAGACGGGGAAACAATAGAAACAGTGTCAGACTTTATTTTGGGGGGCTCCAAAATCACTGCAGATGGTGACTGCAGCCATGAAATTAAAAGATGCTTACTCCTTGGAAGAAAAGTTATGACCAACCTAGACAGTATATTCAAAAGCAGAGACATTACTTTGTTGACTAAGGTCCATCTAGTTAAGGCTATGGTTTTTCCTGTGGTCATGTATGGATGTGAGAGTTGGACTGTGAAAAAGGCTGAGCGCCGAAGAATTGCTGCTTTTGAACTGTGGTGTTGGAGAAGACTCTTGAGGGTCCCTTGGACTGCAAGGAGATCCAACCAGTCCATTCTAAAGGCGATCAGCCCTGGGATTTCTTTGGAAGGAATGAGGCTAAAGCTGAAGCTCCAGTACTTTGGCCACCTCATGGGAAGAGTTGACTCATTGGAAAAGACTCTGATGCTGAGATGGATTGGGAGCAGGAGGAGAAGGGGACAATAGAGGATGAGATGGCTGGATGGCATCACGGACTCAATGGACGTGAGTCTGAGTGAATTCCGGGAAACAGTGATGGACAGGGAGGCCTGGCGTGCTGCGATTCATGGGGTCACAAAGAGTCGGACACGACTGAGCAACTGAACTGAACTGAACTGATTTAACTTGACAGCACCCTATCTAAACATTAAGATCCAACCAGTCCATTCTGAAGGAGATCAACCCTGGGGTTTCTTTGGAAGGAATGATGCTAAAGCTGAAACTCCAGTACTTTGCCCACCTCATGCGAAGAGTTGACTCATTGGAAAAGACTCTGATGCTGAGAGGGATTGGGGGCAGGAGGAGAAGGGGACGACAGAGGACGAGATGGCTGGATGGCATCAATGACTTGATGGACGTGAATCTGAGTGAACTCTGGAGGTTGGTGATGGACAGAGAGGTCCAGTGTTCTGCGATTAATGGGGTCACAAAAAGTCGGACAGGACTGAGCAACTGAACTGAGCTGAACTGAAATTTTTTCAGGATATATTTTCTGTAAGTATTAGTGGCCCTTCTGTGTGAAATGGTAAAGAAACCGAGGCATTCTATCTTTCTCAGTTTCATATGATTTAATAGTAATGGAATCCATGGCGAGGAAAAAAAATGGTCTAGGCTAACCCCTGTAAGTGGGAAAGGTAGTCAAGAACCAAGCCCTCTTTCTGACTATTTTTGCGTGTTTGCATTCATTTTGCAGAATATCAGACTATAATTATTTCAGGCTAATTCCAGGAACATGTATCTGTCCATTTTATTGGATAGTTCAAATACCAATGCCTTTTGCTATAAAATTATTTTGCTTTTTTTCTGTGCTCAATAGAGAAAATGAGTTAAGAGATACTCCATTACTTATGAATCTTATGTTTGTGTCTCCCTATTTGTTGGTGTGTCTGTGTGTCTGCATGCATATATTTATTTCTACTTACATAAAGGAATAAAAATCTTAAAATTAGCCAGAGATAGCTAAACTGGAACCTACTTTGGCTTATTAGCTTAGTTTACACAATAACCAGCCATATGTACTATGACATGCTATTCTTCCAAGCCTTTTCCTTCCATTGCTAAACAGTTCCTAATTTTAATAAATGCATATAAATACCATTATCCAAAGCACTCATTTGTCTACAAACAATTTGGCACATATGGTATGACATTAACAAGGAATATGCTTCATTTCTTTAGTCCTTTTCACAGCATCCTTCACTTCCTTGTTTCTTAAGGTATAAATTAATGGGTTTAACATAGGAATAACCAGGGTATAAAACACAGATACCACCTTTTCCTGTTCTAAGGAATACTGGGAGCTTGGTTGAATGTAGCTAAAGCTTATAGAGCCATAGAGTAGAGTCACAAGTGTGAGATGTGACGCACACGTGGAGAAGGCTTTGTGTCTGCCTGCTGCTGAGCGGATCCTCAGGATAGCGGCAACAATGAAGATGTAGGAGACCATCACAGTCACGAAAGTGATCACGGCAATAACGCCAGAGAAGATTAAAAGCAGCAGCTCATTCATGGATGTGTCAGAACAGGACAGCTTCAACAGCGGGGGAAGGTCACAGAAGAAGTGCCTGATGACATTTGGCCCACAGAAAGACAACTTCAGCAAGCCAAGTGTGTGCGTCAGTGAGTTGAGTACGCCTCCTACACATGACGCGATGACCAGAACAACACAAACTATTCTTGTCATAGCCACGGTATAAAGTAAAGGGTTCACAATGGCCATATAGCGGTCATAAGCCATCGCTGCCAGCAAGAAGCCCTCAGCGGTAATGAGAGACGCGAATGAAAAGTACTGTACAACACATGCAGAGAAGGAGATTGTCTCCCGTTCAACGAAGAAGTTCAGCAGCATTCTGGGTGCAAAGACTGAAGAGTAGCAGGCATCAATGAGTGACAGGCAGCTGAGCAAATGATACATGGGCGTTTGGAGTTTGGGAGTTATTTGGATTAGAAGGAACATTCCTAGATTACCCACCAAGGAAATGGTATAGATGAGCAGGAACACCAGGAAGAGGACCACTTTCAGTTCAGCATGATCTGTCAGTCCCAAAAGGATAAACTCGGTCACCAGTGTAAAATTAACATCAGCCATGGGTTTGTTTATCTTGGTAACTGTCAACAAATAAATTGAGAATGGTCATGCGGCGTTATCAAGACTACTCGGAATCTCTACCTAGCAATGTGACTTGGGTTACTGACTGCTCTGCTCTGGTTGTTTTAGCTATAAGATTAGAAAGAAATTTAAGTAGAAATATCTAGTCTCTTCAAGCACTGTCTATTTGCTTGTCCCATAGAAAATTCCAAGAATTGAAGCAAGAAAACATTAAGAGTTTTAGCTTCAGGATACATTCAAAATGCTGTCTTAGTGTGAAGAAAAAAACTTAAAATGAATTTTATTCTGTGTGTGTGTGAATTGCTCAGTTGTGTCCTACTCTTTGTGACCTCATAGATTGTAGCCCACCAGGTCCCTCTGTCCATGGGATTTTTCGGGACAAAAACATAGGAGGGGGTAGCCTTTCTCCAGGGGATCTTCCCACAGATCAAACCCAGATCTCCTGCATTGCAGGCAGATTCTTTACCATCTGAGCCGCCAGGGAAGCTTCTAAAATAGGCAAAATCTAAATTATAAAACATAATTATTTAAATTGGAAATTTAATCTATGATACCACTGAAGTTCTCTTTTAAAAAATGATACAGGTCATAAGGCAGTTCTATTTGCAATTTTTAAGGAATCTCCACACTGTTCTCCATAGTGGCTGTACTAGTTTGCATTCCCACCAACAGTGTAAGAGAGTTCCCTTTTCTCCACACCCTCTCCAGCATTTATTGTTTGTAGACTTTTGGATCGCAGCCATTCTGACTGGTGTGAAATGGTACCTCATTGTGGTCTTGATTTGCATTTCTCTGATAATGAGTGATGTTCAATACAGGACACAGGATGCTTGGGGCTGGTGCATGGGGATGATCCAGAGAGATGATATGGGGTGGGAGGTGGGAGAGGGGTTCAGGATTGGGAACTCATGTACACCAGTGGCAGATTCATATCAATGTATGGCAAAACCAATACAGTATTGTAAAGTAAAATAAAGTAAAAATAAAAATGAAAAAAAAAATGATACAGGGATGTCCCTCAGGGTCTACTGGTTAAGACTCCACGCTTCCATTGCAGGGGGGTGTAGGTTTGAGCTCTGATCAGGGAACGAAGATCCCACAGTCAAAAACTGAAAGAAAAAAGTCTTAAAACATGATATAAATGAACTTGTTTACAAAATAGGTACAAACATAGGAAACAAACTTATGGTCTCCAAAGGGAAAGGGGATGGGGAGATATAAAGTAGGAATTTGAGAGTAACATATGCATACTACTATAAATGAAATAGATAAAACCAAGGACCTACTGAATGACACAGGGAACTATACTCAATATTTTATACTAAGCTACATCAGAAAAGAATCTGAAAACAAATCCATATACATTCTGTACAAAGCATTTATATGTATTATATATATATACATATATATATATATATACAGAGAGAGAGAATCACTTTGCCATACACCAGAAACTAACACAATATTGTAAACCAACTACACATCAACAACAACAACAATAAATATATCAGATTTAATTGTGGCTAATATCATATCTATAAATATCTGAGCATAAACTGTATCATAGCCTTTAAACTTGTTTTCCCACTTATGTTTTCATGTTTAATGTATAGTCCACATTTTTTTAAACTTTGATTTGACAAAAGGCTAAGTCCCAATATCAAAAATTCTGGATTCATTCTTAGAAAATAGCCAGAAGCATTGGCTTTTGAGAAGAATGTCCAGTAGAAATTGAGAGAGAGGGTACTCTGAGCTGAAATATGAAATATGATAAGTAGAACTTATAATTTGCCTTTTTTGGGAAAAACTTCCTTTTAAAACAAAATTTATTGAAACAGTTGGCATGTTTAGGTGGTTCTCATTTTCCAACATGACATGTCATGCAACAATATACTCCTACACTCATATGATAGTGTGGAAAGTCTTATAGAGTAAATGACATAAGAAGCAGAACTGTTACTGACCTACTTTGGATGGTTTGTATTAACAATGCATTTCTAATACAAAGGAAGATCTATGGCCTTTAATATCCAATAGAAATGCCATACTCAAGAGACATAGGAAACAATCGTTATCCTTTTCTAGGTAAAGCAAGTTTATAAAATAAAGCCAACCTATAAAACATATAAGTACTTCTCTGCAATAAGTTTTTCATGGTATTGCAACAGGTTTCTTAAAATGTGCCATGTCTTTTCCAATGCACATTTATTATTTCTATATATTGCCCACAAAATGGAACTCTTTTTTTACATTTATATTAGAAATGAAAACATTGTAAGTAAGTCAGGATTACTAGTGCAACCTTGGCTCAGATGCTAAAAATATCTGCCTGCAATCTGCCCGGGTTCAATCTCTGGGTTGGAAAGAACCCTGGAGAAGGAAATGGCAACACAGTCCTGGGAAACTGCATGGACAGAAGAACCTGGCTGGCTACAGACCACAGGGTGGCAAAGAGTCAGACAAGACTGAACAACTAACACACACACGCACACACACACACACACAGTAACTTTACTTCTGCAGAATAAAGGATAAGGTTTTCTTGGTGTTATCATCCTTTCACATGGAAGATGCTAGCCCTGTGTTCAGTATGTAAAGCCCTTATTTCTTATTATTTTCATAATCTCACAATATTGTTCTTCTATTATAATACCTTTATAGGTCTAGAATATCTGTGGAGATAGGTGAATAACCTGCATAAGTTTACATAGTTATGATTCATATTAAAATTCATTCTTTAGAAAATATTCCAAATTGAATCCAAACATTCATTTTTATTACTCCCAAAGAAGTTGCATGATAACTTTGAGATTAACATAGAGAAAGAGACTTAAGTGGAGAAGGAGATGAGAGCCAAATTATAAATCCCTCCCTCCTCTACGCCTTCTAATCTTTATCACGTTAAAATCTGAATGTGATTTTCTTCTTCTTTGTATTTCAACTTATTGACAGAATGCATATATACTGAGTATTGCATGAATTTTACTCACCAGTGAATGGAAGAAAAAAAATGTACAATAACTTAGCTCATTTATGAGCCTCATCACCACCCATTCTTGTGGCCTATTTTTCTATATTTCCCCCAAACAAAAACAAGCACACAAAAGATAGTTAAATCTGTTGGTTTGCAGTGATGCATGAATTAAGTCAGTGGCAGAAGTTAACAGGTAGTAGATCTGAAATTTAAAATTTTTTAAATAAAAGAACAAAAAGCACAGAATCCATGCTGTCACTGCAAGAGCAATACGAACAAAGAACAATCATATCAGAAAACAGATTTAGTTAAAAAGTTCATTTATATAATTACCTCAGTTCAAATGGGAATAGAGTCCCTGGAGTTCATCTTGTGATCAAAGGATAAAATAAATATTTTATTAAAAGTTCCTCTGTGTATCTTGAGGGATTTTGGAAACTCACAAGAATGAAATTTGCCCCTTAAGGCATTTCACTTCCTTACTTATATTGAATAAAGGAGATTTGCTGCAAGTAAAGAGAAAAATCTGTGTGTGTGTGTTTGTGTGTGTGTATATATACATACATACCAACAAAGGTCCATCTGTAGCGATGTATGTATTGAAAGTTGGATTATAAAGAAAGTTGAGCGCCAAAGAATTGATACTTTAGAACTGTGGTGTTAGAGAAGACTCTTGAGAGTCCCTTGGACTGTTATATATATATATATAGCGATGAAATTAAAAGACACTTGCTCTTGGACTGCAATATATATATATATATATATATATATATATATATATACAGCCATGAAATTAAAAGACACTTAATCCTTGGAAGAAAATTTATGACCAACCTAGATAGCATATTGAAAAGCAGAGACATTACTTTGCCAACAAAGGTCTGTCTGGTCAAGGCTATGGTTTTTCCTGTGGTCATGTATGGATGTGAGAGTTGGACTGTGAAGAAGGCTGAGCGCCGAAGAATTGGTGCTTTTGAACTGTGGTGGTGGAGAGACTCTTGAGAGTCCCTTGGACTGCAAGGAGATCCAACCAGTCCATTCTAAAGGCAATCAGCCCTGGGATTTCTTTGGAAGGAATGATGCTGAAG
This sequence comes from Redunca redunca, assembly GCA_006410935.1. Lineage (NCBI taxonomy): Eukaryota > Metazoa > Chordata > Mammalia > Artiodactyla > Bovidae > Redunca > Redunca redunca. The sequence continues at coordinate 70,959 of SJYQ01004432.1, forward strand.
CTGAAACTCCCGTACTTTGGCCCTCTCAGGCGAAGAGTTGACTCATTGGAAAAGACTCTGATGCTGGGAGGGATTGGGAGCAGGAGGAGAAGGGAAGGACAGAGGATGAGATGGCTGGATGGCATCACGGACTCGATGGACGTGAGTCTGAGTGAACTCCGGGAGACAGTGATGGACAGGGAGGCCTGGCGTGCTGCGATTCATGGGGTCACAAAGAGTCGGACACGACTGAGCGACTGAACTGAACTGAACTGATACATATAATAAAAATGCAATTAATAGTGATCCCTGCTTGGTGCTTTAGGAAGAGGAGATTTTCAGAATGTATTATCTGTGCCTAATGTCGGAAACACACACACACACACACACACACACACAAACACACATATTCCAATAAACACACAAACAGAAGCAAAAGCAAACATCAGTGAGCTTTAAGGTAGTAGAACAAGACCTGATAATTAAAAAATCTATGCCTTTACTTCCTTGGATTGTAAAAATGTCATCAAGAAAATTACAATTAAAACTACTACATTGTAAATGGCTTCCTTGCAAAGAACCCAGCCATTCATCCAATCTAGCCTGTGTTTGCTGATAAAAACTTGGGGGTTTTTATTTTTATCTTAAAATGAATCGTGAGTGATTCTGGTAGCAGTATTTCAAACTATTCCATATATATATATATATATATATAAACTATCCTTTATTATTTATTCTATAATCAATTACAATTTTTCAATCTAAATGCAAATTTCTTAAATGTCTGAATTAACAGCTGATGGGGCAAAAGTTAGGGATGGGGGTTAGTGGATATTCTAAGCTTAAGTTAGGCCAGAAGATACTCCATTATTTGATGAGACCTAGAGACAATGGCACCCCACTCCAGTACTCTTGGCTGGAAAATCCCACGGACGGAGGAGCCTGGAAGGCTGTAGTCCATGGGGTCGCTGAGGGTCAGACACAACTGAGCGACTTCACTTTCACTTTTCACTTTTATGCATTGGAGAAGGAAAGGCAGCCCACTCCAGTGTTCCCTGGAGAATCCCAGGGATGGGGGAGCCTGGTGGGCTGCCATCTATGGGGTTGCTCAGAGTCGGACACGACTGAAGCGACTTAGCAGCAGCAGCAGCAGAGCATTTTAAGTACTTGATGTGTTCTCTCTTTGCTTGTTTGTTTTTTTAATATATAATCCATTTTCAACCCACATATGACATATTTATATAAGAAATGCACAACTGACTCTTGAGTAATATGTTGGGGTGCCAGTCCTCTTGGGCAGTTGAAAAATCCATGTGTAACTGAGAGTCTTCCCTCTGTTTTTATGCTTCTGTGGTTCATCCACTTCTACAAATTCAGCTGACGATCCTTTAGTAATGTAGTAGCTACAATTGAAACACATTGCTGCGTAAATGGGCCACTGCAGACAGAAGATGAGGTATTTGGATGGCATCACAACTCAAGGGTCATGAATTTGAGCAAGCTCTGGCAGTTGGTGATGGACAGGGAAGCCTGGTGTGCTGCAATCCAGTTCAGTTCAGTTCGGTCATTCAATCATGTCTGACTCTCTGCGACCCCATGGAATGCAGCACACCAGGTTTCCATGTCCATCACCAACTACTGGAGCCTGCTCAAATTCATGTCCATTGAGTCAGTGATACCATATGAACATCTCATCCTTCAATCTTTCCCAGCATCAGGGTCTTTTCCAATGAATCTGTTCTTCACATCACGTGGCCAAAGTATTAGAGATTCTGCTTCAATATCAGTCCTTCAGTGAATATTCAGGTTTCCTTTAGGATGGACTGGGTGGATCTCCTTGCAGTCCAAGGGACTCTCAAGAGTCTTCTCCAATACCACAGTTCAAAAGCACCAGTTCTTCACTACTCAGCTTTCTTCAGAATCCAAACCTCAAATCCATACATGACTAGTGGAAAAATCATTGCTTTTACTAGATGGACCTTTGTTGGCAAAGTAATGTCTCTACTTATTAATATGTGGTCTAGATGGTCACAGCTTTTCTTCCCAGGAGAAAACATCTTTTAATTTCATGGCTTCAGTCACCATGTGCAGTGAGTTTCGAGTCTCAAAAAATAGTCTCTCACTATTTCCATTATTTCCCCATCTATTTGCCATGAAGTGATGGGACCGGACACGATGATCTTAGTGTTCTGAATGTTGAGTTTTAAGTCAACTTTTTCAAGCCTTCATTAGTTACTATGTGAATATGCCCTTTGGGACATAGGGAAAGTCTAGGAGGATGAAAGCTTTCTTTCTACAAATATGAAACTGGAGGACAATGGTTTTGTATTTGAAAGGGCCCCAGGGTGTCCTCTGCATTTCAATTGCACTTTTCTTTGACAATCTTCAACTTTGTGGGGAACAAGTGATGGATAAGAAAAGAGATCCCATTTTGCATAGAGATGTTAATCATAAACTCAGCAGGGGAGCTCAATTTTAAGAAGAACTGGTTTCAATATGACAAAATAGATGGTATGAGTCCACTAAAAAAGATGTACAACTTGAGAGTTTTGTTAAGTTTTATTTGGGACAAAATTAGGACTGCAGCCAGGAGGCAGCATCTCATATAGCTCTGAGAGACTGCTGCAAAGCGGCAGTGGGTTACAGTCAATATATAAGGTTTTGGTGAAGGGAGTTAATACCATGATGCACTCATTCTACAAAAGGTTTTGTGTTAGTCTTGAGGATCTGAGGTCACTGTAAAGGGATTTAGTGCTTAATGCTTCTCTAAATATGAAGAGATGCAAGGACTGAGATCATAAAGTCATCCAACTATCTAAATACCTGTCCCACCAGATTCCCTGGAGCACAGAGTACCTCTCTCCACCCTGAACACCCTCAAGGGTTGTTGCAGGTCAACAGCTATAGCAGCATGGGCTTCAGCCTCCATAGAGGCAGATGGCAAAGGCCTTTGTTGTTCAGCTGTTGGCAATGCTCTTGGTAAGTGCCAGTCTGTAGTTGACATAAGAGAGTAGCGTGAAGTCAACCACTAAACATGAGCAAGATGAGTTTCAACTGTGGGACATTATTGAGCATGAAAAACTCGATCCTGGTAATTTTGCAATTACCATTGTTACAGAGGTGGTATTTACATTAAAAAATGCCATTAGCTCCTCAATTATTGGTTGAACTCTCACAGTTGCCTGTTGTCAAATAGGTTTACACTACTTTTTTGTTTTGTTTTGTTTTAGTTTCCAAAGAGGCCTGTCTTATCAAAACTAAATTTGTTGAGTAGAATCACCCTTCAATAGCACATACAAAAGTAGCTCCTTTATTGACACCAATAAATTATCACCTGAAAGTCTGCAGTATGAGCAGCCTTCTCTGTAAGAGTCACTTTTAAATCTATATTAACATGGATTTAATTGTCACAAATCAGCAGAAACTTTATAATAACATGGTAATCTATTCTTAGTCTGTTCCTTTTCAGATCCTTCCTTTCTTCATCTTGATAAATTATCTTCAGTGAAATACTTGCTTTGGTCCAGGAACGGGTTGGAAAAGAATTTCCAGACAATAGACAGAATGAGAGGGAATTAAAGTTTATTAGAGTGGGAGATACTGTTGGAACAGCAGGCCAGCTCAAGGGAGAACTGACGCTGAATGGGGTTCCTTAGTCCACTTTTATACCTAGGGCACGAGGAGTGGGATAGAGGACTTGAGAGTCATTTGCTGATTTGATGAGACATGTATACTGGGTGGGAGGAAAGAGTAAGGCAAATGCCTTCTCCCCTCCTATGGGGTAGTTGGGGAGACAGGTTATACTGCTCAGGAGGACCTGAAATCCGTTAATAGTTACAACATGGGGGAGGGAAAGTCCATAAGCGTCTGTTTTCTCTGTTCCTGCATACCAAGACCCTCCTTGGTTTTATCTGCTCTTTCGTCCTTGGATCACCACATTCCTCACTCTATTTTTAGGGCCAATTCTTTGGCCCCTTTTGATACCCTGCTCATGTCTAACTATCTACCTATTTCCCTTCTCAGACACTTGAGAACCCAGTCTCAAAGGAAAAGGGGTGAGGACCACTCTGACTTCTTAAGCTGTACAGGGGCGTCATGGAGCTCTGGGTCCCCTTTGCCTGATCTCTGTCAGAGTGTGTTTAGGAGGGAGATGAAAAAGTGACTTGTTTCAGCATTGTCTAGGTATTGGTCAGGGAAATTCTTGTCGTACTTGGAGACTTTCTGTATTCTAGAAGAAACAAGCTTAACAAGAAAGTTAAAGGTATGTGGCCCAAAGATGAAAAGAAGAGCTGCCGGGGGGCTACCAGGAGAAGCAGGACCAGACCTTGGTTCATGGCATCAGTGTTTCTCTGGGTACGAGAAGAGGCAAGGATTTAGGCTCATAAAATCTACCTGAAAACATCTGACTGTCTGAAGGCCAGTTCTTCTGGGTTTTTCCCAGAGCACAGGGTGCTGCCAGGGTCCAGCCCCGGTGGATCTAGGGTAATTCGAAGTGGGGACGGCATGGCAAGGAAAAATTTATTTAGAAATATAAAGAGAGATTAGGGAGAAATAGTATAGTAGGAAAATTTAGGGGAGAAAAGAGGCTGAATAACTTGGTTTACGTGGAGAACTAATAAAACCTCAGGACAAGAGATTTGTACCATCTACGTTAGGCCACCAGTGCCCGTTTGAATAGCGGAGGTTGCCCCACCTTGGGCTCCCTCTCTCATGGGTCTTAGAAGTTGGGGCAAGTAAGTAGACATGGCGAGCCTCCATGCCCCAGATGGGAATTCAGCCTGAAAATAGAGTAAGAAAAGAAGACACAGGGGAAACCAGTCTTTCCAGTGACTGGCCATCCTCTATTGTCCAGAAAGGCCTTATATACTTTTGATTTTACATAGAGATCAGTGGATAATACAAAATTATGCAGCGTCAGCAGCCCTGACTCTTATCGAGACTAGGCTTTCTCTCTGCATACCTAGTTGTATACACAAGTCTTAGGTGATTTACATCATCTTCTGGCCAGAGGGCCAATTAACATTTTACGGCCCTTTTCTGATAAGTCAACCAGAAGACTTATTTGTGCTGTTTTTACCAAAGTCTGGTGCCACTGTCAGAAAGCACTAAATAAAGTTACATTCTTACATAGCAAGGACACAACAATTTATAACAATGAAAAGGAGTACAGTGATTTATAACAAAGAGAAAAGTAATTAATTCAAAAGTCTAGTGTTGCTAACATCAAAACTACTATATTCTTTTTTCTATATCCCAAGTACATTGATTAATGTCCTTCAGGTGCCTAAAAGATAAAGAATATGGAGGCCTGGCAGCAGTCATTGACTCAGCAGTGAAACCCGTCACCAATATAATTTTTAGCTCTTTAGAAAAGGCTCTGTATCTTTAATATGCTTTAAGCTTTGTGCCTCTCACGGTTTGGGGGCTGTAAACAATTCACAGGTTGTAAAATTCTGGGCACACCAGTCAGCTAAGTTAGAAAGCTATCAGAGGGGTTTAAGCTGAGACGTTCTTTTTGTATGCAGGAGACTGTTAACGGGAGCCCTAAGGTAATTCCTATTAGAGGCAGAAGAGTGGAAAGCACAGTACAATAAGGCAGGCAGACTCTGGCTTTGGGGGGTAGATGTTCAGGAAAACCCAGGGGGAACCCCTGAAGCCAGATCACGCCTTTGCGTGGGTCTGGCTTCCTTCCTCATGACCTTTGCCACGGACAGGATTCCTCACGCTGGCTCCCGGCAGGGTGCCTTATTTCTGAATTCCACCCTGAACTCCTTTCAGGGAGTGTGGTCATGATGTAATATTTGTAGGGACAGCTGGCAAGTGCCAACTTCCAATCAGCAGGGTCCCTTCAAAGCCACTATTTGACTGTTTGGGGGGCATTGTATGGTCATTGTGTCCCTCGGGGCTGGGAAAACTCATTCCCACGTCTATGGAAGATTCCATTGACAGGACCCTCAGAGTGCTGTTATTGGACCAGGCCTTGTGAGAGCAAACGTTTCTGGATCATATCTGTCTTACTAGTCTCTTGGTCCAGGAAAATATTCCCTCTTGTTGCTACTTTCCGTATCTAGAGTTACATTAGTACAATCATTGATCTCATATGGAACTGCATATCAGCATTTTATCGCAGGCTCAGTCACATATTTGGTAAGGTAAGAATCTTCTGAAACAAGAGACATAGAGAATAATATAGCTATAGCTAGAAGTTATTAGTAAGGTCATAAGTAAGAATTGTAAGTCAAGATCTCTCATTAGGTACAGCCCAGTATACCCCAGGTCATCTGACTTCATTTGTTAAATGACTATAGCCTGGTGTTAATCTCCTGATTGTACATCATAGAGCATCTGAGTTTTATCTGAAGGTTGGTTACTGAGATAAGCTTGAGAAACAAACTTAGAGTGTCCTTTTTAATAATTTAATTAAATTTTTGAGCAATATAACATAACAAGGAACTATCTCAGGAGTCTTAGTCAACAAAACTAGAAACTTAATTTCACAATTAGCAAAACTTAATATTCAGTGAAGCACGATTTTTTTCATTATGAGGGCATTAACCGTGGAGCCAGGGAAGGCTTTAACCCATCAAACGAAAATGAGGTTTTTCAGGGAGCCAGGTAAAGCCAAGGAGCCATCTTGGATTTCCCATAGTCCTGACTCTTTGATTTACAGCTATTGTTCACCCATTTTTATTTCCCTGATTTAGGATTAGACTGTTGCCATGTTTTAAGGACATCAGGATAGCAAAAGTCTAACAGTGAGGGGTTAGTTTATTGTGGAAGCAGAATGAGCTTTTACATATACCATAATCTTAAATAATGCTTATTTAATTTACCAAAGTCACAAAAGATTTTAAAAACAAATATAAATCACTTAAAGGTAAAGAAATTCATCATCTGTTATTGAAAGCTTCATTCTAAGAAAACTTTGCTCTCAACATAGAGAATAGACTAAATTCCAGTCTGTTACCAGTTTATCAGATAACAAACAAAAGTTGTTTATCAGTTAATCTTAGAAAAGTCGTTTCCATACACCTTGAAAAACTAGCAGTATTTTTCTAAAGGCATGAGAGTGAAACCATAGAAGGCATGTTTACAATCAAATTAAAGTGCAATTGACAAAGTAGCCTGGTCATTGCTGTGACCTGTAACACTTTAACATGATAACTAGATTTATAAATGAAAACATTTTACCAGGACATATCAGATTTTCATGAATTTCACATAATTTCCAGGATAACTATATAAGTAACATCAATATACAATATAACCTGAGAAGATTCATCACCTCCAACAATACTTCCCATGTAATTTAACATGTCAAATGAACTCAGGTAGTTGGATAGCTCTTTTGGATGTCTCAGGGGCCCTCTGAAGCATCCCAAAGTTAGCTAGAAGTCAAGTTGTTTAAGAAGTTTTGTTGATAAATATCAAAAGGGTTTATAACACTCAATCAGATAGAATCATATATCTTACTGTGAAACAATATATTCACTTAGCCAAAGTAACAAAGAAGATTTCAAAGGTAAACACAGAACAGATCACTTCAGAGGTCAAGAAACTTAAAATCCATTATCAAAGGCAGTTCAATATTTCAAGAACACTTGTATTTATGCACACAACTCTTCCCTTGGGGGCCACTCTCCATAAAATCTTCTTATCACTTTCTGTACCCATTTGTTCTCCCATCCTGAAACAGCCACCTGTAAGTCAGGCCTACTTCCTTTTCCCTTCATAAATATAATTTCTTTCCTCAAACCTTCTTTACTGAAAACACACATCTTACTTTCCTTAAGCAACCAAGAACTGACCTTTATATCAGCATTCTATAGATTGGTGAACATAAATACCGGTGATAATTTCTTTAAAAATTTGCTTTCTTATAGAGAACATCTCAGGGTGGCACCAAACATTATTCATTAATAGTCCAAGATCCCTTTAGCTTCTGAGTAAGAGGAAGTTAGTGTTAAGTTATGACTATTTCAGAGTCTTATTTTATTTGGAAATGACCTAGCGATTCAATAAACTTCTGTCACTTAGTTTAGCACAACCCTAGAAATTCAGGTTACCAAAATCTAGACAGACTGATTCAGACAGACATTTTTAAAGTATAATTATTCTTAACAGAGTTTATCTAAAAGCTCATATCTCATTTACACCTTTTTAAAGTTTCTTCACTTGAGGTACTTTCTTTTCTGACAAAATTGTAAATATTTAATTTATAGTAAACTTAGGCACAATGAAAATATCATGCTTAATGTTAATGGCTCTTAGACATGTCTATATTAGATTGCAAACAAACATTAATGCTAGATATTTAATATTGAATATTTCCCAGTTCACATGAATCTGAATCCATTTAGGTTAATTTCTCTTATATTTAGAATTGTCTGATTTGTAAGCACTTACTAATCTTAACGTCAATTAAATTAGAACTCACAAATTCAGCAATATAATTNCGTGGCCTTCCCTTTGCAGTGGCTCCTCTTGTCGCTGAGCACAGGCTCTGGGTGTGAGGGCGTCAGTAGTTGCCCCACGTGGGCTCAGTAGTTGCGGCACACGGGCTTAGTTGCTCCATAGCCTGTGGGACCTTCCTGGACCAGGGATCGAACCCGTGACTCCTGCATTGGCAGGTGGATTCTTTACCACTGAGCCACGAGGGAAGCCTCTGTGCTGGTTATTTTTTTTTATTGTTGAGGCCTGTTGTTCAGTCACGCAATCGTGTCTGACTCTTTGCAACCCCATGGACTGCAGCACGCCAGGCCTTTTTGTCCCTAAGGAAAGAGAGGCCTAAGGAAAATATTTGTTCAAGGAGACAGGCAAAAGTCTCAGGTAAAATACCACAGCATCCGGGGTCTCTATCTGGAACGCAGGCATCCCTGCTATTTCCTACCCCCGACCGTCACAGAACTCCGGATCTAGAAAAGCAGACTGCAGTGTTTATAGACCTTCCCGTCATAGCTCTGGGCCAGTTTCCTCTCCTAGGACAGTTACTTCCTCAGACCCAAAATAGAACCGCTGAAGGGTGGAGGTGCCGGATGTTTGCAGGTTGCACTCGGTTTAATGGTGTACTTCGGGGGCAGGCAGGTAAGAAGTTATAGAAGACACTGTTGGCTGTTTATCCAACGTCTTTGCCCTTCTGCTTTGCTGACAGAACACTGATCTTCAGGAGCCCAACCTTCCAGGGACATTGAGAGAGATCAGTCCCAGCCCCAATGGTGAACCTCTGTGGTCTTGTCCCCATTGGCAGTGATTGGTTTAGGCATGGGCACGTGACACAGCTCTGGCTGTAAAATATACAGGGGAATTTTCGGGGGGGATGGAGGAAGGTTTTTCCCATCTTAAGCGGAGGCGTTTAGAAACAGCCTCTCTTCTGCTATTGCTGTTGTTCAGTCACTGAGTCATGTCCAGCTCTCTGTGATCGCATGGACTGTAGCACGCCAGGCTTCCCTGTCCTTCACTATCTCCTGGTGTTTACGCCAGCTCATGTCTGTTGAGTCAGTGATACCATCCAACCATCCCATACTCGTCACCCGCTTTTCCTTCTGCCCTCAATATTTCCCAGCATCAAGGTCTTTTCCAATTTTTGAATCAAGTGGCTGAAGTATTAGAGCTTCAGCTTCAGCATCAGTCCTCCTAGTGAATATTCAGGGTTGATTTCCTTTAGGATTGACTGGTTTGATCTCCTTGCAGTCTAAGGGACTCTCAAGAGTCTTTTATAGCACCACAGTTCAAAAGCATCAATTCTTCGGTGCTCAGTCTTCTTTATGGTCCAACTCTCACATCCATACATGACCACTGGAAAAACCATGGCTTTGACTATACCATGGGACCCTTGCAATGGGATGTAGTAGGGCTGACATGTGATACTTGGCACTATGGCAGCCATCTTGGGGCCATGAGTAGGCCTTGCTTAGGGAGAACATGTTGAGTATGTCTGAACAGAAAGATGGGAGGAACAAGACGCTGAACACCCTACCTTGAGACTGTATTTGAACTGAGTTTTCTGTTAGCCCCTATACCCAATCTTAACACAAGGGTCTGGCCATGTCACATAACATTTGAGTGATTCTGGGTCCACTATACCCTCCTCTAATAACCCTGTGCTTAGCCCAGCACCCTATTTGAAATCACCACCAACTTGTACATGTTTGTACCTTGGCAGTCTTGCTATTTTTTTCACCTACCAAATATACAGCTCTTTAAAGAATGGCTCAAGTGTCCCTTCTCTGTGAAGCCTTTCCTGATCCTTCCTGCTGTGAGTCATTATTTTAGTCATTGAGCACCCATAGGATTTGTTGCCCTGCCCATTGTCCCTGCCTATCCCCACTCTCCTTCTTTAGTAGGTGCCCACTATGTGCCAGCTGTGGTGGTGTACAGTGGCATTGTCCTTCATGACTGGGGGCAGATGTGTGCAGTAAATTGTGAGCCAGCATGGTTTGTGTGGTCCCAGGGGAAATAAGGTATCACTGAGTCCTTACGAAGGGGATGCCTGACCCCGTCCTGCACAGAGGGTCAAGAAGACTTGCTTCAGGGTGGAATCCTTGAGCTGAGTCTTAAATAATGAATAAAAATTAGCCAGAAAAAGAGGGATGGGAAGAGAAGGAAGTTCCAGGTGTAGGGAGCCACTTCAGCGAGGGGTGGATGGTGCAAACAGTATGGTTTGTGCTGGGAACTGAGTGACTCAGCCTTGGTGAATCCGCTGTGTGCAGAGGGATGCAGTGAGCCTGCAGGGGACATTGGGAGCCACATCCAAAAGCTGGGACTTTATCTTGCAGGCTGTTGAGGAGCCATTGAAAGCTTACAGCAGGGCAGTGATGTGACTCTTGCTCTTTGGGGAAGCTGACTCTGGGTACCTTGGACCGAATGGACCGGGTGGGTGAGGCCCAGGACTGGAGGCAGGCAGACCATTCAGGATGCTCTTGTAGGAGTCTGGCGGCGAGTGGCCCGGGAGATGGAGAGGGAAGGTACTAGGCAGTCGCACCGGCTGGCTTGGGGATGGATTGGGGGAGGGCAGAGGGAGAGCCATTGAGGACGCTGAGCCTTCTGGCTTGTTCACGAGGCCGAGTCACGTTTGTGTCTCTCAAGACCACAGCCTCCCCAGACTCCTGGTCCTTCTGGTCTCTGTGTCCCTAGATGCTCAGTGCTGGCTTCAGTGGCACATGGGTGAGAAAGAAGCAAGTCTGTGCCTCTCTTCCGCCTTCTCTTCCCCTCCCACAACTTCAGTTCTTCGGTTTTCGTTTACGTGGAAGGGGAAGGGGAGCGGTGATGTGGTTTCCTGGTGTCCTGGCTTCCCTAGATCTGAGCCTCGAGAAGAAGGAAGAGGTTCTTACTGCCTGTGGCTCACTCCCTTTCCTTCTTACGCCTCCTCCAAGCCAAACGGATTCTGCAGAAGTCTGTCCCCACATCTCCAGTCCAGCCCTTCCATGTGTCCCCACAGTTTCTGCCTCAGGCCAGGTTTCTGCAGGATCTCCCCTGAGCCATCCAGCCCTTTCCCAACTCTCTGCCCTTCACTTCATCTGTCTTCCAGGCTGCTGCCAGGGGAGTCTCCTCAAGACTTCACATCAGGGTCACCTCCTGCTTAGTAGGAGATGAGCTACTCCTACTAAGTAGGTCACCAGCTCCGGTCCCTGGCTCCGTTGCCTGAGCGGTCAGGTGAGGAAGCAGGCAGCCTGGTCTTTTCAGCTGCTCTGACCTGGGGGGTCAGCCCTCGTTCTCACCTTATCTTATCCTCAGGGATGTTGCTGGTTTGGTTCCAGGCCACCACCATAGCTGGTAAAGAATCCACCTGCAATGCAGGAGACCCCGGTTTTATTTCTGGGTTGTGAAGATCCCCTGGAAAAGGGATAGGCTACCCACTCCAGTATTGTGGCCTACAGAATTCCATGGACTGTATAGTCCATGGGATCGCAAAGAGTTGGACATGACTGAGTAACTTTCATTCACTACCATAGAGTGAATATTGCTGTAAATCGAATCATGCAATTTGTTTGGTTTCCCAGTGCGAATAAAAGGTATGTTTACACTATAGTCTATTAAGGGTGCATTATGTCTAAAAGAAGCCAATGTGGATTATTACTAAAAAGTGCTAACCATCATCTGAGCCCTCAGCAAGTCATAATCTTTTGCCATAGTAACATCAGAGATCACTGATCTCAGTGATACCAGGGTTCTTGGCCTTCTTAATCAATAGAAATTGATAAGAGACCAGACAAGAAATTCAGGCAAGGCTTTATTTATTTATTTTTTTAATTATTTTTTATTTATTTACCCTGGCCTGGGGAATTCCATGAACTGTATATAGTCCATGGGGTCGTTAAGAGTCGACCGAGTGACTTTCACTTTCACTGGAGCTAGAACAAGGAATAGTTTCCCCTTCTCACTTGCTCATGGTGGAGTGAGCTGGTTCCTTATATGTGGTGAGGGTAGGGTAAGTGGAATTGTACAATATGTGACCCTTTGTGTCTGGCTTTTTCCCCTTAGCATAATGTGTCTAAATTTTTCTCTTCAGTTCAGTTCGGTTGCTCAGTCATGTCTGACTCTTTGCGACCCCATGGACTGCAGCATGACAGGCTTCCCTGTCCATCACCAACTCCCAGTGCTTGCACAAACTCATGTCCATCAAGTCAGTGATGCCATCCAACCATCTCATCCTCTGTTCCCTTTTTCCTCCTGCTTTCAGTCTTTGCCAGCATCAGGGTCTTTTTTCATAAGTCACTTCTTCGCATCAGTTGACCAAAGTATTGGAGCTTCACCTTCAGTATCAGTCCTTCCAATGAATATTCAGGACTGATTTCCTTTTAGGATTGACTGGTTGGATCTCCTTGCAGTTCAAAGGACTCTCAAGAGTGTTCTCCAACACCACAATTCAAAAGCATCAATTCTTCAGTGCTCAGCTTTCTTTGTGGTCCAACTGTCATATCCATACGTGACTACTGGAAAAACCATAGCTTTGACTATACAGACCTTTGTCAACAAAGTAATGTTTCTGCTTTTTTCCCTTAGCATAATGATTTTGAAGTTCATCCATAGCAAAGCATGTATCAGTACTTCATTCCTTTTTATGACTGAACAATATTCCAGTGTATGAACAAGCCACATTTTATTTGTCTATTCATCAGTTGATAGACATTTAGGTTATTTCAAATTTATGACTATTGTGAGTAGTGCCTCTGAACATTCACCTGTAAATGTTTGTTTGAAAACCTTTTTTCAACTCTGGGGAATATACCTAGAATGGAATTGATGAGTCATCTGTTAACTCAGTATTTAAATTTATTGAGGACCTGCCAAGCTTTTCCAAAGTGGCTGAATCATTTTACATCCTCCTAGCAATATAAGAGGGTTCCAGTTCTCCACATCCTTGCCAAGCCTTGTTATTTATGGTTTTTGGTATGTAGCCGATCTAGTGGGTATGACATGGTGTGTCACTGTGGTTTTAATTTGCTTTTTTTTTTTTAAGAAAGTGTTTTATTATTTATTTATTAGCTGTGTCGGGTCTTGCTTGCGACATGCAGGATCTTCACTGCTGTGTGTGGGCTCCCCTCTAGTTGTGGCTTGTGGGTGCTGTTGCCCCATGGCATGGCATGTGGGGTCCTAGTTCACCGATCAGGGATTGAACTTGTGTCCCCTGCATTGGAAGGCAGATTCTCACCCATTGGACCACCAGAGAAGTCCCTGATTTGCACTTTGTAATGACTGATGCCTTTGAGCATCTTTGCTGTGTTTGTGGGTCATGTGAAGGGCTCTTTAGGAAGGTGTGGACAGGTGCAGGGAAGCTCCAGGAATAGTGTGGTGCCTAGGTCACGTGGCCCTGGGGCTCCTGTGTCATGCCCAGTTTGAGGGGTGGGGAGGGAACAGATTCTGGGACCTGGAGACAGGGAGGGCGTGAGGAGGGTTTCTGACCAGAGCTCAGACTTGGGTTGAAGGTGGCAGCCAGTTCACAGTGGCCCCCAGAGGAGGAGCAGTGGTGGGTCCAGAGAGAGGCAGAAGGGGGAGTGGGTTCCTCACTCTCCCTTCCCTCCTGTCTCCTGCTGGGGGCTCCCTGTTGGCCAAACCCATCCTGCAGCAGAGGGAAGGGGGCCTTGCATTGTCAGTCCCTAAAGCCACCTCATGCGGAGAGCTGACTCACTGGAAAAGACTCTGATGCTGGGAGGGATTGGGGGCAGGAGGAGAAGGGGATGACAGAGGATGAGATGGCTGGATGGCATCACTGACTCGATGGACATGAGTCTGAGTGAACTCCGGGAGTTGGTGATGGACAGGGAGGCCTGGCATGCTGCGGTTCATGGGGTCTCGAAGAGTTGGACACGACTGAGTGACTGAACTGAACTGAAAGGCCAATCTGGGACTTGGGAAAGGGGATGGTGAAGCATGAGGGACACGTAGCACAGAATTAGTGTTTGTTCCAGGAGGCCCCACTCTGTTTTCCTGTAGGTCTTCAGATCCGTCCTTTATCTTGCATTGACTTCTCCTCGAGGCTGGTAATGAAACGGGCTGCTTCCACCTCGAATATCTTTATTATAACATCCAGAAGAAGGGAGGAAACACCATTTCCAAAACCTCTTGCCTCGGGCCTCCGACTCCAGGTCTCCTTGATCCAAGTTGGGTCCCGTGCCCTTTAGATTAATCACTGGCAAAGTACTGGGAAGGTTTTCTTTTTAAGGCTTTGTAGAGTCCACATTTTGTTTTATTTTTGTTTGAAAGGTGTCATTTTTCTTTAATTAATTTTTATTGCAGCAAAGTCACTTTACAGTGACTGGGAAGGTTTTGAACCAGCAGAGCCCGTTCCTGGGAGCTGCAGGAACATGCACCTCCTGGGAGAAGGGGGATCCTGAATGAAGTCAGGAATGAGGAAGGGTGCTGGGTGGAGCCCCATGGTGCCCTTCCCTGGGGATTCTTTGGAACATCTGATAAACTGGAGCCCACGATTTTCCCACTCCACCCCATACCGTGCCAGGGGCGAGACCAGAAGCTTGGACCAGGCTTCCGGGAGGGTTTACGCCCTGGCTGCTGAGTCATCTCCAGTCGTACCAACCACATCAGGCTTCAGGGTCTCCCAGGCCCGGTCACCCCTCCTTTGGTCCACATCCTTAATAGTGATTCCAGGGAGTAAGTCCAGACTCAGTTCAACTAGGAGTCCAGGAAATGGATTTTTTTTTTTTTGCAGATTTTAGGACAAAAGATAGAATTCTTAAAATCCACCCACTGGGCTCCCTGGTGGCTCAGTGGTAAAGAAACCACCTGCCAACGGTGGAGACACGGGTTCCATCCCTGGTCCAGGAACATTCCACCTGCCCTGGAGCAGCTAAGCTCAGGTACCACCACTGTTGAGCCTGTGCTCTAGAGCCTGGGAGCTGCCACTGTTGAACCCACCTGTGGCAGCTCCTGAAGCCCATGCATGTCCTCGAGCCCGCGCTCAGCAATAAGAGAGGGCACCGCAGTGAGGAGCCCACACACTGCATCTAGGGAGTTGCTCCCGCTCATTGCAATTAGCGGAAAAACTCAAGCAGCAATGAGGACCTATCACAGCCAATAAGTAAATAAAAGTATTAAAGCAAAAAGCCAAACTACCCTCCAACACCTTTTGTATGGTTCTGTGTATATGAAATCACCAGATAGGCAAATCTATAGAAACAGAATGTTACGCTGTTCTTTTGCCAGGAGTGGGTGGAGGTGGAATTGGAGGGGAGTAACTGCTGATGGGTATGAGGTTTCTTTTAGGGGCATCGGGAATGTTCTAAAATCTATTAGAATGATGGTCCCACAACTCTGTGAGTTATGTTTCAGGCCGTGGAACCGTTTCCTTTAAATCGCTATATTGAATGGTATGTGAATTATATCTCATCAAAGCTGTTACAGAAGACAAAAGACACAAAAGCTTGGTCAGCTGCTGTTCTTGTTTTATTTAAAGCTGAGGTTGATTGCTGTTTTATTCTTTAATAATAAAAATTATCTGTGGCTTATACCATGTTTTTAAAAAATTTCATTTATTTATTTTTGGCTGTGCTGGGTCTTTTTTGTTGCATGGGCTTTTCTCTAGCTGTGGCCAGCAGGGCCCACTCTCGAGTTTTGGTGTGTGGACTTCTCTTGCTGTGGAGCACGGGCTCTGGAGCACTCGGGCTTCAGTAGTTGCAGCAAGTGGGCTCAGCAGTTGCGGCTCCCAGACCGTAGATCGCAGGCTCAGTAGTTGTGGTGCACGGGCTTGGTTGGCCCACAGCGTGTGGGGTCTTAGTTCCCTGACCAGGGATCGAACCCGTGTCCCCTGCATTGGCCCTGCCACTGAGCCACCAGGGAAACCCACTGTTTTCTTTATCCTCCCTCTTTCCTTCTTTCTCTTTCTCTCTCTCTTCCCTACTTTCCTCCAGATGAGTACCTACGTCCCCTTAGTCTATGTGGGTCCTGCGGACGTAACCCAGCCCTTCACCTGTATGGACCTGTGAGCAACAGCCAGCCCCTGGTCACAGGGCCAAGTTCAGGGCTGCATACACAGTCAGAGTCAACCCTGAGACTTTTATTAGAACCACGGGGAAAGAGATCTGGCCTTCCGTAGGGGTTGCTGAGCTCTGACTGCACATAAACCTGAAGGCCAGTGGCCCCCTCGGGGCGAAGCTGCCTGAAACACCCCCCATCATCCCTCCAGGAAGACAGAACCAGCAGATGGAGACGAGCCTTGTCCTGATCACATGTGAGCCCCTGGATCTCGCCATGCCTGAAGTTACAGCCATGCCTGGACTTCTCAGTTTGGTCAGCCCAGCATCTCCTGCTTCCCTTTTTTTTTTTAAAGCTAGTAGGTGTTGAGTTTTCTGTCTCAGGAAATCAGTCTAGATGTGGCTTCTGCACACGTGGGCCCTCCAGGCTTACACGATTCAGAGGCCCCCTTTCCACAACAATCCCGGTGCTGTGAGAGGGAACTGATCCTTCCGCCCATCTCTTGTATCAGAGCGGGCCAGGAGGACTGCTTCCACAGAGGAAACAGGCTGCTGCTGGAACGTCCTGTGGCCCGGCACACAGAGTCCTTTGTGAGGCCCTGGACGGTATCTGGGTCCACCCTGCGGCCTGTTGTGCCCACACAGGTCAGTCTACGTGCATTCTTCAGTTGCAGGCCAGTGTGTGTGTGTGTGTGTCTGTGTGTGCGTGTGTGCAGCTGGGCATGGATGTGTCCTGGAGTATGGCCTTCATTCATGGCCTGTGGTTCCTTTTCTTCTCTCTCTCCTTGTTGGTTATAACTTTTAAACCACTGGATTCACACTTAAGATTTTCGGTGTGACAAGGAGGAAGGGTGCCCATGTCCACTCAGCTGCCATGTCGCCAGGGTGAGAAACGTCTGATATTCTTTCTGCTCTGTCTCCCTGGTTCCTGGGAAACACAGCTGTTTTGAGACCTGGGCCTTATCCTTCTCATTTTGTTTCTGAGGCTTTGAGGAGCCAATGGACTTTCCATTAGAGGGTTTTATCCCCAAAGCAGGTAGAAGGGGCCAAATCCGCAGCTACTTTGGGCTGCAAATATTCCTGCTTCAGACTCAGGTCCTCCTGGTTCTTTGTCATTTAAGGGAAATAGAGTTGGGGAAGGTGAGGAGCCTTGATTCTAAGAGAAGTTGAGTTCATACCAGGCCCCAGAAGATGATGCTTAAGGGTGACCTACGTTTATTGTTGTTTAGTCCCTAAAGTCGTGTCTGACTCTTTTGTGACCCCATGGCCAGTAGCCCCAGCCAGACTCTGCTGTCCAGGGAATTTCCCAGGCAAGAATACTGGAGGCAAGAAATGTATTGCTCAGTTGCTAAGTCGTTTCTGACTCTTTGCAACTCCATGGATTGTAGCATGTCAGTCTTCCCTGTCCTTCCCTGTCTCCTGGAGTTTGTTCAAATCCATGTCCACTGAGTCAGTGATGCTATCTAACCATCTCATCCACTGCCACCCCCTTCGCATTTTGCCTTCAATCTTTCCCAGCATCAGGGTCTTTTCCAATGAGTTGGCTCTTCACATCAGGTGGACAAAGTATTGGAGCTTCAGCTTTAGCTTCAGTCTTTCCTATGAATATTTAGGATTTCCTTTAGGATTGACTAGTTTGATCTTTCAAGAATACTGGAGTGCCATCTCTTTCTCTAGGGGATCTTCCCTGACCCAGGGATTGAACCCACGTCTTCTGCTTCGGCAGGCAGATTCTTTACCACTGAGTCACCAGAGAACCTGACTTATGTTTGAGACAGAGGCAAAGCAGGAGGCTTGCAGGACCCTTGCAGGACACTTTTAGCTGATGTTGACCAGTTAGCAGCTGTACTCTGGTGGGAAATTAAAGTGTGCTTGCAAGTCTTGGTGTGAGGGTGTTTGTTTAGGTGGTCATTCACTCATTCAATGAACATTGACGAAGCCAGACACTGTGCTAGCCACAGGGTCTCCTGGTTCCCCCAAAGTCTTCTCTGGAAGAGTAATGGTAGAGGAGGGACTCTTCGCTCACAGCTCTGTTGTGCCTACCTGGGTGATTTTCCCAGGGCCTTCCAGTCTGGTGGGCATCCTGGATTCGGTGACTCCACTGGTGGGGACCGCAGGGGTGCAGGGAGTGGACTCAAGCCTGCCGTGAGTCAGTTGCATCCAGATGCAGCATCGTGCAATGTCACTTGCCATACCTCAGAGACAAGTAGCTATGAAATAGAGAAGACTTACTTCAGGGGCGCAGGGAGTGGACTCAAGCCTGCCGTGAGTCAGTTGCATCCAGATGCAGCATCGTGCAATGTCACTTGCCATACCTCGGAGACAAATAGCTATGAAATAGAGAAGACTTACATCCTCAGGAGAAGGAAGGAGTCTTGACTCTGGAGAAACTTCATTTTGAAATGAAGTCTTATAGAAATTGGCTGATCCTTCTAGGTTTTACAGGCAGTAAACTTCCTAAGATGGATTTCCAGAGAGAAGCTTGAGGATTGGGGTTCTCTTGGTCATGAGGTTTCCTCAGGGTAGGGCTGGGAGGTAGTTTCTTCTCGGGCTTCCTGTTTGACTGGAGGTGGTGGAGCGGCAGGGAAAGCTGGTGTTGGTCATATGACTGTTTCCCTGTAGTTTAAGGGAACCCCTGGTTTCTCATTTTGACAGCTCATACAGAAGTCTTTTGATGCTTCTCCTGTTTTACTCTCATTCTGATCATGTGTTCGGTCAGCAGGTGTTCACTGAGCACCTGTGAAGCATATTGTGTTATCCTGTCATGACAGCATTATTGAGTTGAGCCTTAGACACAAATCACCTCTGCCTTCAAGAATGAGATGAAACCAATCAGCCAGGCCCCTCTTTGCAGTCACCCCTGCTCATCCTTTTCTTTGCCAGACTGTCCTTTTTCTCTTGCAATGCCATCTCCTTCCAGGAAGCCTTCCTTGATTGAATCTGCCCCTCTGTTACCGTTCAACAAATGCTGCCGTATGCCTGCTGCATGTCAGCCTCTGGACAATGGCTTTGGGGGTCAAGATCAGAGATTTAGAGGAGAGTTTAAGTCATGGTTCCTGTCCTAGAGGAACTTCTCATATTGAACATAATCATGGGAGCAGTTAGCCTTTGGATGAGGAGGTTTCCCGTATGTACCTGCAGTATTGTGTTAGGCTTCCCTGGTGGCTCAGTGGTAAAGAATCTGTTTGCCAATACAGGAGACACAAGTTCAATTCCTGATCCGGGAAAATCCCACGTGCCACACACAGAACGTCTCAGCCCGTGAACCACAACTACTGAGCCTGTGCTCTGGTGCCCGGGGGTGTAGCCCCTGCTCGATGAAGCTAGATAAAAGCCTGTGTAGCAGTGAAGATGCAGCACAGCCAAAAGTAAAAGAAGTGAATAAATTGCAGAAAAGCATTGTATTATTGGGGGCTTTCCTTGTGGCTCAGCTGGTAAAGAATCCACCTGCAATGCAGGAGACTTGGGTTGGATCCCTGGGTCGGGAAGATCCCCCAGAAGAGGGAAAGGCTACCCACTCCAGTATTCTGGGCTGGAGGATTCCATGTATAGTCCATGGGGTGCAAAGAGTTGGCCACGACTGAGCGACTTTAACTTCACTTCACTTCATTGCATTATTGGGACTTCCCTGGGGTCCAGTGGTTAAGACTATGTGCTACCAGTGCAGCGGGTGTGGGTTTGATCCCTGGTCAGGGAACTAAGATGCCACATGCTGTGAGGCACTGCTGAAAGATTTTTTTAAAGGTATTGTGTTATTATGCGGTGTCTATTATTCGTTTGGCTTTCCAGTGGTGAAGAATTCACCTGCCAATGCAGGAGGGGCAGGCTTGATCCCTGGGTCAGGACGATGCCCTGGAGAAGGAGACGACACCCCACTCCAGTATTCTTGCCTGGGAAATCTCATGGACAGAGGAGCCTGGCGGGCTCCAGTCCATGGGGTCGCAAAGTGTCGGACACGACTGAGTGACTGAGCGCGCACGCATATTATTCATTTACTAAATACATCGCTCATTTACTCTTCAACTGGGTATCCAGTCCTAGAAACTAGAACCCTTGTGCACTGTTGGTGGGTTTGTAAGATGGTGCAGTCTCTGTGGAAATCAGTGTGGCAGTTCTTCAAAAATTAAAACTAGAATTACTGTCTGACCCAGCAGATCCACCTCTGGGTGTATATATATGCCCAAAAGAATTGAGGTCTCAAAGAGGTGCTTGAACATCAATGTTCACGGCGGCCTTATTCACCCTTATTCAGCCATCAATAGCTGAATGGATAAACAAAATGTCATATGTACATATAATGGAATATTATCCAACCTTAAAAAGGAAGGAAAGTCTGATACATGCTGTAACATGGATGAATCTTGAGGATGTCATGCTAAGTGAAATAAACCAGTCTCAAAAAGACAAATACTATGTGGTTCCACTTATGTGAGGTATCTAAAGTAGTCAGATTCATAGAAATAGAATGTAGAATGGTGGTTGCCCGGGGCTGGACGGAGGAGGTATGTGGAGTTATTGATAAATGGTGTAGTTTCATTTTTATAGAATGAGAGAGTTCTGGAGATCTGCTGTTATAGCAATGTGAAATACTTAACACTGCTGAACTATATAGTTGAAGATGGCTAAAGTGGTAAATTCTATGTCATGTGTTTTTTTTTTAACCACATAAAATAATAATAATAAAAATGTATCCAGTCTTTTTTCCCTTTCTTGTATGTGCAGTCGTGTCGAACTCTTTGTGATCTTGTGGACTGTAGCCCTCCAGGCTTCTCTGCCCATGGGATTTCCCAGGCAAGAATACTGGAGTTGATGGCCATTTCCAGATCTTCCTGACCCAGGGGTCGAACCCATGTCTCCTGCATTATGCTAGCTGTTATTATTTAACCTGTCAAAGCTGTTGTCTCCTCTCGAAGATGGGGCTCATAATCGCAGCTGTGCTTCTCACTGCGGGAAACGGGGTGAAGCATGAGCACAATCGAAGGTGGCGGAGTGCCTGATGCCCACGCAAGCCCTTCATGGTGCCCTGTGGGCACTGGGCAGTGGGGGCTTCCTGCAGGGGGATGAACACCTTTCCACGCAAAATCCTTTCCATCCCAATTCCCTTTTTCTTGGGCAGGACGGAGGCCAGGCCTTGGTCGTGGCCCCCTGACTGTCCCCTGCGGCAGGATGACCAGCTGCAGGAGCCACGTCTACGGCACTTGCCTTGCTGAGAAGCCACCAAGTTGGGACCCTGGGCTGCTGACGTCCTTTCTACTTGTGGGTTGTCACTGGAGGGGAGTTTATCCATCATACATCTGCTGTGTGCTAGTGTTCCTCACATCTTTGTGTGATGGCCACATCTGAGAATATTAGTTCTCTGGCACTTGTCCAGTCGCTCAGTCGTGTCTGACTCTTTGTGACCCCGTGGACTGCAGCATGCCGGGCTTCCATGTCCTTCAGCATCTCCCGAAGTTTGCTCAAACTCACGTCCATCAAGTCGGAATTGCCATCCAACCATCTCATCCTCTGTCGTCCCCTTCTCTTCCGGCCTTCAGTCTTTCCCAGTGTCCAGCTTTTTTATTGAGAGCACATTCTCCGGCAGGAGGTCCCAGTGCTGCTTGCCATAGGATGCACTTGGACGTTCATGGACTTGGGGGCACTCTGGCAGTGTGTAGGGCACCATCAGTGTCTGCTACCATCCGCATTTTCCAGAAGAAAACAGACTCACTGAAGTGAAGCTCATGGCCTGAAGTTGCACACCAGTTAGCGGGGAGAACCAGTGCTGCAGTGGAAACTTTCCTACTCCAAAGACTGTCCTCTTTCCAGCACTTGGGAAATTCCCCCAGCGCAGGGCTGCCTGCCGCTCCTTCTCCTACGCAGCGAGCCCCGGGGGCAGCCACACAGATGGCTCTGCGCTCAGTGTGCTTGCTGATGGTAAACACGCAATTGTTTGCAGGGACCTGCATCATGCTGTTAAAACAGTTGGTAGCACAACAGACCCTAGGCACCCGCAGACTTCACACGCCGCACTTGCAGTTCTTCCCAGGGGACCCCAGGAAATGTATAAATTTTGAGGTGGCACAGACTGAGTTGGACCTGCTTCTGCGTTGTGTGAGGAGCAGGCACTGTGGTGAGCGAGGCCCCCTGCGCACAGTTCTGAAGGTTACTCAGTGGTTCTTCTCCTCAGCTCCCTGAGCTTGTTTGCCTGGCATTCACGTATGTTAAGATTCACACAATTCTCAGGATGCAACTTTTTAAGATGCTGAGAAGTTATTATTCACCTGCAGTGCATAGGTTCCTATGGCACTCCAGCACTTTTTCGCATTGCCCAGGAGGTTGTTTGGTTAAGGTCTGATTCTCTTAACCACGAGCTCTAAGCAGAGCCTGGGTGTATTTTGCTGTGTGTGTGTGTGTGTGTGTGTGTGTGTGTATGTGTGTCTGTGTGTGCGCTCAGTTGCTCAGTCATGCACAACTCTTTTGCAACCCCATGGACTTTATAGCCCACTAGGCTCCTCTGTCCATGGACTTTTCCAGGCAAGAATACTGGAGTGGGTTGCCATTTCCTCCTTCAGGAGATCGTCCCGACTTAGGGATCGTACCCTCATCTCTTTCGTCTCCTGCATTGGTAGGCGGATTCTTTACCACTCTGCCACCTTTGCTGACCATTATTACATCCTTGGCACTTAGCTTAACAAACATTTTTCCAGTAATTGAATGGAGGGATTTTCCAACAGGTGACTCTCATTTACAGGAAGCTCTTGCCAATGGGACATGGCATGCAGTAGGCACTTGCTTATTGCTTGTGAGGCAGGTCCTACGTTTTGTTCACACTCAGACTAGGTCACTTGTGAGAGTTTATTCTGTCATCTGTATCCCTGTCCCCCTGCACCCACTTGACTGCGGTCTTAGACTACCCAACTTGGCCTCCTGACTGCGGCCTAGCATGCAGTCCACCCAGGAAACATGATCTAAGACATGAACACAGTCATCGTTAGTTTATAATCCAGCCAGACAGTGTACTGAGTAGATTTCCGTGTGCTATACAGTAGGTTCTTAGTTATCTGTTTTACTTATAGTCATGTGTATATGTCAATCCCAATCTCTCAGTTTATCCCTCCCTACCCTGTCAACTCCTGGTAACCATAAGTTTGTTTTCTATATCTGTGATTCTATTTCTGTTTTGCAGATAGTTCATTTGTACCCGCTCCTTTTTTTTTTTTAGATTCCACCATAAGTGATGTCATATGATAGTTGCCTTTCTCTGTCTTACTTCTCTCAGTATGAAAATCTCTAGGTCCATCCATGTTGCTGAAAATAGCATTCTTTCTTTCTTTTTTATGGCTGAGTAATATTCCATTGTATATATGTACCACATCTTCTTTATCCATTCCTCTGTTGATGGACATTTAGGTTGCTTCCATGTCCTGGCTATTGTAAATAGTGCTGCTTTGAACATTGGGGTGCATGTATCTTTTTGAACTATGCTTTTCCCCAGATATATGCCCAGGAGTGGGAGTGCTGGTTCAGACAGTAGCTCTATTTTTAGTTTTTTAAGGAACCTCCACAGTGTTCTCTGTAGTGACTGTACCAATTTGCATGCCCACCAACAGTGTAGGAGGGTTCTCTTCTCTGGAGAAAGCTGCTTGAAGGAGAAGGCATTTTGAGTGGCAATAGACAAGCTAGGCTTCCAGTAGATAAGAGGAAGATTGGTAGAAATATGTACTCAGGCTATTTCCTTTCCATCCCTGGTTTTCTAACTATGATTTCTACAAAACAGGAAAGAGTCTCATCAGTAAATAGGATAAGTGTTTGCTGGATGTTATGGGAACAAAGAAAACTGTCCAAACTGTAGTCAGCTGCAGGTGACTCCAGTTCACAACGTACTCCATAAAAGGATATGAATCTCCACATTGGTGAAGTCACTTCTGTTGAATAAACTCAACACCTATTTGGAGATTGGCAGTAAAGAAGGGCTGAGGTGCCCAATGATTTATGTCCCTGTTTCTGCTTGGCGTGCAGTAATCGCTGTCTGGAATGACAAACTGTAGGACACAAAATAGAATTTCAATGGAAAAAGCAGAAACGCAGGTGGATAAAAATTAAGATGCTTGATGGAAATGAATTCTGGTTCACTCTGGCAGGTACTTGCTCTAAATCTTCCTTTGCTGGTGGCAGGGGGAAAGGAGAGGTTATGGAGAAGAGCAAGGGGGTTGATAACACACGTTCATTCACTCCTCTGGTGTGTATTTATCGGGCATCTAGTTACGGATGCTATGTGTTCCCTGCCTGTATCCTTGAGCCCACCCTGGAAGGTCTTGCAGACAGTGCCTGTTCCATGGAACGGCTTCCTGCATCTCTCTCTGAGGCCACTCCCTGGCTGTACTCGGCCAGGGAGGCATGGAGTTTGTGCATAAATATCCCAGCTTCCTTACCCCCGGGAGGCAATTTTGAGCTGTGTTCCCATCTCTCGTGGGGTCCCCAGTGGGCTTGGGCTCCAGGTGCTAAAGTAGTAAGTACCTGACCTCTTGAAAAGTTCCCTAACCTGTGAGTTTCAGATTCTTGTAGGATGGTTGTGTGAATTAAACAAGATGATACTATTACTACCACCACTACTAGTTACTGTTTGGCTTGGTGCTTGAACTTCAATTATCCCAGTTTTAAAGATGAAGAAACTGAAGTATGAAAGAATAAATAACAGAGGCACAACCTGATTTCTAACCCAGATGCATTTGTTCTAAGGGGCCAACTTTTAGTTATAAGCCAAACTGTTAGAGTACAAGGTCTAGCAAGGAAATTGCCATTATTATTATTACTAGCAAGTGCCCAGCGTATATAGTTGGTGCTCCATTTATTTGTGGAGTTAAGAATGTCAATAAAAAAAGAAAAGAAAAAAAAGTGAGCACCAGTCTTTGAATGGAGTCAGAATTCTGGGTCAAAAAATATTTGTGATTAGATGAAAAATAAAAGGGAGGGTGAGGATTCTCCAGCAGGTCAGTGATTAGGACTCGGCGCTTTCACTGCCACGGCCCAAGTTCAGTCCCTGGTTATAGAACTAAGATCTTGCAAGCTGTTCATTGTGGCAAAAAAAAAAAAAAACAATGAATGAATATTAGTTCCTTGAGATTATGAATTTTTTTATTTTTGGCTTTGTCTTCTCTGCCAAAGAGTGGTAGGTCCAAAACAAATATTCCTTGAATGAATGAATATGGATTTTTTTTAAAAAGTTGCTGGTAGTTTCCTAGTTATTTGACTTACAAAAACCAGTCCCAGAAAGGAAACAGCCTTAAAAATCCTGTGAATATTTCTCTCTAGTGTTGGGATACTGAAATATTTTATTTTCATGCCTTATTATTTTTCTTGATGGACTTGGATTACTTTATAACTGGAAAGAAATAATCTCTGTTTGAAGAAAACTCAGTCTACACGTAGATGCTAACCTAATTCAAGTGAGCTCAGAGTCGAGGAAGCAGGATGTGAACTGACTTTGGTGTCAAAGCAGTTTCACACACCAGCTCTCTGGGGTTTCATGCCAGTCTAGTGACGTAGGTCAGGCCAGGATGCATGTGAGTGCTAAGGTGCTTCAGTCGAGTCTGACTCTTTGTGACCCTATGGACTGTAGCCCAGCAGGCTCCTCTGTCCAGGGCAATCTGCAGGCAAGAATACTGGAGTAGGTCGCTATGCCCTCCTCCAGGGGATCTTCCTGACCCAGGTATCAAACCCATGTCTCTTGTGTCTCCTTCTGCATTGCAGGTGGATTCTTTACGGCTGAACCAGGCTAGGTTAGTGACCTCATTTCACAAACAAGGGACCCAGCAGCCAAAGAAGCTCACTGACCAGGGCAAGGCTCTGTCTTGGGGCCTAGCTGGCTTGGGACTCAAGGCATTTGAGTTTAATTCCAGTGACCTTTCACCCTGTCCCTGCAGCCCTTTGTGAAGACCCATTCAAGAAAGTGGGACAAGGACAGAGGTGGATTGGTGGACCATGTGACATGCTCAGGGACTCCTGCGACAGTGGTCTCTGAGCATCTTTGAGTTCTTTTAAGGAGAAAGTCTGGCTTAGACTTTCTGAGTCAGACAACAGCCTGGGTTGGAATCCCAGTTCTGCCACACACTGACCTGGACACACTGTTGCGTATCTCTGAGGCTCTGTGTTTCCATCTGCAAAGCTGGCCTGATGTCTGCCCAGCAGGATTGTTGTCACGGTCAAATTGGCACCAAGTAGGTGTGTTTTCTTCAAGAGGTGGCTTTGCTGATTGTTATCACATCTGTGCTGTCTTTGTGGGTCTTTTTTTCCAGTCATGTTGATACTCATTGGTCATACTCCATGAATTAGTGTTCCCATGTGTATCAGTCAGGTTTTGCTGAGTAACAAAAGCCTCAGAACTGCAGTGACTTGCTTGACAGCCAGTGTTTATTTTCATACTTGTGGGTCTGTGGGTCGGTTATGATTTGGCTGATCTAGGTTGGGTTTGGCTAGCTCAGGCTGGACTTCAGATTGGGTTCCCTGCAGGGTCAAGACCGAAAGGCAGCAGTTGAAAGGGACTAGTGAAACCGCCTTCCCTCGTGGCACATGACAGAGGGTAAAGGATAGACTTGGGAGCAGTACATTGTTGCTTCCGTCTGAATTCTGTTGTAAATGAGTCATCAGTGGGCCAGTCTAGAATCCAGTGAGAAAGAACGAAAAGAACCACCAACCACCACGGTGGGAAGGACTGCAGAGTCACATGCTGAAGGGCAGGGATGTATAATTGAAATTCAGATTGAGAGTAAAGAATGGGAGAAATGATCCAGCCTAGACACTGCCTTAATTGTTTGCTTGAGTGGAGCAAGGAAAGCAAAGGGAAGGTAAGATGAGAGGTGGGCTGGGAGAGGCACTGATCATTTATGCCAGTACAGGGTCTTGGTTTTCATGTACATACAGCATGTTAAGTTGTGGTCGGGAGGTGAATGTTATGGAAAGATCATGCTCTGTGATTCTGGGGGGCAGTATATGTTTACCTTGATTATTCCAGCTTTGTAGTAGGTTTTATTTAATTCCTTATTTTTGGCTGTGCTAGGTCTTTGTTGCTGCACATAGACTTTTTCTAGTTTCATGGCGGGGTCCACTCTCTGTTTTGGTGCTTGGGCTTCTCATTGCGGTGGATTCTCTCGTTGCAGAATACAGACTCTTGTGAGCTCAGTAGCTGTGGCTCACAGGCTTATTTGCCCTACAGCATCTGTAATCTTCCTGGACCAGGGATCGAACCCATGTCCTCTGCATTGGCAGGGCGATTCTTAACCACTGGACCACCAGGGGAGTCCTGTAGGACACTTTGAAATTGGGAAATGTGGGTCCTCCAGATGATTTTGGCTTTCCTGAGTTCATTGCTTGTCCATATCAATTTTAGGATAAGACTATCAATTCCCCATCTAATTTAAATGTATGACTCAAAGTTCAGGAAGTCAATCACCGTTGGCATCTAAAGTTGAAGAAAGTAGTTTGATCATTTATCCAACAAATATTTATTAATGCTGTGCTGGACACCACTGTGTGGTCTGGCGATACAACCGGAAAATCCAAACATTATCTTTGTGTATTCACATGACTTATTATCAAGGCAGATGTTAATCAGTTCTCGTGTGAATAATGTAGAGTTAAAAACTGAGATAAATCCTGTGATCTAATCTAGAGGAGTAGGAAGAGTTTCCCCGAGGAAGTAAGATTTAAAGAAGTACAGGACTTAACTAGGCAGAGTCAATGAGGAAGCCTTACAAGCAGAGGGAACAGCAGGCACAAAAGACCTGAGGTAGCAGGCCTGTGGGAAGTTGCAGGATTTGAAAGAAGGTTGGGTGGTTGCAGCAGTGAGCCAGCTGCCTGGGTGGACAAGGTGAGGTCAGGGAGGAGGTGGGTAGGAGTCTGAGTATGTTAAATGATATATATATATTTTTAAATTTTTTTTTAGGGAGCTCTTTTTGCTTTTATTTATTTAAAAAAAATTTTGGCTGTACCACATGTCATGTGGTATCTTAGTTTCCCAACCAGGGACAGAACCCATGCTCCCTGCAGTGGGAGTGCAGGTTCTTAACCACTGGACCACCAGGGGAGGTCCTGTTGATTGATTTTTACCTGGAAGTACTGAGAAGCCACTGAAGAATGTTAAGCTGTAGATGAAGAGATGACACGATCAGATTTGTATTTTAAATTGTTTTGAATATCGTGTTAAGTTGCTTCAGTCGTGTCCAACTCTTTGCGAGCCTATGGACTGTAGCTTAGCAGGCTCCTCTGCCCATGGGATTCTCCAGGCAAGAATAATGGAGTGGGTTGCCATGCCCTTCTCCAGGGGATCTTCCCTACACGGGGATCAAATCTGCATCTCCAGAGTCTCCTGTATTGGCAAGCAGGTTCTTTACCACTAGCGCCGCCTGCTATTAGCCAGTTGTATTCGGATCTGGGATTTTTTTGTTGTTGTTAAAAAACATATTAAACGTTTATGAGACTATTGGGTGATATCAAGGGATTATCATCTTTTCAGGTGTGGTAAAGGTATTGCTGTTACATTTTTGTAAAAGACATAGCAACACATGCTGTAATGTTAATGACTGAAATAAGATGTCTGGAGCTTGCTTCTAAATAACAGTGTGGAGAGCGGAACGGTTAGGGTGTGGATGGAGTAAGATTGATTATAAGTCGATGGTGATTGGGGCTGGGCTGTGGGGATCTCTATTGTTGTGTCTGTATAAAATTCTGCACAGTAAAACATAAAAAGGAAAAGATTGTCCTGGCTTTAGTGTAGGGGATCAGATTTCAGAGGGAGAAATGGTGACAAGGGGAGACCAGTATGGAGGTAGTTGTAGGTGTAGTCGCCCAGTTTGAGAATGATGGATTCTGGTCCAGGGCTGTGCTGGTGGAGATGGAGAGAGAGAGGGACAGGCTGAGAAATACCTAGGAAGAGACACGTGACTTAGGGCTGGGTTGGATACAGGAGTAATGGAGATGGTGCTTCAAGCGTGTTCCTGGGCTTCTGGCCCCAGGTGAAGTTACCACTCTGAACTAGGGATCACTGGAGAAGAATCAAGCAGGTCCTTTGACTTCTCTTGTTTTCACAACCCCCACCTGTGTTTCCCCTCCATTCCAAAAATATTGAAGCTGTTCCCTTATGTAACACTTTTAATCCCAGACTTCCTGTGCTCTGTGCACTCAGCAATTAATTAAGCTTTGGTATGCATGAATTAATTAAAATCCTGTCTCTGGTTCAGAGGGGTTGTCCTGAAATATAGAGATTCATGTATATATCTGCCTTCTTCTTGGGGTTGATTGCCTTGGCTGAGGGAATTTTTCTACTTCCCCGTGGGCATACAGCTGTGGCTGTCTGTCTGTCTGTCTGCTGTACCTGTCAGCACAATTTAATTTCATGTTTCGGAGCCCAGGTCTGGAGATGTTAATGACTTGTAAATTGCTCTCCAACGTAGAGCTAGAAATAGAATGCAAGAAGGATTCCAGAGCACTTGCGCACATTTACTGATGGAGATGTCAGCCCCAAAGTGGATTGCTGAAACAGTGGTTTCCCAGCTGTCTTCCTTCCCATTCCTGGATGGCCACTGTGGAGTGGGAATATTCCTAACAAGGGTGCCGGCCTCCAGATGAAATCACATGTTGGTCTGAGACGATGTCTTCTGTCTAAGCCCTGCTGTATGACTCTTGTCACCTTTTTTCTTGCCCCCCCCCCACCCCCCATCCAGGTAATTTTCTGATGTGACGGCT
This sequence comes from Redunca redunca, assembly GCA_006410935.1. Taxonomy (NCBI): domain Eukaryota; kingdom Metazoa; phylum Chordata; class Mammalia; order Artiodactyla; family Bovidae; genus Redunca; species Redunca redunca. Next base: position 101,084 of record SJYQ01004432.1, read on the forward strand.
GAGACATGAGATCTTCAGCCTCCAGGCTCTCCAGTTTTTCATCAAGAGATTCGCTATGGAATCGGTGAGTGGTCCAAAGAGCCCAGCCTGGGAAATGTGGAGGGATGCTTTTGGGAGGTTGAAATGCAGAATTTGACCAGACTCAAGCCCTGGAAACTGCAAGAGACACCACGAGTGTGGATGTTAGTAGCGACCAGATCTTCGGCATTTGTAGAACGGCAGGCTTTTTGATGTGTCTCCTGTGGGCTGTGGGAAAGGTGGTGGGGCACCTGAATGAAGTCAGGAATGATAACAGAACAGCACTGTCAACAGTAATAACTACTGGTGTAGCCGAGTGGCTCTTTAAAGATAGGATTTCATTCAATCCACCTGGTAATCCTACCAGCTTCCTACAGATAGACAACTTGCCCGACTGGATTTTTCTTCTTTGATTGGAGTATAATTGCTTTACAATGTTGTGTTAGTTTCTGTTGTACGACGAAGTGAATCATTTCTGTGTATACGTGTATCCCCTCCCTCCCGGCACTCCCCCCGGCCCTGCTGGGTCGTCGCAGAGCCTTGAGCTAGCTCTTTGTGCTGTGCAGCAGGTCCCACTGGCTGTCTGTTTGCATATGGTAAAGCGTATCTGCCAGTCCCACTCTGTTTGTCCCCACCTCCTCGCCCCACCTCCAACCCGCCACCCCTCCTTTCCATGTCCACATGTCTCTTCTCTACCCCTGCCTCTCTGTTCCTGTCCTGGAAATAAGTCCATTTTTCTAGATTCCACATATATGTGTTAATATGCGATATTTGTTTTCCTCTTTCTGATTGACTTTACTCTGTATGACAGACTCTAGGTCCACTGACATCTCAGCAGATGACTCGATTTTGTTCCTTTTTATGGCCAAGTAATATTCCATTGTGCATATACACCATATCTTGCCTGGTTGGATTTGAAACCAATTTTCCCGATTCCAAGTCTCTTGTCTTTTTCCTCCTGCAGTGTTGGCTCTTATAGAGGTATGATTTGCCCCGTTTTGCAGTTGGGACTACTGGGGCCTGGCATAGAGGCACATGATAGAATCTTAAGGCATCTGACCTCAGTGGGTGGAGGTTTGTGTTGGTGGATGATAAAAAAAAAAAAAATTGGACTGGACAGTCTGTGAAGAACCATGAAGAGTAAGCAGAGAAAATGGAAAGAGTCCAAGAATCTTTAAGTTGCCAGGGTGAATCAACATGGGGTTCACTTGCTGTGATTGGCATATCCCAGAAGTCAGCTTCGTGATGGAAAGACTATGGGTGCTGGACAGGTGGTTGAATCTGCTCTGCCCCCATCTTGCTGTGATCTCAGGCAAGTCACTAACTTTCTCTGTTCTTTTTTCTTATCTATGAAATCTGGGTAATAATATTTATGTTTCAGGTTTTTGTAAGATTAGGAAAAAAGGTCTACAAGAAAGTGTCTCATATAATGTAAGGGCGTAGAGCATTGTAATTATTCCAGTTTTTAAGATGAAAGTCATATTTAAGGATAGTTAAACAAGAATGCCCTGAGTGTGGAGGAGAAGTTAGAGGCTGGAGGCAGAGAGGCCAACCTAAGAGGCTTTCATGTGACCCAGACATGAAGTAATGGGAGACTGTTGTTACCATCTTCTAGGATAAATGAGACTTTGCCTGCTGATTTTCATAGTTTGACTATTACAGAATTATGTTTTATTCTGTTTTGTTTTATAAATCAAGAATCCAATACGAAAATGACATTAGTTTTGGAGATATCTGTTTAGGTGATATTACCAAACCAAACCTGAGTCTGCTCGCCCAACACACAGCAAAGTCAATCTGCTCACACCAGGTTGTGGCGAAGGAAAGTACAGTTTTTATCGTGGGGCACCAAGCAAGGAGAACGGGGTTGAGATCTAAACTCATGAGGAGAGGGTCACAGGGTGTGTGATCAGTTTGTGCAGGGTTCTCTGATTGGCTGCTGGTGAGGTAAAAGGGTGGTGTTTTGGGAATCTCATCTATCAACCTTTTGCTTCCAGCCCTAGTCTGGGGTACACATGTTAGCGGTCAGCCTGCAGTTAACGTCTTCCACCTGGTGGAGGTTTCAGTATCTGCAAAACAACTCAAGGATATGGCTCAGGGTGTTACCTGTAGCCCTTGAGGAGGAACTAAAGATCTTGACTTTGTCTTATGGCTAAATTATTATTATTTTGTCTTACTTCACTGCTTTCTTTGTGCATATTCTCATTTTCCTGATTAAATTTGCTCTTTGAATCTTGGGGAAGGCCTTAGAGACTAAAGCCTTTATAGAAACAAGTGGTAGGGAACATGATGTGTGTGTGTGTGTGTGTGTGTGTGTGTGTGTGTGTCTGTAGGGAACATGGTGTGTGTGTGTGTGTGTGTGTGTGTGTGTGTGTCTGTATGTCTGTCCCTGGGAACATCCTGCAGAGTCTTCTTCAGTTTCAGTATTAATTATAATTGTTATAAGAGTGCATTATTTAAGATTAGGTTTTGTTATGAATGATGTAAAATCTAAAAAAACATTGGCTTAAATAGAAAACAGAAGTAGTATATTTATCTCTTACCTAAAAGTTCAGTTACAGGGCAACCTGTGAAAGACCCACGCTTTTCCTCTCTCGTTTTTCTGCCATGTGGGCCTCCATTCCCCTCAAGGTCACCTCATGGCCCATTCTGACTGCTTCTGTCCCAGCTATAACATCTACCAACAGAAAGAAGGGAAGAAGAAAGGCAGGCCCTTTTTTTTAAAAAATCACAAATAATGCTTTTTAATTATTTAGCTTCTGACAGTACTTACATAACAGAAACTGACAAATCCATGTTGTTGTTCTGCAGCCTGCCAGACTCCTCTGTCCATGGGGTTTCCCAGGTAAGAATACTGAAGTGGGCAGGCAGGCCTCTTCTTTTAAGGATGCTTCTGGGTATCACACCTACTGCTTCTACTTATATTCTGTTGGCCAGAATTTAGTCCTTCAGCTATACTTAACTGAAAGGAAGGCTGGGAAATGTGATCTTTCTTCTGCAAGCCTACCTGCTTACCAAAATTGAAGATTATTATGAGACCAAAGAAAGAGAACAGATATTGGAGGACACATCTTTCTTTGCTATGCAATTATTTATTAAAAAGAGTGCTATTGAGAGGACAGACTCTGTGGCCAGACTGCTGGTATTAAAATCCTGGATTTAGGACACTCTCTGTGACCTTGAGAAAGCTACTTAACTGCCATGCTTTTATCTGTACTTATCTTCTGTGCCTTTAAGTTCAGTTTCTTTATCTGTAAAATCCCATTTTATCTGTGTTTATAAGGATTGCTCTGAGCATTAGATGAGTTAAGGTACAGCACTTGGACCAGGATCGAGAACATCGTGTGTTGTATGAGTGTTAGCTGTTCTTATAACTGCTGCTTCTACTCTTAATAATAGTACCTCTGTTACCACTATTACTGCTTCTCTTGTTACCATTGCTGCTGCTTCTATTCTCGCAACTACTGCTTCTCCTGTCTCATCCGCTGTCACTGGTCCTGTTACTACTACTATTACTACTGTTAAAACAGTGACTGTTGCTGCCAAGTATTGCACGTACATATATGAAATGTTATACTCATGGCATAGTAAGTGTTACTCACATGCCCAGTGTGAAGAGTCAGGGAGGATAATAACATGTCAGATGCATGCATCTTGCAGGATAGTGGTGGACCTTTGAGTGGATCACTGAAGAGTGAGTGACCTGTAGGGAGCATAAGGCAGTTTCTGAGATTCTGCGAGTGCTCCGGGTGCTGATTACGTGGATGTCAAAATTCTTCGACTGGTACTTTTATGACACAGACCATTTTATGTGTTTCTTGTATATTTCAATCAACATCTCATGGAGCAGATAAGTGATAGACCGTGAGGGAAACCAAACCCCACCTGATTCTAAACCACCGCTCTTTTTTAACAATAATGTAAAGCCCAACACCGTTACTTCTTTTCATTTATTGTTTGTTGGCTCTTTCATATAACATATATAGATTCTTATTACTTAGGTGCCAGGAACTGTGCTCAGTGTAAGCAGCAGTATAACTCAGCCCTATGCTCATGGGGCTTTCTGTCTGGAGGAAAAGGAAAGATGAACATTATACAGATTGGAACTTCCCTGATGGTCCGGTAGCTAAGACTCCATGCTCCCAGTGCAGCAGCCCAGGTTCCATCCCTAGTCCGGGAGCTAGATCCTGTGTGCCGCAAGCAAGCACTGGCGCAGCCCCAATAAATAAATATTTTTAAAAAATCATTCAGATGGACAGCTACTGGCTTAGGCTCAGCGTGGGATGCCCTGGGGCCACAGGAAGGTCACATAAACTAATCCAACCACACAGTCCTGTGTCTGATAAAATAACAGTGATCTCCGTCTCAACTGACTGCTTTGATAGGGTGGAAAGTCCCCATGTCCGTGCTTAAGCTGACCAAGTCAGGGCTACATCAAAACACATAAAGCAGTTCTTTGCCTTTCCTGCTAACTGGCTCTGAGAAGGGGTCAGCCTTTCTTTTCCTTGTTTGTCACTGTGACAGTTGTTGACCTACACCTGGCGTCTCATGGAGCAGACAAGTGAGTTCAGTATACAGAGGGAAAATGCCCAGGAGCAGAGATTCTCTATAGGCTTCCCCAGTGACTCAGTGGTTAAAAAAAAAAAAAATGCCTGCAGCACAAGAGCTGTAGGTTCGATCCCTGGGTCGGAAAAATCCCCTGGAGGAGGGCATGGCAACCCACTCCAGCATTCTTACCTGGAGAATCCCATGGCCAGAGGAGCCTGGTGGGCTACAGCCCACAGGGTCACAAAGATGATTCATTCAGAGATGCCTGAAGCAACTTAGCATGCAGTGTCTCTGTATGTACCGGGACATGAGTCCTGGGGCCTCTTATGTATTATGTATATTCATACAGAATAAAAAATAAATGAAGTGAAACTTCCCTGCTGATCCAGTGACTAAGACCGCACACTTCCAGTACAGGGAGACTGCTCACTTCCAATGCAGGGGGTCTGGGTTCCATCCCCGGTCAGGAAACTACATCCCACTTGGCGCAGCTGAGACCCAGTGTACCCAAATACAGAAATAATTTTAAAAAAATAAATGAAGGAATGAATGAATAAAATCATGCTCCACAACTGAGCAGTTGTCATCCCTGGGAAAGTTCAAGTCCAGAGGAATAAAGTACAAGATGTTCCTTTTTTTCACCCCAAATAGCACCAGGAGGGCGAGAGTAGCAAATGACAGTGTCATTGAATTCTGAGCCGGCAGTGGGAATCACTTGGCCTTATTTTCAGGATTTTTCTCCATGTGTAGAAATGAACTGACCTAAACGTTAGACCCTTCCAAGCCAAGCCCAGGAGGAACCTCTGTGTCTCTCCCTCCCTCCTCGCCTTTGCCTCTGCAGAGGTTGAGGCAGACGCCCTGTCCTCCTCAGGCCGCAGGCTGTCAGCCCGAATTGAATTTCCCTGAGCCCAGCTGATGTCCCTTTTTGGCCGCAGGGCAGGGGTCAGGCTGAATCCAGCACAGAGACGGGAAATGTGTCCTCGGAGCTGAACGCAGAAGCGCTGACCTCTCAACTCAGAGGTGCATTTCTGACATTGTTGGAAGGGTTGGGAAGCCTTATGATTTCTGGATGTGAAAGAAAAGGAAGCGCGTTTCAGAAAAACAATGTTCAAGTTCATGTGAAAGACAAAGCAATGTGTTTTAGAATAACAATATTCAAGTGTTTAGAAAAAAACATATTCAAGGAGGGGGAGGTGAATTATATTCAAAGGACTGTGAAAGCCCTTTCTGTATAAGTGAAGCTGTTTAAAATCCAACTGCTTATTCGTGACCTCAGCCAGTGAAGCTGTTTAAAATCCCAACTGCTTATTCGTGACCTCAGCCATTCCTCAGTTAGATGCATGCAGGAAGGAAATTCCTACTTAGACCCAGAGTTGGGAAGGTATGATCCTGGTCTGCTTTCCTTCGCTCCCATCTTTCTCTGCATTTTTTTTTCCCCTTCCCTCCAAAATTTATTAAGGAGCTGCTGTGTTCCACATTCTATGCCAAGTCCTGGGGAAATAGATGAGTAGGACTCATTGCAGAGCCTTCCTGGGCTTATCATTTATTTATTTAAAGACACTTATTCATTCTTCAAACATTTATTGAGCACCTCATTTGCTTTGATGTGTTTGTAGAGATAAAAGACTTAGTTCCTCCTCCTCCTGAGTTTATACTTTATTAATTTTTTCTCTTGCTCACTTAACAAATACTTTTTGAGTACCTTCTACTAGCTGGGGACTGTTTCCATGTTTGGGGTTCCAAGATGAACAAAAAGTATAAAAAACATTTTTTGATGTCGACCATCAAAAAGACTTTAAAAAGTCTTTATTGACTTTGTCATGGTATTGCTTATTTTGTGCTTTTGGCTTTTTGGCCATGAGGCATGTGGGATCTTAACTCCCTGACCAGGGATCGAACCCATACCCTCTGCATTGGAAGGTGACGTCTTTATTTTTAAAAAGTAACTCTATGTATTTATTTTTATTTGGGCTGTGCGAGAGTTCTTCTCTGGTTGTGGGGACTACCCTAGTTGCGGTGTGTGGGCTCCTCACTGTAGGGGCTTCTCTTGTTATGGAGCTCGGGCTCTGGGACACGAGGCTTCAGTACTTGCAGCTCCCCAGGTCTAGAGCATGGATTCAGTAGTTGTCACCCGTGGGCTTAGTTGTTCAGGTCCCATGCCCTGGCAGGTGGGTTCGTTACCACTGAGCCACCAGGAAAGCCCTGGAAGGTGAACTCTTAACTGCTGGACTGCCAGAGAAGTCCCCAGTTTCTGTCTTGATGGAGTTAACAGACCAGGCAGTACTGTGTTCATTGGACTTCCATGGTGGTCCAGTGGATAAGAATCTACCTGCCAGTGTAGGGGACACCGGTTCGATCCCCGGTCCGGGAAGATCCCACATGCCACAGGGCAACTAAGCCTGTGAGCCACAACCGCTGAGCCTGCGCTTCCTAGAGCCTGTGCTCCACAGTAAGAAGAGCCACCGCAACGAGAACCGCAACTAGAATAGTCCTGCTTACCATGAGTAGAGAAAGCCTATGTGCAGCAGGGAAGACCCAGTGCAGCCATAAATAAATGAATAAATTTTAAAAAGATATTGTATTCATCTCCTAGGGCTGCCATAACAAAACTACCACAAACTTGGTGGCTCAAATATAGTGGAAATGTGTTGTCTCATGCTTCTGGAGGCCAGAAGGCCAAAACCAAGGTGTTGGCAGGGTATTGAAGCCTATGGGGGAGACTTCGTCCTTGCCTCTTTCCCGCTTCTGGGCTTGGCTGGCAGTCTTTGGTGTGCGTTGTCTTGGAGCTGCATTGCTTCCGTCTCTGCCTGGGTTGTTGCATGTGCCTCTCCCTCTGTGTCTCTCTTCCTCTCTCTTACAAGGACACCAGTCTTATGGGAATAAGAGCCCGCTGTCCTCCAGTATGACTTCATCTTTAATATATTAATACATCTTAGTAACATCTCCAAAGATCCTATTTCCAAATAAACCCACTTCCATTGGTTCACTGGTCTGGGACATTAACAAATATCAACCCATAACACACACAGACACACACACACACACACACACACATAAAACAATGTAGCAGTCACCAACATTTTTGGGACTAGGGACAGGTTTTGTGGGTGATTGATAGTTTTTCCACGTCCTGGGGGTGGGGGTGGGGGATGGTTTGGGGGATGGTTCAAGCACATTACATTTATTGTACACTTTCATTACTATTATTACATCAGCTCCACCTGAGAGCATCAGGTTGGGGATCCCTGAATTGTAAAGCAGCTACAAAGGTTCCGAGTGGGTCCTGGGTCAAGGTAATTGGCCTCTTTTTTCCACTTTCTCTCTGCCTCTGAAGGGTCCACGCCTTTAGGGCAGGAGCCCTGTGTTGCTCTGAGTGACTGTGTGTGGATTTTGGCCTGGGAGGTGAGACGTCTCCTGTGTGGTCGAGTTGATGGACAGGGCTCGTTCCCATCACTCTCGTTAGTTGTAGTTTCTCGGGGTGGTCGCGGAGCACCTGCATTGCCTGCAAGGCCCAGCCTGGTGGTAGGAGCTGTGGATTCCTGCCCTGGCTTTGCTTTGGCTGGTCCTGTGAGCCTGGATTCATTTCTTGGCGTTTCTCTGCCTCAGGCATCTCACTGTGCCTCCCTCCCGGGTCTTGTGAGGACCAGGTGGATCAGATTTGTAAAGCGTTCACAAGCCCCTGGCCGCAGTATGTGTTTGGTGCGAGCTGGTAGGAGTTAGGCCAGGCATGTAACACGTCTCTGGAGACGGCCTTGACCCAGCTCATTCAGCACAATCGCCTTAATAAAGGCTTTTGTTCAGTGTTTAATGCCATTTACCATCAGAACATTCTTTCCGTAATCTTTCCTAAGGAAAGTTTTGTGAAATATAGAAAATACCTTCAGCACAAAAATATCCACTGCAGTGTTGTTTAAAATGTCTGACTCTTTCATGAACCCATGGACTGTAGCCTGCCAGGCCCCTCTGTCCATGGGATTCCCCCGGCAAGAGTACTGGAGTGGGTTGCCATTTCCTTCTCTAGGGGATCTTTCCAACCCAGAGATCGAACCCGCATCTCCTGCACTGGCAATTGGGTTCTTTACCACTGAGCCGTCAGGGAAGCCATTAAAATGGTAAGCAGTGGCAACCAAGACAAAGACCTGCCTTATAATGAGAAACGAGTTAACAGATTAGGGCAAAATGATTAAAAAAATAATAATAGGGTAAAACAATGAAAAACAGTGATACAGCCATTAAGAAGATAATGGTCACTTTTTAAAGGTTATGAGAATGCTCATGATGTAAATGCCATGTAAATAAAAGGAAATTTTATTTTTGAGGAAGTGGCTGAATTTCCCTGTGCCTCAGTTTCCTCATCTGTAAAATGGAGATAATAATAACAGTATCTTCTTTATATAAGATTGAGAATTAAGTGGGATAATAATACATGGGAAACAAACGATTGGCACCTGGCATATATGAGGTGCTGATTGTTATTATTATTGATCACGTGATCTAAATTATATAGAAAATAGCCACAGAAAAATATTTAGAATAAGTAACAAGTGAAGCACCACAGATTTTCCCTTTTGAATGTCTTATGCAAAGGACTTGATTCTGTGAGTCACTCAGCAAACACTGAGCCTCTCTCTGAAGCACTGTTAGCCACAGAGCAGGAGGTGTCAGTATAGGAGAATGCATCAGAGTCCCTTCTGAGAGCTTTTGGAAAATCACAAGATGTCTGGAGATGCTGATTTAATTGATGTGTGGTAGGTCCCAGGCATCCATAGTCTGGAGAAAATAAATTCCACAAGTGATTTAGATTCTCATGGTAGATGTAAGGCCCAGTTACTCCACTTAAGTTTGCAAACCAGATGAGAAGATGGGAACAGCAGCATAATATAAGATGAATCCTAAAGGAAATCAACCCTGAATATTCACTGAAAGGACTGATGCTGAAGCTGATGCTCCAATACTTTGGCCCTGATGTGAAGAGCCGACTTAACTGGAAAAGACCCTGATGCTGGGAAAGATTGAGGGCAGGAGGAGAATGGGGTGACAGAGGACAAGATGGCTGGATGGCATCACCGACTCAATGAATGTGAGTTTGAGCAAACTCTGGGAGATAGTGAAGGACAGGGGAGCCCGGCATGTTGCAGTCCATGGGGTTGGAAAGAGTTGGACACGAATTAGTGACTGAACAAGTGCTTTAGCTTGGAGCTCCTGAGTCTGGGTCCCGTTCAGAACTCTGTAATATTAAAGATCCCCTTGACTCCACCCCTGGATGTATAGAATCAGACCCTCAAGGAGGTTCTTTCTTTTTTCTTTTTTTGACTGCACCACACATCTTGTGGGATATGGGATCTTAGTTCCTCGACCAGGGATTGAACCTATGCCCCCTGCTCTGGAAGCGTGGAGTCTTAACCACTGGACTTCCAGGCAAGTCCCCCTCCAGGAGGCTCTGATGATCAGCTAGATGGAGTTTCTGCGGCTCCCTCCTCCTGCCGCCAGATGCCTTCTACCTAGGTTGCAACAGCATAGATGGAGAACCAGAGTTTTTCCAAAGCCATGAGGCTGATGTATTTCCTCTGGTTGGTACCTGTGAATGCTTTTTAAAACATTATTTGTTTATGTATTTAGAAATGTTGTTAATTGTGCTGAAATACACATAAACATAAAACTTAGTGTCCTAATGATTATTAAGTATATCATTCAGTGGTATTAAGTATTCTCATTGTTGTCCAACAGTCACCACCATCCGTCTCCAGAACTCTTTTCATCTTGCAAAACAGAAACCGTACCCTCTGCCCCCCGCACCCCGTCCCCACCCACACACACCATTTATGTTCTCCCTCCAGCCCCTGGCACCCAGCATTCTACTTTCTGTTTCTGTGACTTTGACTCTAGGTATCTCACTGAAGTAAATCACACAGTATTTGTTGTTTTGTGACTAGCTTCTTTCGCTTAGTGTAATGTCCTCAAGCTTCATCCATTTTGTACCATGTGTCAGAATTTCCTTCCTTTTAAAGGCTGCATATCTTCCATTGTATTTCATATGTGTATATACCCCATTTTGCTTATCCAGTCGTCCGCTGCTGGGTGCTTAGGCTGCTTCCGTCTTCTGACTTAAGAAGAATGCTGCTGTGAGCGTGGATGCACAGATGCCTTGAGACCGTGCTTAGTGTCTTTTGGTTGAAGAAATTCCACCCGAAGGTGGATCTGCTGGGTCCTGTGGTGATGCTCTGTGTAAGTTTTCTTGAGGAGCCACCATCCCACAGCAACTGTCCCATCTTATTTTCCCATCAAGAGTGCACAGGGGTTTCTGGTTCTCCACGTCTTTGCCAACGCTTGTGACTGATTCTCCCCAGTCTCTCAATGGTGCATTCTTACTCCAGCCAGCCTCACAGAGTTCGTGAAGACCATCTGTATGCTGACTGCTTCCAAATTATGCCTCCAGCTGAGTCTGTCCTCTGTCTTCCAGACTTGAGTATCGTAGATGCTGAACTCAAGTCTCCATTTGAAGATCTAGCAGGCATCTCGATCCTGGGATGTCCAACGTGGCTTATTCTCCACACACCTCCCGGATGAGAACTTACTATGCCCCTGCGTAAAACCCATCCGTGGGCCTTCCCTGGTGGCTCAGTGGTAAGGAATCCGTCTGCCAAGGCAGGAGTCACGGGTTTGATCCTTGATCCGGGAAGATCCCAGATCCCAAGCAGCAGCTAAGCCTGTGTGCCCTAGAGCCTGTGCCCCGAAGCAAGAGAAGCCCGTGCACCGCAGCCAGAGAGCAGCCCCACTCGCTGCAGCTGGAGAGAAGCCCTGGCAGCAACGAAGGCCCAGCACAGCCAAAAATAAGCACATAAATAGAATTATTGTAAAAAAACACATCTGTGGCCCCAGTGCACCCACCCCCCAACTGCCCTGCCCCTGTTATTTTGAATGAAATCCAGGTTCCTTACCATGGCCTGTAATGGCCAGCATGATCCAGCCCCTGCCTAGCCTGCACGTTTCGTCTGCCCTCACCCCATCCCCTCAGCAGGCTTCAGCTGCCGACCTCTTTCTGTTCTCACACTCAGCAAGTGCTATCCAGTCTCAGGACTCTGACTCATGCTGTCTGCCTGCAAGACCCTTCTCCCTGCACCTCCAAGCCCTCAGCTTCTGCTCTTCCACGGGGTGACGACTTCTCATCCTGCAGTCTCAGCCCGGATGCTATTTCCTTGGACAGACCTTTCCTCACCACCCTACTCTTCTAGTGACACCTTGTAGCTTTTCTCCCCAGGCCTGTAACACTCTGGAACATTTGTTCACTTGTGCGTGTCTGCGGTCCCCACCAGACCACAAGGCACGATGCTGATGGCTGCTTGTCCACAAATGTTACCCCAGTGGGGTATGGACTGGGTATATGGCCTGGGTATCTGAGGCTGCTGTTTCCCCAAAGATTCCATTTGTAAGTCCTAACATTTTGGATGGCCCAGCAAGGAGAAACATGAAAACAGAGACTGAGATCCATCAGAAAAGCCCAGCTCCCATCCAACGTTCAATCACCTGTATACACATTCAAGTACCGCCTCGCCTGTGAAAGGATTCCACAAATAACAGGCCTGGTTATAAAGCCTGGCATAAAGCCTGGTACATAGTAGATGCTCAATAAATACATATGACTATTTTAAAACACATTAAAAAATTTTTTTTAAGTTTAATTTATTTAAAAAATTTTTGGCCGTTCTGGGTTTTTGTTGCTGCACATCAGTTTTCTCTAGTTGTGGTGAGCAGGGGCTGCTCTTCATTGCAGTGCGCCCGCTTCTCACTGCGGTGGCTTCTCTCGTTGCAGAGCACAGGCTCTAGAATACGGGCTCAGTAGTCGTGGCTCACAGGCTTAGTTGCCCCTCGGCATGTGGAATCTTCCCAGACCCGGAGTTGAACCCATGACCCCTTGGACTGGCAAGTGGATTCTCATCTAGTGTACCACCAGGGGAGTCCTGAATATATATGATTGTTGAAATCAGACCACTGGTCCCTGTCGAGCCGACGATCATGAGAGACTTCCCTGGTGGTCCAGTGGTTGGGACTCCGTGCTCCCAGTGCAGGGCATAGAGGTTCAATCCCTGCTTGGGGGAACTATTAATAGGATCCCATGTGCCGCATGGTGTGGCCAAAAAAAAAAAACCAACCCGATTGTGAACATAAAATACCAGTTCTAGGCCTGTTATTTGTGGAGTCCTTTCACAGGCCAGGCGGTACTTGAATGTGTATACAGGTGATTGAACGTTGGATGGGAGGTGGGCTTTTCTGATGGATCTCAGTCTCTGTTTTCATGTTTTTCCTTGCTGGGCCATCCAAAATGTTAGGACTTACAAATGGAATCTTTGGGGAAACAGCAGCCTTAGATACCCAGTCCATATTAAAGTTGATTTGATTTGGGTTTAAAATGGAAACTATGAGCTAATGCATTTTACAGATTTGAGTAGAGAACAATTCTCTCTGTTAAAAAAAAAGAAGTCTGAGATGTAGAACATTTTGTGTGGGTTATCGTAGTGCCAAAAGCTCCTGAAAGGGGTTCTCTGCAAATATTTGGGGTTTGATGCTCATAAACAACTACACAGGTTTTCCTCGGAATCAATAACCACGGCAACAGCAGCATAGCTTCCAAAGTGAAAAATGTGCTTGCCAAGCGACTGTTTCTGGCTGAGCCACGAAAGTAAAGGTTTACAGAGCAGACAGGTCATTAACAAGACTGGCTGCAGGCTACTTGCCCTGCTCTCCCTTGCCGCTGCCTCTTCATCAGCAGAAAGGTAATTGACTGTTAGATTCCTGAGCCACAGACCAGGTTCTCACATTGCAGCTTCCAGAAGCACCTGTCTGACAACTGCCAGTCTATCTGAGATCCGAAGCTTCTCTTTCGAGAAGTGCTAGCAAATTCCCTGGCTTGGTGTCCATTGGTTCAACCTGGGTCCCTTGTCCCAATCACTGTGGACAAGGTGTGGGATATTCAGACCATACAGGCCTATGTCACGTGACCACCCTCGGACCTGGAGAGGGGTCATCACCATGGAAACCAAAGGACAGTGCTGGATGCTGGGAGGCCAGAATGCAAGGGCCACCCCACTAACCAGGTCCCTGGAGGTGGGGACAGCCAGTAGCTTAAGCTCAAACCATCTTTTTTAGCAGGTGTTCTAGAGTCTTTGTTCTGCTTTGGCTTTTTAACACGAACCTCAAGCACCCTCCCAGCAGCCAGCTACATTTTATGTTCACGATCGGGTTTTTGTTTTTTTGCCACAGTTGCACTTTTGACTTGCTTCTGGGATGACTCCAGGCCATATTCATCAGCTTTTTCTGTGTGTGTGCACGTGTGTGCTCAGTCGTTCAATAGTGTCCAACTCTTTGCAAACCTGTGGACTGTAACCCACCAGGCCCCTCTGTCTGTGGGAGTCTCCAGGCCAGAATACTGAAGTGAGTTGCCATTTTCTCCTCCAGCGGATCTTTCTGGCTCAGGGATTGGACCCACATCTCTTACGTCTCATACATTGGCAGGCGGGTTCTTTACCACTAGCCTCACTTGGGAAGCCCATAAAGGGCTCAGATTTTAGTCTCAATGCCTTGGCAAGCCATTGTTGCAATTTGTAGTCCAGCCTGGAGTTGGTGCTTTTCATTTTTGCTTCAAACACTGTGATGTCCAGTATGCTGGCCACTAGTCACATGTGGGCTACTAAGCACTGGAAATGTGGCTGGTCTGAATTGAGATGTCCTGAAGTATGAAATATACCAGTTTTCAAAGACTTTGTAGGAAAAAAAAAGAGGATACCAATTACATCATTAATAATTTCTATTGTTCACATGTTGCAGTGATAATATTTTGGATATATTAGGCTAAGTAACATTATTAAAATGAATTTACTTTTTAAATTCAGTAATCTAAAATTTAAAACTTTTTTTTTTGGTTGTGACATTTGACTTCCAGGATCTTATTTCCCTGACCAGGGATTGAACTTGGGCCCCCTGCAGTAGAAGCACAGAGTCCTAACTACTGGGCTGCCAGCAAAGTCCCCTAAAATTTAAAACTACATGCAATCCTGTTGTGTTCCATCATGTCTCTGTTGGTCAGCACTGCTCTAGATTTAGCCTTTGCTTTTACCTGCCTGCATTATGACTACCTCTGGCCTTGCGTGCGTCCCCACTTGAGGACTGACCTCCTCTGGTTGGTGGTCTTCTCCCTGGGCAGAGTGGAGTGGTGTTAGTGCACCTGTCCTCTTGGCATATACGGGTTCCCCTTGGCACATACGGGTTCCCAGGGTGCTTCAGGACCCGAGGTTTCTCTGCTGGCCCAGGCTGCGTGTGGGTCAGGCCAGCAAAGCAGGGAGTTAACTCCACGGGAGCAAAGTGTTAGTCGCTCAGTCATGTCCGACTCTTTGCGACCCCATGGACTATCACCCGCCAGGCTCCTCTGTCCATGGGATTCTCCAGGCAAGAATACTAGAGTGGGTGGCCATGCCCTTCTCCAGGGGATCTTCCCAAACCAGGGATTGACCCGGGTCTCCCACGGCAGCAGCCCCCTGCTGAGTAAGGAAAAGAGTTTGGGAATAATTGCCTCAGCCCCCTGGCCACGGGCGCACCCTCTGAGGTGTGTTCCAGCCTCTCCCCAGCATCCCTACTGGAGCTGGAGCCCCATTGCCCTCGGCTGGAGGCTGCTCTTCCGTGCACCCCTGTTGGCTTCCTTTCCATTTGTGTCCTGGTTCCCTGGGATCATTCCCTTAAGTCCTTGTTTCAGGCTCTGCTTCTGAGGGAACCCAGCCTGAGATGTAGGGTGCCCAGCACACGGGAGCTCAGTGGAAGGAAGGAGGGGACCATCTGTCTGGCACCCCACTGGGTGCCGCAGTGGGGGCAGGGTGCAGGTGGCAGGGGTGTGGGCTTCCTGGCCAGTCTTCTCCAGCCCTTGGACTTCCTTTTTTTAAAAAAACATATTTATTTGGTTGCATCGGGTCTCAGTTGCAGCATGTGAAATCTTTAGTTGCAACATGTGAACTCTTCGTTGTGGCATGTGGGATCTCGTTCCCTGACCAGGGGTCTAACCCGGGCACCCTGCTTGGATTCTTAGCCACTGGACCTCCAGGGAAGTCCCTCCAGCCCCTGGACTTCTGAGCCAGAGGGCTAAGAGCGAGAACATAGGGCCAGGCATGGGGCGTGCTATTTGGCTGGTCCTGAGCACCTCCAGTGGCCACACCCGGAGGGACAGTTGAGTCAGCAGGTGAGTCAACTGCTGCCCAGATGAGGGCTGACCTTCTGTGGTCAGTCTGGCTGTGGGATCCGGGTGTGGCTCCCAGCCGAAAGGGCAGCGGGAAGTGTCCAGCGCATGCCACGAAGCAGAGAGTCAATGGGTGCGGTGTCTTTTTTCCTAGCACTTCTGACTGAAGGCAGCTTTCCAGTTCTCCGTCATCCACTGGCGTGTCCAACAATTCAATTCAATTCTGACACTATGTGTCTGGAATTAAGCAGAGACCCCATAGGACAGCCGCCACTTCAGATGCCAGTCACAAGTCCCTGGGGCTACTTATTTATCTTATCTTTTAATTTTTGTCTCTGCTGGGTCTTTACTGCTGTGAGGGCTTTTCTCTAGCTGTGGCGAGTGGCTTTTCTCTACCCTTCGCTGCGGGGCGCCCGCTTCTCATTGCCGTGGCTTCTTCGTCCTGGAGCACGGGCTGTAGGCATATGGGCTTCGGTAGTCACAGCACGTGGACCTAGTTGCTCCATGTGTGTGCTCTTCTCTGACCAGGGATGGAACCCATGTCCCCTGCACTGGCCGGCGGATTCTTGATTGAGCCGCCATACATCCCGAGGTTTCCATGAGCCCTCCTCAAGTTCTGTAATTCCCCAGTCTGGAAATTGTTTCATTGCACAGACATGATTGATTTAATAATCATTGGCCATTGGTGACTGAACCCTGTCCCCAGCCCTGTCCCTTCTGTGGAGGTCTTTCTGGTGACTGTCGTGAAGCCGTTTTGCCCCACTTGTAAGTTGTCTCATTAGTATACAAAGACACTCTTAGGGACTTCCCTACTAGCACAATGGATAAGAATCCACCTGCCAATGCAGGGAACACGGGTTCAACCCCTGGTCTGGGAAGATTCCACGTGCCATGGAGCAACGAAGCCTGTGCACCCAAAACCCCCTGCTCCGCAACAAGAGAAGCCACCGCAATGAGATGCCCACTCACTGCAATGAAGAGTAGCCCTCGTTTGCTGCAACTGAAGAAAGCCCACGTGCAGCAATGAAGACCCAGCACAGCCAAAAATAAATAAATGAAGAATTTTAAAAAGGACACTCTTAGCCCTCTGGATATCCCAAGGGCCTTCGGAGCTCTGTGCCAGGAAGCAAGGGCAAAGATCAAATATATCTTTCATCCTGCCACAGCGGAGCCAGTGAGATCCCTGGGAAGACCCGTGACTGGCGAGTTGCCTGGAGTGTGTTGCGTGTGTATTGGAAGGAGGAGGGAGGTTCCAGATCTTGTCTTACACAACTGCTGCTGTGGATCCATTCTTCAACAAGCACCTACTGTGTGCGCCTGCCATGCCCGGGTCAGGGCCAGTGGTGTCGCCAGATTGAACCTTCTCAGCTTCTAACCCATCGGCCACTGCCAGCTTAGAAACTGACTTGCTTTGAGTACAAAAACTGACTCCTTGGCATGACATCCAGAGTCCTCTCTGGTAACCCCTGCCTAACTGCTCTTACTCTGCCCGCACGTGTCCTTCACGGTCACTGCACTCAGCTGTTCGCACCGCCCCTCATCTGATGTCGTGTCAGGCCTCCACACACTTGTATCTGCTGTTCTGTCTGCCTGCCATCCTACTAGCTAACTGTTTACTTCACCTCCTCCAGGCAGTCCTTCTAGATTCCCTCCTTACCATTGATTGCCCTGTTGCTTCTTCATGTTTCCCATATCTACTTATCCTGGAACTTCAGCCGTTTAGTGGTTACATATTGGGTTCTTACTGTGTTGACGGGACTCTACAGTTAACTCTGAGAATCCCTGCTGTATCTGTCAGCAGTGATGAAGAGTGAGACAGTGAGCTCCTCTCTGTACTTGTACTCTGTCGTTCGATCCTCACTGCCGCCCTATGAAGTTGGTAGGCACTAGTATTAACCCCATTTTTCAGAGGTGGATGCTGAGGATGAACCAGGTTTAACAGAGATAGGAAGTGGGGGAACTAGGATGCGCATCAGACCCCAGAGCACTTGCCCTTCCCCAAAGACAGTATTGTCTTCCCGGTGCTGCGTTCCACTGCAGTCCTCTGTTTACTCTGCCTCCCTGGGTCCATCGGGGTTCCCAGCAGGAAGCAGATGGTGAACCCAAAATAGGATAATTCAAGCAGAGTTTAATAGAATGCTCGTTTGAGAAGTGGGGGTGAGGGGCAGAGAAACCATAAAGGCTGGTGGGGCCTCCAGGCTCCCCTGAAGGTTTGAAGAGGGGAGCAAGGGTTGTCTCTGGACCTCGGAGCTGGAGAGACCCTGTGCCCCCAGCCCCCGCTCCGACGGTAGCCGGGAGGGCAGGAGCCTGGAGGGGAGGGACACTGGCTGAACCCAGCTGGAAGCCAGAGGGCCAAGGACCCCGAGGTGTGTTCAGAGCATATCAGGCCCCAGGGGTCCAAGGTAGGGCAGGGCAGGGTAATGAGTGGGCCTGGAGGGCCTCCCTCACCCCCAGGTTAACCGTAGGTTTCTTGATCCATCAAGAAGGGCTTCCTGGCTCCTCTTCATACCTGGGGCACCTCACGCTGAAGCCAGGAGGCTGATTTCACTACACTTGTGTGTGTGTGTGTGTCTGATGAATGATCTTTAGCATAAAAAGTTTCCTTCCGCCATTGTTTAGCACTGGAACTCTGCTCAGTGTTATGTGGCAGCCTGGATGGGAGTTTGGGGGAGAATGCATACACGTATATGTATAGCTGAGTCCCTTTGCTATTCTCCTGGGACTGTCACAACGTTGTTAGCTGACTGTATCCCAATACAAAATAAAAAGTTCAAAAAAAGAAAAAGCATGACTCCTTGCACATTGCCTGCTTGTTGATCATGTGTGGACTCAAGATTCTGAGTGTGAGAGTGTGTTTGTGTGTCTGTGTATCTATCTGTGTTACCTCTGAAGTTTGCAGTGAGGAAGAAGATGGTAAGAATTCTGAAACATTTGATTTTTTTAAAAGTCTTTTTTAAATTGAAGTATGGCTGATTTACGATATTGTGTTTCAGGTATACAGCAGTGATTTAGTTATATATATGAATTAGATTCTTTTTCATTATGGATTATTATAAGATATTGAATATAGTTCCCTGTGCTACACAGTAAACCTTTGTTGTTTATTTTGTGGTGTGGTGTGTATCTGTTAATCCCATACTCCTAATCTACCCCTTCCCCACCTGCTTTCCCCTTTGGTAATCAAGAGTTTATTTTCTATGTCTATGATTCTGTTTTATAAATAAGTTCACTTGTATTGTATTTTAGATTCTACATATAAGTGACAGCGTATGACATTTGTTTTTCTCTGATTTACTTCATTAGTACAATAATTTCTCGGTGCATCTATGTTGCTGTAAATGGTGGTATTTCATTTGCTCTTTTTTATGGCTGAGTAATATTCCCTTGTATATATAGCTGTCCATCTATTTATCTGTCTATCTACCTAACCATCACATCTTCTTTGTCCATTTCTCTGTCAATGGACACTTAGATTACTTCCATGTCTTGGCTATTGTATATTATGCTGCTATGAATTGGGGTGCACATATCTTTTTGAATTAGTTTTCATCTTTTCTAGATATATGACCAGGAGTGTAATTGCAGGATCATATTGTAGCTCTACTTTTAGTTTTTAAGGAGCCTCCATACTGTTTTCCATAGTAACTGCACCAATCTACCTTCCAACTAACAGGGTAGGAGGGTTCCTTCTTCTCAACACCTTCTTCAGCATTTATTATGTGTAGTTTTTAATGATGGCCATTCTGACTGGTGTGAGGTGATACCTTGTTGTAGTTTTGACTTGTGTTCTGACTTGATTCTTTTCAGTGCTTCTCAGAAGATTTTTCATGTCTCTTGCCCCGTTTGAACTTGGATATGAAGGTGGAAGACAAGACCTTTTTAAAAAATTTAATAAACAAGTGAATGCCACATTGATCTCACACTACAGAGAGGCAGGAGTAGGGGGCAGGTTATCTACCCTCTCCAAGGATGTTGGATGAAGTGAAAATTTCTGTCTTCCCCATTTATTTATTTGTTTCTCAGCTTATATCAGCAGGGGTGAAGCTGTAGGCAGCCTATGTTTAAAAAAAAAAAGCAAGCAAAATCACTGTTTTTGAAATCACACAGACCTGCTTTTAGAACCTGGGCCAAGTATTCAACTTCTCTGTGCCTCAGTTTCCTTATCTGTGAAATGGGTATCATATATCACGAGGTTGTAGAAGAACTAAAGGAGATACAATAGGGGCATAGCTCTGAGGGTGGTAGGTAGGCAGTAATGGGCGTTCCCTTCCTTTTCTCTCCACCTATTGCTGGCAGCACTCCACTTGCCTGCTCTTCCAATTACACCTTTCAGAATCTTCTCCAGTGAAACCAGAGGGAAGAGACCTCATTTCCTTTTTTTCCTTCAATTGCATTGTCTATTTTCTTCCTTCTCTGTTCCCCCTGCTCCCACCCCCAGCTGTAGTCAGAACCTACTGGGGCCATTCTTTCCAGTTGATCCTCCAGGGCTTCCCTGTCTGTGGTCCTTCCTATAAGGGCCAACAGAATGTTAACCAGGACCACAGAATCCAGGGGATGAGAGCCCTGAGACTAGACTCTATAGTCAGTAATCAGAAAGCCTCCCTGACATTGGCCCCCTCTTTTCCACCTGTGGACCCTAAGTGCTCACCAGAGAAGGCCTGTAGCTGAAACCAGTAATTTGGAGCTTATTTAAATTTGCAGCAACCTCAGATTTTGCTGTCTTTAACCCCATTGTAGGGATGAGGAAGTTTGAGTCTTCTGCCCCGTGTCCTACAAGCTTGTATGCAAGTGTCAGGATTTGGTCTCATGTCTTTTGACTCCTAATCTGTGTTCACATTGGCTGTGATACTTCCCTTGAGGAACTGGCATTTTCTGCAAAGCCTTTGAGCACCAAATACGTTTTGTTTTATGTTATTTTTGCTGGTCTGATTGAAAACCCTCCTAAAAGACCTGCACCTGGCATGCTGCCTAGACTATAGCATCATGTCTCAAACCTCTTGATTGCAAAGGTTCATCATTTGAATATCACCTCTTATTGAGGTTGGCGTCGGTTGAGCGGAATGGTGTGCCTTCATTAGCAAGCACATGTATTTAGAATTTCTTTCTGGTGGGGGTGAATGCTGGCAAATTTATACAGTTTTGTTTTTTTTTTCCTTCTTTGTAGTCCCTTCTCACTATTTCCAGCATAATTGCTCCCTTCTGCTGAGGGCTTAGGAACCAGCTTACCAAACCTGTAGGAATTGAGTGTAAAGTAAGAGACAGAGGGTGAAGCGAGAGCTGTGGAATGGGAGTAGGGGTATTCCTGTGATTAAAAAGCATGAATTTTGGTTCATGGACTTTGTGAAATGAATTTGGCTCTCTGGGGAATCTGTGTACTTTATTTCCTGATGCCTATGTTCTAGAAGAGATGGTGTGTGTGTGTTCACATGCATACATGTACACTCTTATTTTATTTTTTTGGCTGTACTACTCAGCTTAAAGGATCTTAGTTCCCCTACCAGGGATCAAACCTGAAACCCGGCAGTGGAAGTTCAGAGTCCTAAACCACTGGACCTCCATGGGAATCACTACATGTATACTCATAGAAAAGGAAAAAGGGTAAAAAAAAAAAATCCCACCCAATCTGGAGAAAGGATTGCAATAAATTTTAATCTGAATTCTCTCTCTTCTTACTTGCACACATATACAGACACATAGCCTATGATACAAAATAACAAAATAAAATCAAAACTTTTTACCCTCAAGAGTATGTGGGTTACCAGCTCTAGCTGGTAGGGTGTAAAAAAAATCAGATATATTAAGCTACAGAAAAAAACAGTGTGGAAAAATCTTTCCTTCCTCCAAATGTTTTATCTGCACTTGCGTCATTGTGGTTTGAATTCTTAAGAACCCTAATGAGAAGGAAGGAGAATCAAAGAAAACCCATTCTTGACCCCAAAATACTGTACCAACCTGCTGTTGGGTTATAAATAATACATTAACTGATACGAAACACATGTGTATTTTGTAAACAAATAAACAACAAAACTGCTATTCTTTGTCAACTGTGAAAGACCACTACCATTCGTCTTTCTGGCAGGGAAAAATAATTTTAGAATTTTAAATGAACGCTCTGGAAAGACTGGGCAGAACATTGATTTTAAAGCAAAGAAGTCTTTGATCTTTATCATCTTATTTCCTGTTTAGAATCTGTTCTGTCTCTTCTCTCTTAACTAAATTGTGCAAAGGTTGTGTAAATAAATTTGCTTCTTCAGAAATCCAGTCTGTGGAAGCCTGTTGGCTCCCCTGTGGCTGTGTTTCTAAAGCAATTCCTGAGATGAATTTAAGTACTTATAATATGTAATGCCCGTACTTAGTAAATTGAGACTGGTCTCTTCACTGATTCTATAATTCCACAAAATAGGCCTTGGTGCCTGTCTTCAGAATAATTCAATAGAATCTTTATGCCTCTGTATATAGAGTCTCATATACAGGACAAGATGACTCTGGTAGATTGTTTCAAATTTGACCACTTCTGAGCTTAGCTGTTTTTATACATTCTTAGTTGATTAAGTATGTTCATAGGTTCAATATATAAGCTCGGATTATATTTCAGCTGCATGTGAAGAAAATTACAAATAATATTAGCAATTAGGGTCCCCTTACCTCTTTCTCCAAGACCAAAGAAGCTTGGAGATAGTCCAAAGACAGATGGTGCCTCCATGATTATTAGGCACCCAACCTGATTCTGTCTCACTGGTTAAACCATCCCTAACATATTATCTCGGAGAAGGCAATGGCAACCCACTCCAGTACTCTTGCCTGGACAATCCCATGGATGGAGGAGCCTGGTAGGCTGCAGTCCATGGGGTCGCTAAGAGTCGGACACAACTGAGCGACTTCACTTTCACTTTTCACTTTCATGCATTGGAGAAGGAAATGGCAACCCACCCCAGTGTTCTTGTCTGGAGAATTCCAGGGGCGGTGGAGCCTGGTGGACTGCCGTCTATGGGGTCGCACAGAGTTGGACACGACTGAAGCTACTTAGCAGCAGCAGCATATTATCTCATGATTCAGAATGGCTGCTGGAGTGTCAGTCATCACATCTGCATTCCAGGCAGCAGTATGGAAAAAGAGGGGTAAGATAGCAGGGGTCCTCCTCTAGCAGAAGTAACTCCTTTCAAAGCATTTCCTTAAAGGCCTACATAGTACTTGAGCTTACAGCTTACTGGTTAGACTTAGGCACACAGCCAACCATACCAGCTATAGTGGAGGCTGAAAGATGAGTCTTTTGGCTGAATATATTTCTCCCCTGAATCAGATGGGGCTCTGTTACTGAAGAAAGGATAGAGGTGGACTAGATAGAGGTGACAAACCAGTAGTCCCTGCCACATCCAGCAAGGTATAAAGAATACAGTGGAAAGAGCTTGAACGTGGAATTTGGACAGATTTGTGTTTGAACCTTAGTTCCTCTACTTACTGGCTGCAGCACCACTTCTTTGAGCCTCAGTTTCCTACCCATGAAACACGTGGAGAGTAATAGCTACTTTTTAGAGTTGTCATAAGGTTTAAACAAAACCATTGCCTAAATCGCCTTGTGTGTGTGTGTGCGCGCGCGCGCGCGTGCGCGCGCGTGCTCAGTCGTTTCCAACTCTTTCCGAACCCATGAATTGTAGGCTGCCAGGCTCCTCTGTCCATGGAATTTTCCAAGCTAGGATTCTGGAGTGGGTTGCCATTTCCTACTCCAGGGGATCTTCCTGACCCAGGGGTTGAACTCGCATCTCTTGTATCTCCTGCATTGGCAAGTGGATTCTTTACCACCTGTGCCACCTGGGAAGCCCTGTACATAGTAGGTACTGAATGGTTATAGTTGTTATTATTATAAATGAGTAAGTTGTGCCTTCTTCCTGCATCAGCATAGTATCTTAAAAATTGCCATAGCATAAAATTTACCCTTTTAAAATGTCCAATTCAGTGGGTTTAGTGTATTCACAAAGTTATATAACCCTCACCATGATCTAACTCCAAAACATTTTCATCACTCCCCCAGTCTTATATCCGCTGAATCACTGCTTCTTGCCTTCCCCTAGACCCTGGCAACCATTGGTAAGCTTTCTATTTCTATGGATTTGCCTTTTCTGAACATTTTGTGTAAACAGAATCATACATTGTGAATATGAATCAATAACTGTGATCCTTTGTGTCTTTCACTTAGCATAATGTATTTTCACGTTTAATCCATGTGGTAGCACGAGTATCAGTACTTTTTCCCCTTTTTGTGGCTGAGTAATATCCCATTGCATGAATGTACCACAATTTGTTTACCCAGTTATCTGTTGGAAATTTAGGTTGTTTCCACTATTTGACTATTATGACTGATGCTGCTGCGACAGGTGTAAGTCTTTGCATGAATGTGCATTTTCATTCCTCTTTGATATATACTGAAGAATGGGATTGGCAGGTCATACGGTGGGGGTGGGGGTCACATTCTGTTTAACCTTTCAAGGAACTGCCAGGTTGTTCCCCAGAGATATTTTACATTCCCACTAACAATGTATGTTGAACTCGGGTCTCCCACACTGCAAGCCACGGTCTGAGCCACCTTTTAATGGCTGACAGTGTATGAGGGTTCCAATTTCTCCACATCTTCTCCAACTCTTGTTACCTTCCAGGTTTTTTTTGTTTTTTTTTTTTTTAATAGCCATACCTAGTGGCTGTGAATGGGTGTCTCATTGTGGTTTTGATTTGCATTTCCCCAATGACTAGTGATACTGAGCATCTTTTTCATGTGCATATTATCCATTTTTCTATCTTTTTCGGAGAAATGTTCATTTGAGTCCTTTGCCCATTTAAAAACTAGTTATCTGTCTTTTCATTGTTGAACTTTAAGAGCTTATTTATTTGGGGGAACTTCCCCGATGTTTCAGTGGTTAAGAATCTGTCTTCCAGTGCAGGGGATGCAGGTTCGACCCTGGTAGGGGATCTAAGATGCCACGTGGCGTGGGGCAACTAAGCCCATGTGCTGCAAATAAAGAAAGCCCTTGCAACGCAATAAAGACTCAGTGTAGCCAAAATTTTTTTTTAGAGTGTATATATTTTGGATACTAGAGTCTTATCAGATATATGATTTGCAAGTATTTTCTCCCATTCTGTTATGTAAGTAAGTGATAGTCACTCAGTTGTGTCCAGCTGTTTGCGATCCCATGGATGGTAGCCTGCAAGGCTCCTCTGTCCATGGAATTCTCCAGGCAAGAATACTGAAGTGGATAGTCTTTCCTTTCTCCAAGGGATCTTCCCGTCTCAGGGATCGAACCTGAGTCTCCTGCATTGCAGGCAGATTCACGTGTATTACCTAATTTGTTCTTTTTAATAATCCTTTGAAGTGGACATCAGTATTCCCTTTTTACAGATGAGGAAGCTGAGGCTCTGAGGCAGTGAAGAGCTTCCCCAGGGTAACACATCTACTAACTGTGAAGGTGGTGCTGGAAACCAGGAAAAGACTAACCAGAACTCTTTTTGTTTTATTGGTAGAAACCCATCTCAGACAACTTAGGCTGAAGAAAAGAAGTATCAGTTCAGTTCAGTTCAGTTCAGTTGCTTAGTCATGTCCAACTCTTTGTGACCCCATGGACTGCAGCACACCAGGCCTCCCTGTCCATCACCAACTCCCGGAGTTTACTCAAACTCATGTCCATTGAATTGGTGATGCCATCCAACCATCTCATCCTCTGTCGTCCCCTTCTCCTCCCGCCTTCAATCTTTCCCAGCATCAGGGACTTTTCCAATGAGTCAGCTCTTCGCATCAAGTGGCCAAAGTATTGGAGTTTCAGCTTCAGCATCAGTCCTTCCAATGAATATTCCGGACTGATCTCCTTTAGGATGGACTGGTTGGATCTCCTTGCAGTCCAAGGGACTCTCAAGAGTCTTCTCCAATACCACAGTTCAAAAGCACCAATTCTTTGGCACTCAGCTTTCTTTCTAGTCCAACTCTCACAGCCATACATGAACAGTGGAAAAACTGTAGCTGCTCACATACCTGGAAAGTCCAGGACTGGCAGCAGGCATGGGAGAGATTCAGGGGTCCACTGATTCAAGTGATCTCACCAGGTCCCTCCTCCCTCCCCTTCATCCCTCCCTCCATCTCTTGCTATCTTTGGTTAGCATCATTCTTAGGCAAGCTCTCTTATGTGTGGCAAAGATGCACGTGTGCTAAGTCGCTTCAGTCGCGTCCGACTCTTTGCTCCCCTCTGAACTGTAGCCCGCCAGGCTCCTCTGTCCATGGGATTCTCCAGGCAAGAGTACTGGAGGGGGTTGCCATGCCCTCCTCCAGGGGATCTTCTCGACCCAGGGATCGAATCTGCGTCTCTTGTCTCCTGCATTGGCAGGTGGATTCTTTACAACTAGCGCCATCTGGGAAGCCCTGGCAAAGATAGTCACCAGTAACTAAAGGCTTCCTAAGTCCATTGAAACCTGGAGAAAAGGCACGTTGTTCTTGACTCTAGCTTCCATATCAGACCTTCATATGCTCCCTGGCTGACCTTGCTTGAGTATAATGCCTATCAGAATACACATCGATGCTGTGCTCAGAACTCTGGGATATTCTGGACAGCTTGGTCCAGCTCTTTGGTTGGGAATATGGCAACACTGTCTGGAGAATTGTGTGGAGTTATGAGGATGTGTAGGGCAGAAAAAAATTATAGTCAGTGTTCTTCAAGGTCTGTATAGAACTGCAGAGTTCAAGATGCATAAATTTCTTAGGGTTAAATGAAGGTTAATTCCCAAATCCAAAGAACAGGGGAAAAGTCAGTTTATTCACAAAAGAAAAACAAAAGATAATTGAAAATAATCATCTTCACATCTAATCAGCAGTGAATTCTCTGCTGTCCACTTAAACATAGCAATTTTATAAATTAGTTTGTATAATACCTCTAAGTCTCTAAGACCTGAGCAAAGAGACTAATTTTTCAAAAACAATACACAAAATAAAAGACGGGAAACAGAAGCTAGATGTTTGTGTCAGAAGCTTAGCTAGCAATTGTAGAGTTTTGTTTTGTTTTTAATTAGAGCCCCTAGTGTGATTTGGAATGTTCACATTTGAGAAAGACTTTAACCAAATAGCATATGCTAGGAAGAAAACTCTGCAGTGGGTGGGCAATTTTCTTTTTTCAAATAGAGCGATGCCCTACATTTGACAAAATTACAGGAAAATTCTGTTATAATACAGCTCATTGTTATGTGGGTTCAAATACATTGCAGGTGAAATCATATTTTTGAAAAGCAACAACTGAGTACTGTGATAGATTCATATAATGTAGGGTGCTCATAACAGAGGCCCCCAACGCAGAAGTAATGACCTCCAGACTGTTCTTGGCTTACAAGTAGATCTTGAGGCAGAGCTGGTGTTTGGGGTTGGTTATAACACTGATATAAGAAATGAATTCATCAAATTGTAGGATGTTACTGCCCTAGGACCTCAGAGAGCGTCTGCCCTGGGTTCCTGGGAAATGAGACGAAAGGAGGTGAGCTGATTTGGCTGAGGAAGGGAGGCTGAACTCCCTGGCAATGCCATGTTCTTTCTCTCTTAGTGCTAAAGTTGCAACCAGCTGTCATTTATGTTTTTTCTTGAGTAGTGTTTCAGATGATAGGCAGCTTTGAAAAGCCACTTGTAACAGTGGGTCTAACTGGGCTTTGGGCAAATCAGAGATACATGAAAGGACCTTTTTTTGGACTCCACTTGCATAGGTCACATAGCTGAAAGACACATTTATTTCCTGTTTGAGTTATTTGAGCATTTTGGCAGTTGTGCTGCAGACCTGTATCTCTGCCTACGTGTGAGCACAGGGGCTATATCTTATGTGTCCTTTTGGCTCCTCAAGAGTCTAGCATAGGACCTGTTTCAAAGACAAATATCATTTACTGTATACCAATACATCTTGCATAAATTATCTCATTTATATCTCACAACAGCCTTAGAAGAGAGAGAGAGATCACCTTTTAAAGGACATCTTCCTTTGAAACCACATTAAGTAGCTGACATTACGTAGGCCTATGGTTAACCATCCCTATTAAGTGGCAGGGCTAGGATTTGAAGCCAGGCAATCTGGATCCAGATTACACATTCTTAACCTCTGGAAGGATTATTAGTGCTGCTCAGTAACTGCAAATGGAATTGAACCAGTGGGTTCCAACCTAAATACCTTTGCATCCACTGAGGAATGTCCTCAGGGACTCAGGGACAATGGTCTTATCTCTGAAAATGTCCCACAAGGAATGAGTCAGTCCCAGAGAGTAAAGTGGGTTTGGGAGGAAAAACCTCACTTACCCTGGGATTATCCTGTAGGGCTGCCCTGGGTTGGGCGAGGGGAAGGTTGTTTACTAAAACAACACTGACTCCCAATGTTCTGGTCACCGAAACATCTCCTTATCTCTTGTGACTTCTAACCTTTTAAAAAGGGTCGCTTAAGAAAGGAATTCGTAACTCACTCCAGTATTGTTGCCTGGAGAATCCCATGGACAGAGGAGCCTGGTGGGTTACAGTCCATGGGGTCACAAAGAGTCGGACACGACTGAGCGACTAACATACAAGGAAGGGCACAGGGGTGGGAGGGGCAGACTTAGAAGGTTCTTGATTGCTGTCAAGTTTCTAGTTTAGCTTTTGGAGAGCAAGAGAGAAGAGAAAGAGGCAAAACAGTGATGAAAAGGGGGTGGGTATCACTCCAGTCTTCGACTGTACTCACAGCCTCCTTGCTCAAAATTAGGAGTGTTAGCTAAGTAATCTTATGCCATATTTTATGTAGTTAGAATTTTGGAAGTTTTAAATGGTAGACAAATGTCTACAGGCATTCCTTGACACTGTGACGCAAAGACCATCATAATCCATTCTTAAATGGCAGTTTCACATATTTTTTCTTAAGGCAAGGTCTTTTAATCCCTTCCTTGAAATGTAAGGTGGAGGAGTCGGGCAACCCTTGGGAACCAGGATACCTGGGATCTCAGAATTCCCCACAATTCTGCCAGGGGATACTGAGCAAATTCATTTAACCAGTGAAGAATCTGTTTCCTCGTCTGAAAAATGAAAGGATTGGTAAGCATATTATCCCTGAAATTCTTTCCAACTCTGGTAGCTTTATGATGATGTCAGAAACTCTTTTTTTTTTTTTTTTTGGTATCCACTCTTTTTATTTATTTATTTTAATTGGAGGCTAATTACTTTACAATATTGTAGTGGTTGTTGCCATACACTGACATGAATCAGCCACGGGTGTATATGTGTTCCCCATCCTGAACCCCTCTCCCACCTCCTCCCCATCCCATCCCTCAGGGTCATCCCAGTGCACCGGCCCTGAGTGCCCTGTCTCATGCATTGAACCTGGACTGGCGGTCTATTTCACATATGATAATATACATGGAGAAACTCTTAAGAACCAGGATTCCTCATTCCAGTTGCTGCTCACCCAATTCCTCTCACACCCCTCCCCCATCGTAAATATTCATCCATTCATTCTTTCTTCCATCTGTTCAAGAAGCATCTCTTGAGCACCTGGGTCTCTGAGACTGTAACAGCAAATGGAAAACCCTTGAGTCTCAAGGCCCTCACAGTCTTGTTGGAGAAATAGAAATATTTGGAAAACGGTGCCGTGAAAAAGGGTCATAAAAAAAAAAGACATGTAGTCAGCCTTGAGATAGCGCAGAAGTGGGTACGAGTAAGTGTAAGCCACCAAACTGAACTAAGACAAATGCATCAGAAAAAAAAAGAGACCTGAAGGTTTTCTATAAGTGTTTCTCTTTTTTCAGGTGACGATTTTTTTTTCAGAAACAAACTAAGGTTTAAAATCCCTCGCTCCTATAGGTGGCAAGTTTTTAGGAACCCCATATAACACCACCATTTTTCTTCTCTGTATGTTGTTTTACTTATAGTAGGAAACATGTAGCTCATAAAAAAGACCCGGCTTAATCCAAAACACGTTTATCAGGGGCCCATAGGGAACGTGTACGAGGCAGCACCTCCTGTGGGGAAGAAAAAGCCTGCAGGGTTTGGATTCAGACCGGCTGTGAATAGCGATTCTCTGTTTATTACCTGTAGTCCTTAAGGAGACTGTGCATGTATCTGAGTTCTCAACAGACAGCATGGCCCCTCACTAGGCCTTTGGGGGGGATTTCAGGAGATGGTGCTTATAAAATGCCAAGCCTGGAGCTCTAGGAATCTCTAATCTCTTGTCCCTCCCTTAGATCTTCAGGGACATTGGTAATACCAAGAAGGATACAATGTACCACCCGCCTCTCCCCGGGGATGGCCAGTCTGGGAGTTCTGCTGTGCAGGAAACTCATTCAGTTCAGTTCAGTCGCTCAGTCGTGTCCAACTCTTTGCGACCCCATGAATCACAGCACACCAGGCCTCCCTGTCCACCACCAACTCCCGGAGTTCACCCAGACTCACGTCCACCGAGTCAGTGACGCCCTCCAGCCATCTCATCCTCTGTTGTCCCCTTCTCCTCCTGCCCCCAATCCCTCCCAGCATCAGAGTCTTTTCCAATGAGTCAACTCTTCGCATGAGGTGGCCAAAGTACTGGAGTTTTAGCTTTACCATCATTCCTTCCAAAGAAACCCCAGGGCTGATCTCCTTCAGAATGGACTGGTTGGATCTCCTTGCAGTCCAAGGGACTCTCAAGAGTCTTCTCCAACACCACAGTTCAAAAGCATCAATTCTTGGATGCTCAGCCTTCTTCACAGTCCAACTCTAACATCCATACATGACCACTGGAAAAACCATAGCCTTGACTAAACGGACCTTAGTCGGCAAAGTAAGTAATGTCTCTGCTTTTGAATGTGCTATCTAGGTTGCAGATGACACCACCCTTATGGCGAAAGTGAAGAGGAACTAAAAAGCCTCTTGATGAAAGTGAAAGAGGAGAGTGAAAAAGTTGGCTTAAAGCTCAACATTCAGAAAACGAAGATCATGGCATCCAGTCCCATCACTTCATGGGAAATAGATGCGGAAACAGTGGAAAGAGTGTCAGACTTTATTTTGGGGGGCTCCAAAATCACTGCAGATGGTGACTGCAGCCATGAAATTAAAAGACGCTTACTCCTTGGAAGAAAAGTTATGACCAACCTAGATAGCATATTCAAAAGCAGAGACATTACTTTGCCGACTAAGGTCCGTCTAGTCAAGGCTATGGTTTTTCCTGTGGTCATGTATGGATGTGAGAGATGGACTGTGAAGAAGGCTGAGCGCCGAAGAATTGATGCTTTTGAACTGTGGTGTTGGAGAAGACTCTTGAGGGTCCCTTGGACTCCAAGGAGATCCAACCAGTCCATTCTGAAGGAGATCAACCCTGGGATTTCTTTGGAAGCAATGATGGTAAAGCTGAAGCTCCAGTACTTTGGCCACCTCATGTGAAGAGTTGACTCATTGGAAAAGACTCTGATGCTGGGAGGGATTAGGGGCAGGAGGAGAAGGGGACGACAGAGGATGAGATGGCTGGATGGCACACAGACTCGATGGACGCAAGTCTGAGTGAACTCCGGGAGTTGGTGATGGACAGGGAGGCCTGGTGTGCTGCGATTCATGGGGTTGTGAAGAGTCGGACACGACTGAACTGAACTGATCTAGGCTGGTCATAACTTTTCTTCCAAGGAGTAAGCGTCTTTTAATTTCATGGCTGCAGTCACCATCTGCAGTGATTTTGTAGCCCAAAAAAGCAGGAAACTCATTAAGAAGACCCAATTCTGACCTGTGCCCTGCCACTAGCAGAGCTGTTTGTCACTGGGGAAGTTCTCATCTCTCCACGTGAAGGGAGTACTTAGGTCCTTCCCAATGGTCCCAGCAGTCTTCATACAAAATAAGAGAGAGGCTGTATTGTGGAATTCCCTAGTGGCTCAGTGGATAAGAATCTGCCTGCCAGTGCAGGGGTCATGGGTTCAACCCCTGGTCTGGGAAGATCCCACATGCCTCAGAGCAACTAAGCCTGGATGCCCCAAGTAGAGAGTAGCCTCTGCAACTAGAGAAAGCCTGTGTGTAGCAACAAAGACCCAGCACAGCCATAAATAAATAAAATTATATATATATGAATAAAATTATATGTGCTGCTGCTGCTAAGTCACTTCAGTCATGTCCGACTCTGTGCAACCCCATAGATGGCAGCCCACCAGGCTCCCCAACCCCTGGGATTCTCCAGGCAAGAACACTGGACTGGGTTGCCATTTCCTTCTCCAATGCAGAAAAATGAAAGTGAAGCCGCTCAGTCATGTCCTACCCTCAGTGACCCCATGTACTGCAGCTTTCTAGGCTCCTCCGTCCATGGGATTTTCCAGGCAGGAGTACTAGAGTGGGGTGCCATTGCCTTCTCTGAAAATTATATGTATATATAGATAAATAAATGGAGGCTTTACTGTAAATATCACTGTGAAGATTAATTCCAACTGCAGTAATGGAGCAATGGGAGTGCTCTCCACTTGGAAATCAACCCTGATTTTCATTGGAAGGACTAATGCTGAAACTGCAATACTTTGGCTACCTGGTGTGAAGAGCTGACTCATTGGAAAAGGCCCTAATGCTGGGAAAGATTGAGGGCAGGAGGGGAAGGGGGCGACAGAGGATGAGATGGCTGGATGGCATCACCGACTCAATGGACATGAGTTTGAGAAAACTCCGGGAGATAGTGAAGGACAGGGAAGCCTGGCGTGCTAAAGTCCATGGGGGTCTCAAAGAGCCTGACACAATTCATCGACTGAACAACGACTCCACTCCAGTCATTACTTTGCCTTTGAGTTGGGCTTGTAACAAGTTCCCCTGGAGGAACAAAGATGACACACAAGTTCTAACAGAAGAGCATCCAAGGGCTGTGGACCCATTGTCAGGAGACTAATCACACAAGCTGTGAAATCAGCCAGTCAGTCTCCTCTACTTGCCACGGTGACCTCTAAGCTCCAGGTTCCTCCCAGGGATAAAATGGAGATAATACCAGTGCCTGCCCTATGTGGTGGCTGTTGAGTATGAAATGAGGGTATGCCTGCAGCAATGCAGAATCATGCAGGGCATATAACAAGCCCAGCATTTACTAGTTGATGTTATTATTACGCCTTTACAGGACAGAACAGAAATACATTCCTGAGTCCTTTCAGTTGATAAGGAGGAGAACAAACCATGTTCTCCTCCTTACTCACTGGGAACACTCTGGTGGTTTTTACTTGGAGTATTTACATTAAGTTCATTGGAGACTAGAATAGGCTTTTTGTTTGTTTGTTTCTTACTTGAGAGAATATAAGTGTACTTGGGAAGCACTCAAACAAGGCACATGAGTGAAGCAGTCTGCTGCTGGGGTCGAATATGGCAACATGAGCCCAACAGTAAAACACGTGGAATCCAGTGCATCTTTCCCTCTTCCTGTTCCCCCAGCCCCATCCCCCTCCCACTGCTTTCCTTTCTTCTAGCACTTTGTTAAGATGATAGAAAACAAATACATAAGGTGAAATAAGGAACAAACAATACTTATTTTGACTGACTGATGAGAAGGACATCTAATGGAGTAGTACTCTGTGAATTATTATTGAGAACTTGATTTTTGCAGGCAATAGAAAAAGCCCAGGATTTCATCTCCTGGGCGCTGGGACATTATCTTGCAGTGAGATCTCATTGTGTTTTGGTTTCCATTATTGGATCTTTTTTTTTTTTTCCCCCCACCGGCCACACCCCATGGCATGTGGGATCTTAGTTCCCCCAACCAGGGATCAAATCCAAGTTTTATGCATTGGAAGCACAGAGTCTTAACCACTGGACCGCCAGGGAAGTCCCTTGGTTTCTATTATTGTAATACTCCCACATCAGGGCAGTGCCTGGCTCAGAACAGAAGCTCAGAAAGTACTGTCGCATACCTCACTAGCCTCGGGTTTCTCTCCAGTAAGTTTAGGATAATCATACCTGGGACTTCCCTGGAAGTCCAGCAGTTAAGACTTAACTCTCCAATGCAGGTTCGATTCCTGGTTGGGGAGGAAAAAGGGGAAAGAGGGGCTATGATCTTACATGCCTCAAGGCCAAAAACCAAAGCATAAAACAAGCAGTATTGTAACAAATTCAATAAAGACTTTAAAAATTATCCATATTAAAAAATCTTTATAAAAAAAAAGATAATCATACCTACCTTATGAAGTTGTCATGAAGTTTAAAGAAGGATGCTACTGCTGCTCCTGCTAAGTCGCTTCAGTCGTGTCCAACTCTGTGCGACCCCATAGACGGCAGCCCACCAGGCACCCCCATCCCTGGGATTCTCCAGGCAAGAACACTGGAGTGGGTTGCCATTTCCTTCTCCAATGCGTGAAAGTGAAGTCGCTCAGTTGTGTCTGACTCTTAGCGACCCCATGGACTGCAGCCCACCAGGCTCCTCCATCCATGGGATTTTCCAGGTGAGAGTACTGGAGTGGGGTGCCACTGCCTTCTCCGTTAAAGAAGGATATGTATGTCCAAAATGCTATACTTGGCAAGGCGTCAGGTACATTGTAGGTTTCAGTAAATTTTAGGGGGGAAGGAATATCCGAATTTTTATCTCCAGATCAAGCTTTCAATATTCCCATAATACCTGAGAAGTATCTTCTACTTATGATCCCTCAGACCCTGCTAAGCACCTTATAGGCCATAGCTTATGAAATCCTCACAGCACTAAGACATAGTTACTAACATTGCCCCCAATTTGCAGATGTGAAAACTGAGACTCAGAGAAGTGAATTACTTCAGTGAGATCTAATAGCTGCTACATGGTAGAGATGTGAGGCCAGGTGTTTCTCATGAGAATCATGCTATAACTCATGCTCTTATGAAACAAATGCCTATTCTACCCTCTAGAAGTTGCCTTGGTTAGAATATCCTTCTTTACAGGAACTGTGTTCCACAAAAACCAGGCTTTTATGGTCTCAGCTCTCTCTTTTGATCCCCATTAGTATTCATTCTGTTTGACTCTAGATGCTGTTTCTTTACTTCCAAAATCCATCGTTGATGGATCTGACCTCACAAGGGATACTTACAAGAATAAGCACAGTTTCTAAAGACGATCCCCAAATCTGAGATCCCAGACTTTGGGAATTACTGTGCAGTTTCCCCTTCCCTTTAGTCTTTCCTTTGCCAGGTGACTAATTTAGGGAGAGATCTGAGTCCTGGAATGAAAAGAGATGTATTCATGGTCATAGTTGACATAAAAAGGGAGCTCAAAGGGAATTGACATTGGTTGATTATTCGCTATGCATCAACTGCTTTATCCACAGCTTCTCAATTTATTTCACTTAACAACCTGTAACATAGTCATTTTATTACTATACTAATTTCTCAGATGAGACAACAATGCATTATTATAAGTGACAAAGTGGAGATTCAAACCCAGATCCGAGTAACACAAAGCATATTCTCTTCCCACACTATCCCATGGCCGTGCCCCATGAAGGCACGGGGAGCCTTTGATGAATACTGTAATTCCATCCAGTTAGCCTGGGCCACTTTCTAGGCATGTGAATCAGAGCACCGATAGCTCTTCTTGGTTTCTTTTTTCCCCCTTCTGTTTTTTTGGCTGTGCGCAGCATGTGGGATCTTAGTTCCCCGAACAGGGATCAAACCCGTGTTCCCAGCAGTGGAAGCTCTGTGTCTTAATAACTGCACCAGCAGGAAAGTTCCTGGTTTCTTGTGCCCAGAAAGGACCCCACACTTCCTCCATACTCTCCCACCCCTGGTACATTGTCAGCTATCTTGCAAATACACCACCTTGGTTGCTAGGCAGATAGATGAGTGAAGCCTGCCACTAGGAATCTAATTCAGCCAATTCCCTGATGCATGTGGGGTCACTAGTGCCCTTGCTGACCAGGAGAATAAGCCACCACTATTTTTATCCCCGCTTTTCTAGGGGAAGAAAAGCATTCTGTAAGGACCATTCTTATCTCGTCAGCAGTGCTCAGAGTAACAAACAGGCTTGAGGAGTGCAAGGGCGCAGAACAGCATCGGATGGGGGTGATGTTGATGACGAAAGAGATGATGCACGCTTTAGACAAAACTGGGTGTGCACGAGTAAGTGTGTGTGTTTTTCCTGGCTCCAGAAAGGATGATGTGTATTTCTGAGCGGGCTTCCCTGGTGGCTCAGTGGTAAAGAATCCGCCTGCCAATGCAGGAGACATGAGTTCAATCCCTGGGTTGGGAAGATCCCCTGGAGAAAGAATTGGGAACCCACTCCAGTATTCTTGCCTGGCAAATCCCATGGACAGAGGAGCCTGGTGGGCTACAGTCCATGGGGTTGCAAAAGAGTTGGACAGGACTTAGCAACTAAATAACAACAAATATTTCTGAGCAGCTCTGCACAAAGAAATCTAGTTTAAGTTTTTCCTGCATCAGACTCTATCCACAGAAGATAGCCAGGAATGGTTTTCAGGGTGTTTTGAGAAAATGGAGAGGTGCAGATGGTTTGCGCTGGGGCATGGTTTCAAATTTTAAAGGGATTATGGCTCATGAACCCTAGGAATGGTGGATGGAGGTGTGAACCTTTGAAATTCTAATTGCACACCAGTCTAAGGAGGTATATACTTACCTGGGCACAATATCTCATTGTTCACATATTCCTTTCTTGGCTAGGGGAGACGGGGAGGAGGAGCAGATATATAACATAATCTTCAAATGAAACTGAAACAACAATTGGTGGCAGCAGTTTGGACTCTGGTGAATTCCATCAAGAAAGCAATCCCCATTGTTTACCATCTCAGTTAGCTTAGCTTGTTGTAATAATCTTTATTCCTTGCATCTGTAGAGCTGAGGGCAGACACAGACTCAGCTCCTGCTGGGAAGGATCTCTGTGGTCATTTTGACATACGCATCCCTTTATTTTATCCAAGTGAGGGCATTAAGTCCCAAGCTGACAGCATCAGTTATTAGGAGAGAAAGCTCTGGAATCCAGGCCTCCTGGAATTGAGGCAATTATTCACTGACTCCAGGCTTTTTAATAACAACTCATATGTATCAAGTGTTTGCTCTAAGCCATACATATGGAATAGAAGGCACTACCAGCCCAGCAGGGATGACAGGTATTCCATGACAACTTGGAAGAGAGAGAAAAGTGGAAATAATGCAAAATCAGAGTCTCAGTTGATTTCCAGCCTAGAGGATGGCCTTCTTGGAGTGGTTGGAAGGCTAAGTGCTGGGTGTTAGAGTCTCAGCTGCTGCATGGGGATAAACATGGGGTTACTTGAGGCTCTTGGAGCTTAATGAGCACAAGCTAGTAGTGGCCATATTTGCTCCCAAGTCACAGAACCTTCTAGATACAGGATGACCCAATTAGTATATGGGAAAAGAGTTAGGGTTTTTTTTTCTGGTGTCTCGTATTCTGTCAGTAGCAGCATGTGAACAAGTGA
>SJYQ01004433.1:6736-30825 GCA_006410935.1 Redunca redunca
GAAATATATTGAAAAGATATGCCAAAACAAAGCTAAAATTTAAGAAAATATATATGTTGAAGGTATTTCATATTCCAAGATTATCAGAGGACACTAACAACTTCATTATTGCATTTAAGATATTATTTTACTTATAAACCTATTTTAAACATGGCATCACAGACTCAATGGACATGAGTTTAAGCAGGATCTGGAAGTTGGTGATAGACAGGGCAGCCTGGTGTCCTGCAGTCCATGGGATTACAAAGAGTCTGACGTGGTTGAGTGACTGAACCGAACTGAGGTCTAGTCAAGGGGGAGGAGACTTCCCAGTAAGATCACTCGCAATATTATAACCCAGAGCTAGGCACTATCTCTCATATTTTACTAAGACGCTATCGTGACCCAGAGGTAAGACTCTGGCTAGAGGCTGATCACTCCATGGCAAATAGATGGAAAAACAATGGAAATAGTGACAGACTTTATTTTCTTGGGCTCCAAAATCACCACAGATGGTGACTTAAGCCATGAAATTAAAAGACATTTTCTCCTTGGAAGAAAAGCTATGACCAACCTAGAACACATATTAAAAAGCAGAGACACTACTTTGCCAAAAAAGGTCCATCTAGTCAAAGCTATGGTTTTTCCAGTAGTCACAAATGGATGTGAGAGTTGAAATATAAAGAAAGCTGAGCTCTGAAGAATTGATGCTTTTGAACTGTGGTGTTGGAGAAAAGTCTTGAGCATCCCTTGAACTGCAAGGAGATTCAACCAGTCCATTCTAAAGGATATCAGTCCTGAATATTCATTGAAAAGACTGATGCTGAAGCTGAAACCCCAACACTTTGGCCACCTGATACAAAGAGCTGACTCATTTGAAAAGACCCTGATGCTGGGAAAGATTGAAGGTGGGAGGCAGAGATAACAGAGGATGACATGGTTGGATGGCATCACCAACTTGATGGACATGAATTTGAGCAAGCTCTGGGAGTTGGTCATTCTCCTTCTTGAGCAGCCACATAGCCACCATTCCACCCACTCCCCTCAGGACTTGCACACTTCTGGACACATTGCTGCTGCTAAGTCGCTTCAGTCATGTCCGACTCTGTATGACCCCAGAGACGACAGCCCACCAGGCTCCCCCGTCGCTGGGATTCTCCAGGCAAGAACACTGGAGTGGGTTGCCATTTCTACACCCTCCAAAAAAGCCCATGCAGGGCCACGTAGCAGGCATCCGGGGTCAGCTTCCACATCCCAGAATCTGCTGAAGTTTGTCAAACTCACCAATGCTAACCTGTTTACCCTGTGTCACCCTGTTCTCACAGAAACCACAATAAAAGCACATCCCCACAGCTGTCTCTCCCTGTGCCTGTGACCAACCCCAGTGGCATGCAACCTGAGAAGCTGCGCTCTCCCAGAGAATGTGCCGTAACTGTGAGAATCTCTCTGCCTGCTCTCTTGATCTGGGTTCAGCCACACTACATCTCGCTCAAGGTGATATGTTTCAGATACTGTATTATCTATGTGACATTTTCAAGTTGTGTGGAAAAACCCTTCAACTCTCTGGTCTCTGCCTCAAATGAATTCCATATTCTTATAACAGATTAGCAACTCATGTAATTGAACCTAAAATTTAGTGCACAAAGAATTGTAACTTAAAAGGACTATGACCTGCCAGGCTCCTTTGTCCATGGAATTCTCCAGGCAGAATACTGGAGTGAGTTGTCATTCCCTTCTCCAGGAGGTCTCCCTGACCCAGGGATTGAACCTGGGTCTCTTGTATTGCAGGTAGAGTCTCTACCACCAATGCCCCCAAGGAAGCCCAAATGAATTATTACATTTGGGTAATATAATATGATATTTAAAAAGATGTATAACTTTGAGTTACCAAGAAAAAAAGAGGTGGTTTAGTCTGAATCAATGAGAACACAGGGCTGTAAAACAGAAAAGTATTTTGAAAAGAAAGCAATAATTAAATGTGAGCAACTGTGTATCTTCCCTGCTAAGTGGTTGCCCACTCTCCCACAAAGCTCCAGCACCCCAAGATTACTTGTGAAAGTTGGACATGGTGTCTCTGTGGATAATTTCTCTGTATTTCCCACTTAGCCTCCTTTACTTTCTATAAATTCTCTCTCATCTTCGTGCACCAAAACAATAGCTGTATAATTGACATTGTTTTGAAATGTGTGTTTTTCAAATGCCAAAAACTAACTTTCCACAACTCTGACATTCAGTCTCTCTTCATTTTTAAGTGTTCTTTTCAATATATTTTTAAATATCCAGTTATTCTCTTTAAAGGGTATATTTCAGGGTTAGATTTAGGAACCTTAAAAATTCAGGGAATCATTGCAATCCAAGCCTATGATGTTCTGATTTAGGACTTCTAAATCAGCCTTTATATCTTAGGAAGCAGTAAATTAGTGTCAGGATTTACTTTAAGGTGAGTAGGTCAGAGAGAAATGAGATAAACTTTGAAATAATGAGTTGGAGTGAAGTTTAAATTTATGGGATTCTTGGCCCAGAATTTCCATCTTTGGTTGTGGCCACTCACAGAGTTAATCCCTAAAGGGAACTGAGGAGGAATCAGGGGTCGCCTCTACAACTCCCCCTTCTTTCAAAGTCAACATGTCTTTTGCTTCTGGAGAACTTTCACATCGTGAATTGTGGACACAGATGATCCATAAACCTAAAGATGATGATGTTGCTGGCCGTCTCATGGGTGACTTGCAACATACTAATTCACGTTTAGAAAATGTGGAACGCCAGGTATATCATGCTGGTGGCTGTGAATGGGCCACCTCCTAAGAGTGTCTTAGTATTTTCTCATCTGTCAGG
Organism: Redunca redunca; assembly: GCA_006410935.1. Classification (NCBI taxonomy): domain Eukaryota; kingdom Metazoa; phylum Chordata; class Mammalia; order Artiodactyla; family Bovidae; genus Redunca; species Redunca redunca. The sequence continues at coordinate 9,551 of SJYQ01004433.1, forward strand.
GTTGTTTGAATAAGGGGCAGGAAGAGTGAATTCCTTCCAAGATGGGGATCCTGTTTGTGGTGAACTCTTCATAAAGGATTTAAAGGACTTTTCTCTAGACAAGTCCTGCTTCATATTACAATATTAGGAGCTTTCAGTTGAATGACTCATGGGTTTTCCAGAAGAGGTTTTTAAAAAATGTCACATATATTTTATCAGTAACACTGGAGTTGCAGAGGTAATTGCTGTTTTCTGTTGTAAACTTGGGTAAGGACCATGCCTTACACCTTTCTATAATTGTCTCTTTTCATGTCCTATTTCTAGCGCTATGTTTTATACACATCAGGTTTTTAACATGCATTTGTTGAATAAACCACCCACTGATTTATTAATAAATCACCCAATCAAAAATTACACTGAAGCCTTTCAGTAGCAACATTTTAGACTATTGAGCTTGTGCTTTAACTTAAACATTATTCCATTTCTCAACAATTAGTTCTTCAATTTCTTGAAGTTGAAAGGAAAAAAAACAATCTCACACCCAATTCTAATTTTCAAACTTTTACCATAACTTAACATGTGAATTTCAGTTGACAGTTGGTTTGTGTTTTATATCCTGCTCATTGCAAGCTCTCTTAAAGGTGATATCCAAAAATACAGAATTCAATAAAAGATGCGTGAAAAATAAATGCCACTTGATTTCAGTATTTACTTTGTGATGGAATTCTCACTTTTATTTCTTGAAGCAGATTCTACTTTTCTAAATGTTGCTTTCCCAAAATAAACATGTAAACAACTAAATTAAGATGACAAATGTGCAGCCTGAGAGCTGGAGGAACCTGGAAAAATGAATGCTACAGTTTAGACACAGAGGGCTCAGTCTTGTGCTCACAGTGTGCATAACTTCCAGACCCTTATTTCTGACGTGTCTTCCTACATCATGGGCTTCCCTCATAACTCAGTTGGTAAAGGATCTGCCTGCAATGCAGGAGACCCTGATTCGATTCCTGGGTTGGGAAGATCTGCTGAAGAAGGGATAGATTTGCATAGATGGAGTCTCTCGAACTGCAGACTTATTCCAAATATGCTAAAAATAAATTGGAAATTGTAACGTCTCCAGGTAAAAATCACAAACTAAAACCTTTTGATCATTTAAGACCTGTATGTCTTCCCTGGTAGCTTGGATGGTAAAGAAGCCTCCTGCAATGCGGGAGACTGAGTTCAGTCCCTGGATTGGGACGATCTCCTGGAGAAGGGAATGGTAACTCACTTCAGTATTCTGCCTGGAGAACTCAGTGAGGAGCTTGGCAGGCATAGAGCATGCGATGGCAAAGAGTCAGAAATGACTGAGTGACTAAGCACATACACATATATATATGCACACACACACACATATATATAATGTAGAAAAAAACTTGTGTATATGCACACACATACACACACACTCATGCTGTGCCTTTACCAAAAAAAAAAAAGGAAGAAGTATCATTTCTGGGAAGCATTCTTATACAGAAGATATGTATTTTTGACCCCTCCCTCTCATATGGCTGCTTTCTCTTCCATCCTCATTAAAGAGTGTATCTGCCTGAATATAATATGCTAGTATTGCCTTCTTAGGGTCCTGCTCTATCCATCAAAATTATTCTTCCCCTTTCACCCAAAATATTTGGGAAGAGTATTCAAAGAATTGCCCAGGGCACAACAAGGGTGGAAGTAGGGAATGAGGCAGCTCAGTGAGGTGGGAAAACTATTTTCTAATATACTTTTCAGTCTTTCACCATTTTCTAGAGCACTCACTTAAGACCCCACAATTTTCCAAACCTCATATTAGCACGTAAAATAGTTATATAAATTAAAACACATCTGCAAAATACCTAGAATGGTAATTGTTCCATAGTAGACACTCAAGATGTATTTAATGAATGAGTAGATACTTGTGGAGTAGGTAAGTGGATAAAAATCATGTCTTAATGGAAGTGGAAAGTGTGTTTATTGGGGTCACCCAGAATGATGATGTTAGCAGAAATAATGAAGCTCTAATTCTCATTACTCTAGTTCTCAAAACTTGACACAACCATTTCAAGTATACAGTTGTCTTCCTCACTTCTCTATGGGGGAATGTGTTCTGAGACCCCAAGTGGATGTATGAAACCATGGACAGCACCAAATCCCACCCATGCTATGTATTTCCCTATACATACATTGATAAAGTTTAATATATATTAGACACAAAAGGAGATTAACAGCAATGAAAGTGAAAACTGTTAGCCTCTCAGTCGTGTCCAACTCGTTGCAACTCCATGGACTATAACCTTCCAGGCTCCTCTGTCCTTGCAATTCTCTAGGCAAGAATACTGGCGCGGGTAGCCATTCCCTTCTCCAGTGTATTCTCCCTGACCAAGGGAATCACATCTGGGTTTCCTGCATTGCAGGCAGATTCTTTACCATCTGAGCCTTCAGAGAAGCCAACAATAGCTAATAATAAAGGCGAACAGCTATAGCAATCTAATATAACAAAAGTTTTGTGAATATGGTCTCTTTCTCAAAATATCTTACTAGACTCTACCCACCCTTCTCCTTGTGATGATGGAAGAAGATAAAACACCAGTAGGATGAAATAATGTGAGTGAATGATGGAGGTATTTTGAAGTAGCAATAATTTAATACTGACCATTGGATGATGTATGGGCCATCACCTACTTTGGGAGAGCCTGGGTCCTGGAACCACAGTTATGTCAATTGTGGTGGATCCCTGAGAGGAATGACCAAAGACTTCCTCATGCTACTCAGAAAAGCACACAATTTAAAAGTTATGAATTATGTATTTCTGGCATTTTCCATTTAATATTTTTGAACTACAGTTTACTGCTGGTAACTGAATCTGCAGAAAGTGAAATCATATGTAAAGAGGACTACTGTATTTTTCTTTTAGGTGCAACTTTATTGGGAATTTGTGACAAAGTCACTAACAATTCACATGATCTTATTAAGTCCTTCCCTCAGTGATAGAAAGGTTAATATTTCAGAATTTGGGAGCTTTAAAGAACTTTACAAATCATGCTGCTCAAACTCCCCATTTTACACACAAGAAAGCCAAGTCCCAAGGTCTCAGTAACGAGTTCTAGAACCAATACTAACCTCTCCCAAGTAACAGTACTGAAATTCTTTATTGTTGTCTTCTGTCTGTCTGTGAAGTTGCTCAGTTGTGTCCAACTCTTTGCAACTCCATGGACTGTAGCCTACCAGGCTCCTCCATCCATGGGATTTTCTAAGCAATAGTACTGGAGTGGGTTGCCATTGCCTTCTCCAGGGGATCTTCCCAACCCAGGGATCGAACCCGGGTCTCCTGCATTGTTTTCTTAGGTCAACACAAAAACACAGAGACCACAATTGAAGGATATATTTAGAGGAAAAAGAATACAAAAATGGGATTCTGGAGCTAATCGTTTTATAGGTGGACTTTATCCCCTACAAAGTTTTATTTAAGATTCCTGCTGAAATACAAGTTCAGGTTTTGCTTGGCAGTGGATCCAACTTAACAAAAGGATGGGTGTGAATTAGGGCACTAGTGATTTAATGCCTAAGAATAACCAGCAGTTAATGTTATCCCAAAGCAGTGATGCTATCTCTGGCTCACAAATTATTCCGCATGGTCATCATTAGCTGGCCTACCCATGAGGATAGTTGGTTATGCATTGAGCAGTGATAAACATTAAAACTCACCTTTTCTAATCTGTTCAAATGATCCCCTCGTATTGTAGACTAACATGCCACTTCATCCTCTCCTTTTATAAAGAATGAAGACATCAGAACTTACAATAAACTCAAAGTTCTAGCCAAAGGACATAGGTTTTCTCTGACCCTTTAACATTTTTTTTTTATAATATTAGGTTCCTAATAGATGCTCATACATAGTGGGGTGAATGAAGACAGATATCTAGGTCGAAACCACAAAGATGATTGTTGAAAGCTTCCTCTGATGACCAGAACACTAATATCCTATCAGACAATGTGGAAGAGACAGGAGTCAGCTTTTTAATGATGTTTCTGAGAACTAAGTGTACACTAACTCTGGACTGGGATCAAATTTGAAACACTGGCTTTCTGAGAAAATGCATAATACCCTACTTAAAATTTGATAACACCAACGACACTAATGAAAGAATACAAAAGGATAAGTGCCTCCTGGATTGTCACATATCTTCTGGCTGAGTATTTTCAAGGTGTCAGTAGCTCAGGAATGCATAACTTGCTATCATTTGTTTTTCGTCTTGAGTTCCAAGTAAGAGTTTCCTAAAAGAATGAGTCTGCATCAGAAAAAGTAAAAATAAAGATAAGAAGTGTTATAGGCCTTTTCTCCAATAGACATCAATGAAGCTATAAATATGATAACAATCAGACTCACTCTTCACATGCTTCCTTACAACATGATCTTGACTGTTGCCAAGAAGGGTATTGATAGAGTGTTTCAGGGAAGATCCTTACTGAGTCATATTCACCCCAGTAAAGCAAAATACTTTATTTAAATAACTGTTGTCATAAATAGATAATATAAGACATGGTGTGCTGTTTTTTGGAGCACATAAATACTTATATAAGTTACATTTTTAAAAATCTCTGCACCTGAATTAAAATTGCAATTTATTTGTGAGAAAATTCACTTTGTTACAACTTATAAAAATGAAATTGTAACTCTAACACATATAGAAATCAAGGACCACTGCTATTTTTTACTAGTACTCAGCATATTTTTGGTTACAACATTATGTTTTTTTTTTTAAGTGGAAAGCAATGAAAGATGTGATAAAATTGAGAAAAAGAGTGTATCTGAAATCATTTTTAAAAATTGGATACTGTAGAGAATTTTAAGGAAATTTAATGCTAAAATGATCATCAACACAAACATTTTTCTATGAATCAGAAAGCTATCTGACTGGGAAGTAGGGGGGGAGTAACAAGAGAAAACCTTCGCATCAATGATTTACAAAGCATAAATTGAAGCTGCTATTATCTGCTATAAAAATACACTGAAAGCTAAAATGAAATGTCTGAGAGCAAGTGTGTAGAAGCAAAGATTAAATGTTCCTATAATGTAAAAGCAAGCTTCAAATATAAATGAGTCAGATCTTTTACTTCTAGTCAAGATGGAGTAAAAAGGACTGGAGAATTATCCTTCCCCCCTCACCGCCTGGAAATGACCTCAACACCAACTAAAATATCTGAAAAAGAGTTCTCAAGTTGATACCAGATATAAAACAACAAAGAACAATGGACCTTGAGGGAAGGAAGGCAGATGAGAAGGGTCCTGTAATTCCCTGAACTCACTGTCTTGAGAGTTTTCAAGATGCAGGGCAGGGAGGTTTAGCCCAAGTGGAGTTTGACAGGCTCTCTGAGTTTAGGATGTAGCAGGATATAAGGAATATATTGTAAAAGAATATAAGGTACATATTGCATTTTGTAGGATGAATAAGTGTCTGAGTACTGACCAGCTTAACTCATGCATTAATATCGAGACAATCCTGGAGGAACCAGGCAAACTATCCACGCAAATTAACATGTCTTTATCTCTACTCAAAAATAAACTTCCCTTAAATTGTCAGTAGAGGATTAGATAGGATTATCAAGATTTAGTAATACAAAACATTTCCTGAACCTGAACTATGAGTCAATTGATTAAATTGGTTTACCAAAGCCAAGCATGATGAAAGAAAGAAGGCAAGGGAGGGAGGGAATAACAAAGGAAGGAGGGAATGACAAAGGAAGGAAGGAAGGAAAACACTGAGGCAATGCATCATCAATTTTACAACAGGAAAGGTAAATAAATTTATCCTCAAAAATCTCCAGTGTGGAACAAGCATGGATCACATAAAAAAGGAATATAAAGTAGAATGACATCAGTTTTTTGAAAGCACATTGAGAAGCAGTCAGTTTAGTTCAGTTCAGTAACTCAGTCATGTCCAACTCTTTGAGAAGCAAAGGCTTTTGAGAAGCAAAAGGCTTTCACAATTCTGAGTGAAGTAATTTTCACCCTGTATTATTGCACACAATCAGAATCTTAATTAAAGAATGTGGAAGAAGAATAACAACACTTAGATTTCCAAGATATCAAGATCTTATTTCCCATGCATTTTTTTCTCAGGAATCCACCCAAAGGGAGGGTGTGTGAGCTGTCAAAACAAGGAAGTTAACCAAGAAAAGAGGCCCTAGGAACCAGGTGTCCAGAGATTCTACACAGAGTCCAGGCAGAAGGATGCTCTGGTGCTTGTTTGGGGATGTCCCAGAGTGACAGCTGTGAGCAGGCCTGGACCGCCACCCATCTACTCTAAAGTAGATGACTCCGACCTCCATGAGGGGAACGCTCTAGAAAAACAATTAAATGGAACATTCAGTTTTATAGAAAACTGCAGTGGAAAGTTGTTAGAAACTATGGACAGAATGAGTGATCATTATGAAACTCATCAAATGACAAACAAGGTGTATGAACATCAGGATTCACAAAAATTTATACAAGAGAAGAAATCCTGGTGTAACATTTGGCTGAGTACAGACAGCATTTGCATAGACATAGGGATTTAAACACAGACTAAGGATTTACCTTTATGGGGAAGGCAGTGATGCAGGGAAGAGGTTGTTAGAAACTTACGTCCTTCTGTCTTGTCAAACAAATAGGTCATAGCCAAACTTCACTAAGGAATAAAAAAGCAGAAATATGCAGGTAAATGTCAGAGAAAAAGTTACAGGAGTTGAGTGTGGTTGATTCTGACCATCAAAACCAGGAGACAAGGCAAGTTTAGAGCATAAGCTTACTGTTTAGGACACAGGGATTTCAGAGTTATGTGTAGGCATTAGGTTGGCAAAACTCTTTTCTTTTTTTTTTTTCATTTAAAATCACGTTTTAATTTATTAATGTATGGTTAATTTACAGTGTTGTGTTGGTTTCAAACAAAACTATATGGCATGAATTCATTCTTTTTTATGGCTGGGAAATATCCTATTGAATATATGTACCATATCCTTAATGAAGAATTTTTAACTCAGTTTCCCATTTCTTTGAGTCTTTCTAGTATCCCTAATTTGTTCTGGGAGATCACTGATTCTCTCTTTCCTCTCTGAATTGGAGAGGCCTCTTGTAACACATCCCTCTTACCTGTGAGCGGCTTGCTCTCTCAAAGGGCTCGGTAAAAGCTCCATCCAGAGCAAGACATTTGAGAGTCCTCCAGGCAGAGGGCCTGAATCATACAGTTGTGGATATAACTGCTGTTAACAAAGAATTCATCATTATTCCTGATAGTTCTAAGTCTCACATTTTCCAATTTTCTAAGTCTCACATTTCATTCTTTTTAAAATGACTTTCAATCTTTTAAAAAGTTTTTAGATATTATTCAGCCATAAAAAATTTCCCTGGTGGTCAGTGATAAAGCATCCGCATGCTAATACAGGAAATACAGGAGATTCAGGTTTGATCCCTGGGTTAGGAAGATCTCCTGGAGGAGGAAATGGCAACCCACTTCAGTTATTCTTGCCTGAATAATACCATGAACAGAAGGGCCTGGAAGGCTATAGTCCGTGGAGTCACAAAGAGCCAGACATAACTGAGCAACTGAATACAAACACATGCATAGCCATAAAACAGAATGAAATGAGACCATCTGCAGCAACATGGAATGACCTAGAGGCTACTTATCACACTGAATGGAGTAAGTGAGACAGAGAAGACAAAAGTCCTATCACTTGTATGTGGAATCTAAAGGAAATACAGATAACTTATTTACAGGAGTAGACCCACAGACATAGAACACAAACCTACGGTTAACAAAGTGGAAAGTGGGGGAAGGGGGACAAAGTAGGAGCTTGAGATGAACGCATACACACTGCTGCTGCTAAGTCGCTTCAGTCCTGTCCGACTCTGTGAGACCCCATAGACGGCAGCCCACCAGGCTCCACCGTCCCTGGGATTCTCCAGGCAAGAACACGAGTGGGTTGCCATTTCCTTCTCCAGTGCATCAAAGGGAAAAGTGAAAGTGAAGTTGCTCAGTCGTGTCCGACTCTTAGCGACCTCGTGAACTGTAGCCTAGCAGGCTCCTCCGTCCATGGGATTCTCCAGGCAAGAACACTGGAGTGGGTTGCCATTTCCTTCTCCAATGCATGAAAGTGAAAAATGAAAGTGAAGTCACTGAGTCGTGTCCAACTCTTAGCGACCCCATGGACTGCAGCCCACCAGGCTCCTCCATCTATGGGATTTTCTAGGCAAGAGGACTGGAGTGGGGTGCCATTGCCTTCTCCGACATACACACTACTATGCATGAAATAACAACGATATGCAATATAGCATAGGGAACTTCACTCAATGTTTTGCAACAACCTCTAAGAGAGAAAATAATCTGAAAAATAATAGATGCATGTGTCTAACTGAATCACTTTACTGTACGCTGAAACTAACATAACCTTGTAAATTAACTATACTCCAATAAAATAAGTCTTCATTGAACGTGTTAAATCTGTCAGTGTCACCTGCTTTAATAAGACCACACTGGGTGAAATCAGCTCTGGGGGTAGAGGAAGCAGCAGGACTTCTGTGTGACGGAAGGCATGAGGAGAGAGGGAGGAAAGGAAGATTTCTGTCCACAGAGAAGCCACCTCCTTTTGGCTGTATTCAGTTATGTCTTATTTCTCACGGAAGATGTTGATTTCAGAGCCCTCAAGGATACTGAGAGTTTCCTTTATGGTGACCCACTGATATTTGACACAGAATTTGTATTTGTCAAAGTGCACTAGCTACATGATCTCTGAAGACCTACCCTGAGCAAGACTTGAAGATTTCTGCTTTTCTAACTAAACATGAAAAAAACTGCCTGTTGTGATTTTTTGTTGCATATCAGGGAATCCATACCAACAGTCTGACCACAGGGTGGGAGCCAGACTTCCAGGGGCTGGGGCTTATGGACACCTCAACCAAAAAAGCATGTCCTATTTCCAGATGTGTGTAAATGCAGAGGAAGGCTTAATACACATAATCCTGCTTCATACGCATCCTTCCTGGAGACAGAGAGATTCCACAAGGACCTTCTCATCTTCACAGGGGGTAACAGCAAGGCACATGGTGAGACAAGGGCTCAGGGGGAGCAGTTATTCTGCCCCAGGTAGCTGACACAGCAATATCGCTTGAGGGTCAGGAATTCACTGTTTTGAGTTCTTTGCTTTTCCTCCCAGAAGGAGACTTCTGAGTATGCAACACACTTCTCTCCTCTCTTTGGGAGCTGGCTGTCTGAAGAGGAGCCTTGCAGAGAGGGCCACTGGCCATCTCCTGGCTTGGCTCGGGTGCCTCGAGATGCAGCCCATGCAGATGGTCACCACTGCCCCACCATCGCGGCCCATCCTCCTTCCCCTCCTGCAGAGACTTCTTTTTGAAGTGCTGAGTAAACCTATCACCTCTAAATGCTGATGACAAATTCTGTTGTCACCTCACCCAGGGTAGAGTGTTTAATTTAGAACAAGAGAGAGGACCAAGGATGACTGGATTTCCTGCCCTGATTTATGGGAAGGTTGTTCGGGGTCAGAAGGTCCTACCCCGTCTCCAGCAAAGCAGAGAATTTTATATTCCGACAATGGCTGCAAATGTGGTTACGATATTTGTGTGCTTGTCTACTACTGTGCTGCTTGTCTTGTAGTGGACATTTAAAATGTATTTTTTAATTTAATAGAAATAATTATGTTTAAAAATGAAGAGGTGTGCTTAACATGGTAAAATGATGGGCTTTTTATGTCAACTCAGGCAGGATTCTTGAAGAGCCAAGGTTAGAGTTTGAAATCAAGTTTATACATAAATAAAACTTACTGAAGGAGCAGGGAGAGACACATCTAGGCATAGGGAATATTTTGAGCAAAAATTCAGAAGCAAGATAGGTGACCCATGTAATATTACCGCCGTATAATACCCAGGGCCAACATTTTACAACCTCAAAGAAGATGTCATAAATACTGATGATTTGGCAGCAAGATCATCCCCAAGTGGCCTCTTCAAGGTCTATGTGACTCCACGTCTCCCTGCCTCGTCATTTGCTGCCTCACTCACTCAATTTATAGGCAGCCATAATTTATTCTTCAACCCTCCCCAACCCTAAGTAAGTGGCCCCATGACCTTCTTAGGAGTGGAAATCTAGATTAGAGACATTTATGTTAAAAAGCAGAACTAAATGCATTTTTTGTTAGTTATCAGGTTGATAGCTCTATGCTATTTAAACAGATTTCCAGTCTTGCAAATAGATCATGGCAATCATTCAAAAATAAAAGAGCACACAAAAGACTCAAGAAATCTCATTCTCTAGCATAAGATGAAAATAAAAGAGCTCCTGTGGTTGTGTGGGAAAGAATATGCAATAAAAAATTAAGTGATTTGATCATCCTACAAGTGGCATTGAGACAAATCTTCTTTAATGTATGGATATGGGACTCGATGAAGAGGCTCATAAAACCAAGACCACAAATCAGTGTGGTGCGCAGTGTGTGGTGTGTATCTTTGTCTCTGGGAACCCCTCTAATCACCTTCAGAACTAGAGGTGAGAAGTGGGTAAAAATAAAATCAGAAGAACACAGACTTTCTATCATCCTTTCTAGAGCCAATATCATGGGCTCTCGGTGCCTGACTCACAGCTGCATTCTGCCCTGTGTCTGAGACACGAGGTAACCCCTCCCAGCCTCCTGCCAATGGTCATGCCGCACAAAAAAAGACTTGGTCTACAAAAGCCAGCCCGGTCATTTAAAGCATCTCCTCTCTCAAAAAGGACACATACAAAGACTGCTTTATGGCTACATATATTTTTATAAACAGCAAGATATTTAAACCTGACCCATTTTTTCCCCATGATATGATGAATTGCCAGGAATGGGTATACTAGGAGAGACAAAGTTACCTTTATCCCTTGCTATCTAAGAAAGATAATCAAATGATTTGCTCTTTCACTTTGCTTTTGCGTTTCAACAATCCTGAGAGTTCACAGGTTGTCAGTAGGCTTGTTTTGTTAAAATAGAACCTATAACATAAAAGTGTATGGACATTTGTTAGAAGTCAGATAATATTCTCATAGGCAGAAGTTTTCTCTTTCCTAGGGAAGAAGGAAGGAACTGTGATGATAGGAAAAGAACATTTAATTCAGCTCCATAAGACCTGAATTCAAAGTCTTGCAGTGAAAGGGGACCTTGTAAATCAGCTGGTGCTAACCAAACCCCACATTTGACAAGTAGGGAAACTGAAAATCCAGAGATTACAGTGGGAAAGATGGAGCTGGAACCCTGTCTCTCAGTCCTCCGTCCAAGAAGAGCTCTTTCTGTTACTGAACTCCGGTCCAGCAGTTCTCTGCTCAAAAGCCAATATTTGAGGGGCAAGTGTTGGTAGAAAGAGAGACTTTTACTCCAAAACGCTGGAGAGAAGGTAGACTTGTGTCCAGAGACCAACTCTGAATATTCTGCTCAGCCATGACTTTTTTTTTTAAAGGGAGAGAGGTGAAGCAATCTCAGTTAATCATGAAGGTAAGATGTCAGAGGTGCCATCATTTTTCCATTGTGGGAAGACCTGTTGACTTCTGATCTTCCTTCGGATGCTCTCTTTCTGGTGCACCCATGGGATCCACCTGCAAATTTGCTAGAGAGAAGCTAGGGACAGAGAGTCAGTCATTCTTTATCTGCCTAATTATTCATTCTTACTCTTAATCCAGAAGAGGAGCCAACAGGTTAAGCAAGGTATTGTGTACATTCAGCAAAGCAAAAAATCAGTACCTAGGCTAAATATTACCCAGGGATCTCATATTATGATTAAGGTTAGAGGAAAACAGGGATGAACAAACAGAAAAGGAACAAAAGATCTTTCTACACATCCCTGACCCAGTCTCTTTCCCTCTTTGATACCTGGCTGTGAGCAGAGGTAGGAATGGGGATGGTTACTCAGATGCAGTCAGGGGTTATCACACAGCAACTTGTATATTGTGTAACTGTGTAATATAACAGGTAAAATACAACAATGGGAAGAAATGCCCCTGTGGGGAATTGAATTCAATTTAAAGCAACACCAAAGTCAACAATAAACCTGAGTGTCAGCATTTTTCCAAACTCGCCTCTGCTATGCAACGGATGTCTGCAGGCCACACTTTCCGCAGGAACTGCAGTGCCTGAATTTTCCAAAGTACCCCCAAGATCCACACATATAGCTGTTAGAAAATTTTTCAGTTTCAAAAATTCTGTGATGCCATACTATAGAAACATCTCTTTGGTTTACATTTTCACATATCATTCTTTTGCCTTCTTATTTTTTTCTTTAAAAAAAGTAACAGATAAAAGAACAGACGTCTCATCTATATGCTGTTAAAAGTGTTCAGTTCAGCTCAATTCACTAGTTCAGTTGTATCTGACTCACTGCAACCCCACGAACTGCAGCACACCAGGCTTCCCTGTCTATCACCAACTCCCAGAGTCTACTCAAATTCATCTCCATAGAGTTGGTGATGTCATCCAACTCATTGGTGCATCTTCTGTCATCCCCTTCTGCTCTTCCTTTTAATCTTTCCCAGCATCAAGGTCTTTTCCAATGAGTCAATTCTTCTCAACGGGTGGCCAAAATATTGGAGTTTCAGCTTCAGCATCAGTCCTTTCAATGAATATTCAGGACTGATTTCCTTTAGGATTGACTGATTTGATCTTGCAGTTCAAGGAATTCTTAAGACTTTCCTCCAACACCACAGTTCAAAAGCATCAGTTCTTCAGTGCTCAGCTTTCTTTATGTCCAAATCTCACATCCATACATGACTACTGGAAAAACTATAACTGACTAATTGGACCTTTGTTGGCAAAGTAATGTCTCTGTTTTTTAATATCCTGCCTAGGTTGGTCACAGCTTTTCTTCCAAGGAGCAAGCGTCTTTTAATTTCATGACTGCAGTCACCATCTGCTGTGATTTTGGAGCCCAAGAAAACAAAGTCTGTCACTGTTTCCACTGTTTCCCCATCTATGTGCCATGATGTGATGGGACTGGATGCCAAAATCTTTGTTTTTTGAATGTTGAGTTTTAAGACAGTTTTTTCACTCTCCTCTTTCATCAAGGGACTATTCCTCTTTGCTTTCTGCCATAAAGGTGGTGTCATCTGCATATCTGAGGTTATTGATATTTCTCCCAGCAATCTTGATTCCAGATTGTGCTTCATCCAGCCTGGCATTTTGCATGATGTACTCTGCATATAAGTTAAAAAACAAAACAAAACAAAACAGGATGACAATATACAGCCTTGATGTACTCCTTTCCCAATTTGGCAACAGTCTGCTGTTCCATGTCTTGTTCTAACTGTCGTTTCTTGACCTGCATACAGTTTTCTCAGGAGGCAAGTCAGGTCATCTGGTATTCACATCATTTGAAGAAGGTTCCACAGTTTGTTGTGATCCACACAGTGAAAGGCCTTGATGTAGTCAATAAAGCAGAAATAGATGATTTTCTGGAACTCTCTTGTGTTTTCAATGATCCAATGGATGTTGGCAATTTGATCTCTGGTTCCTCTGCCTTTTCTAAATCCAGTTTGAACATATGGAAATTCACGGTTCGCATACTGTTGAAGAATGATTTGGAGAATGTTCAGCATTATTTCACTAACGTGTGAGATGGGTGCAATTGTGCGGCAATTTGAACATTCTTTGTCATTGCCTTTCTTTAGGATTGGAATGAAAAATGACCTTTTCCAGTGCTGTGGCCACTGCTGAGTTTTTCAAATTTGCTGGCATGTTGAATGCAGTACTTTAACAGCATCATCTTTTAGGATTTGAAATATCTCACCTGCAGTTCCTTCACCTCCACTAGCTTTGTTCATAGTGATGCTTATTTCCTAACACCCACTTGACTTCACATTCCAGGATGTCTGGCTCTAGGTGAGTTGCCAAACCATCCTGACACAAACCTACGTGTCATCAAGATCTTTTTTTTTGTATGGTTCTCCTTTGTATTTTTGCTACCTCTTCTTAATATCTTCTGCTTCTGTTAGGTCCATACCATTTCTATCCTTTATTGTGCCTGTCTTTGCATGAAATGTTCCCTTGGTATCTCTGATTTTCTTGATGAGATCTCTAGTCCTTCCCATTCTATTATTTTCCTCTATTTCTTTGCATTGATCACTGAGAAAGGGTTTCTTATCTCTCCTTGCTATTCTTTGGAACTCTGCACGCAAAGGGGTATATCTTTCCTTTTCTCCTTTGCCTTTCACGTCTCTTCTTTTCTCAGCTGTTTTTTAAGACTTTCTCATTTTGCCTTCTTGCATTTATTTTTCTTGGGGATGGTTTTCATTACTGTCTCCTGTATAATGTTATGAACCTCCATCCATAATTCTTCAGGTACTCTGTCTATCAGATCTAATCCCTCAAATCTATTTGTCACTTCCACTGTATAATTGTAAAGGATTTCATTTAGGATATATGTGAATGATCTAACAGTTTCCTCTACTTTTTTCAATTTAAGTCTGTATTTGGCAATAAGGAGTTCATGATCTGAGCCATAGTCAGCTCTCAGTCTTGTTTTTGATGACTGTATGGAGACTCTTCATCTTTTGCTGCAAAGAATATAATCAATCTGCTTTCAGTATTGAGTGTCTGGTGATGTCCATGTGTAGAGTTGTCTCTTCTGTTATTTCAAGAGGGTGTTTGCTATGACCAAGTGCATTCTCTTGGCAAAACTCTGTTAGCCTTCGCCCTACTTGATTTTGCACACCAAGGCCAAACTTGCCTGTTACTCCAGGTACATCTGTTTAAAAGTATCAACCAAATAAACAAGGCTTTGCTTTCCAGGCTTTCTACCCAGTCCTACAGCTACTCTGCAGGACATTTTTTGTGTATTCAGGCTCCATGAATTTTCACAATGGTTGTAAAGTAGGCTCATCATATTGTTTAACATATGAGGAGACTAAATCTCAAAATGTTGGTGTGACTACCTCAAATTCACTTACCTCAAAAACAAAAAAGTTCAATTTGAAACTGTTTTAGCTTAATGATTTCTTACTAAACCATAATAATAATTATTATTTTTTTCTAATGATACTGCTTGCAAGGGAAAAATGGAGACACAGACATAGAGAACAAACATGTAGGCACTAAGAGGGAGAAGGTGGGTAGAATGAATTAGGAAGTTGGGATTAACGTGTATACAGTAATATGTATAAAATAAGTAATAGAACTTTCTCTATAGCACAGGGAAAACTACACAATGCTCCATGGTGACCCAAATGGGAAGGACATCCAGAAAAGGGGATACATGTAAACATATTTTTGACTAACTTTACTGCACAGCAGAAACTAATACAACATTATATAGCAACTATATTCCAATTAAAATGAAATGTTTTAAAGAGCAAAGGAATACCACCACTATGGAAGCCCATTTCATACAATGAAGTGAATGCTCTCTGTCCTTACACAATGCTGGACATAAATATAAACTTTAAACTGGGAAGTAGAAAGCACTGGCATTTCCACTCAGTATTTCACTACTTGGCAGATGGTACCCCAGCATACAACCTTATGTGATGTGTTAGTTTCAGGAGTTGTTCAAAACTGCTTTTTAAATATGTATTAAAAAATATTCTTTCTGAATTATTTGGTGATTCAAGTTTCTCTCTGTTGACATGAGAAATTCTAACTAGGAATCTTGGTAAGGCTTCACCCAGGAAGTGAAATTTGAGCTGAGATTTAAACAATGTTTTAGTTGTTTGTACTTTCCAATCTGTTACATTAAATTTTCTGGCCCTTCTCCAGGAAAACCTTTGTAAACCAGAATTTATACCCAAACCAAAAACCAACAACTTATTTTAGTGAAATCAAATAATACATATTTGCAATGTCAACACGTTAAGTATTTATCTCATAAATGAAGTAATTATTTTCATTTTTTGTCCTGAAAATATGAATCCTTGTTTGCTCTGAGAAAAGTGGGGCACATCTGTATTATTGGAGATGGAATATAAATAGAACATTTAGAAAGAGAATGAGACACTGAAAAGAATTACTGTCTCCGTCAAAACTACTCACCTACTTTGAAGATGGTCTTATAGTAATTAGTTAAGTATTTATCTATTTATATCTTTATTTATTTTGTCCCCAAGTCACAACTTAATCAACATTCTTAATAGAAGCTGGTCAGGGCACACAGACTGTAGTCTGCAAGAAAGAAATAAAAAAGAGCTAAAAATAAACAGAAACAACAATGTTAGATTCAACTAAGTTTAAAATCCCTAAAAGGTTCTTTCCTGATGATCAGATTCTCCAGCCCATCCTGTTTCAACAATGGCTGGACGAAATTACCTGTGCTCTACACTTCACCGAATCTCAGGCTTGTATTGTTGACTCCTGGTTACACCTTAGTATGGTAAATTGATTTGAGAAATTTTCATTTTGGCCTGTGTCTAAACTCATTAACTCACTTTCAGTGTTCTGTCAGAAAAGATACCTTTTTGTTCCTGATTTCTCCAATTCAAGTTGATATCAACTTTCTAAGCTTAGAAGTAGTTAGGCAGAGTTTAACACATTTTTTCCCCTGATTGAAATGCACATTGCATTATGAATAGGACATAAAATATAATAGATACCCCGCCCAGAAATTTGATGTTTTGGGATTAGGTAACACCACTATGGTCAATGTGACAATTATTTTGACATTCAATCAAATTATTCTCTAAACATATTTATTGCATAACTGTAATCAGGAGAAGAAATCTGACTCAATAGTCAGATTTTGCCTTAACCTTAGTTTTCTACTTCTTTTGTTTGGAGTTAAGAATTTTGCCTATAGCCTGAAATATACAGAAAAGCCCATTCTTCAGGCTCTGACTTATAACACTTTTTCATTTACATGGAGATAAAATGTTTAAGAATAGAGAATAACATTTGTCTTGTTGGAGATTTACAGGAACATTCTGACCTGAGCTATGTGGACAACTGCAAGAACAAAGGATTCTTACACCAAGAAGTTTGCAACCATGCGCCTCCCTCATCTAGCCTTTAAAAATGCTTGGTTGAAATCCTTAGGGGAATTTGGGGATTTAGCTATGAGCCACTGATCTCTTTGAATGGCCCTGCAATACACCTTTCTCTGCTCCAAATTGTGATGTTTCCATTTATTTGGTTTCACTGTGGGAAGGGCACACAAAGTTGCATTTAATAGCATAACTACTGGAGGAAATTTTTCTAGATGTGTTTTATTAACACTGAAGAGTAGATATAGTACATTAACTGATTTAAAGTTTCATGAAGATAACATTTGTAAAAACAAACCAGTTATAATTAAAAATTAAACAAAAAATGACAAAGGAAGTGGAAACTGTCATGAACAGACAGATGAAAATATAGTTAAGTTTAGGGGTTCAGTTCAGTTCAGTTCAGTCGCTCAGTCATGTCCAACTCTTTGCGACCCCATGAATCGCAGCACGCCAGGCCTCCCTCTCCATCACCATCTCCCGGAGTTCACTCAAACTCACTTCCATCGAGTCAGTGATGCCATCCAGCCATCTCATCCTCTGTCGTCCCCTTCTCCTCCTGCCCCCAATCCCTCCCAGCATCACAGTCTTTTCCAATGAGTCAACTCTTCACATGAGGAGGCCAAAGTACTGGAGTTTCAGCTTCAGCATCATTCCTTCCAAAGAACACCCAGGACTGATTTCCTTCAAATGGACTGGTTAGATCTCCTTGCAGTCCAAAGGACTCCCAAGAGTCTTCTCCAACACCACAGTTCAAAAGCATCAATTCTTTGGCGCTCGGCTTTCTTCACAGTCCAACTCTCACATCCATACATGACTGCTGGAAAAACCATAGCCTTGACAACAAAATGGACCTTTGTTGGCAAAGTAATGTCTCTGCTTTTCAATACGCTATCTAGGTTACAGGATATTTAATCAAAGAAATGGCATGTGAGTTTAACATCCTTTAACAGCAAGGGGTGACCATGTTGAAATACATCATCACGAATTTGGCAAGGAGCTGCTGGAGCTAGGACTGTAGAAGATGTGTCAGAATTGACTGTCACATCTGTGTGAATTCTTGCAGACACCAAGCAACCAGAATGAATGGCCACTCTATGGGGTACAGAGCACCCTGGGGAGGTAGTGACCCAAGCTCTTTCTGGACACACCATAAACTGCAAGTGCTTGTCAAATACGGTTATATCCCAAGAACTCCTTTGGGGCTTTTTACTCCCTTGCTCCCTTTCCAAAAGTGCAGGATTTCCTAACTGATAAGGAAATGAGAAACCTGGTCTCCATCTTTGACCCAGGATCATTCTGGAACATCTCGGACAGCGTGGAAGGTCTTCCTTTGAGTGCCAGCTCCCTGTGGGCATCCTGCAGCAGGGCATATGTTCCCATGTCAGAGTCACAGTGTGTTTGCTGATCTGCTCCCAAGCCTGTCCATGACCAGAAGCCCAGGATACAAGGAAAAGATCAAAAAGTAACCCCTTCTTGCAGCCATAGCTTTTAAATCTCCACTAGTCAGTTATTTGCATCAGGTGGCCAAAATATTGGAGATTCAGCTTCAGCATAAGTCCTTCCAAAGAATATTCAGGACTATTGCTTTGATCTCCTTGCTGTCCAAGGGATTCTCAAGAATTCTCCAACACCACAGTCCAAAAGTATCAATTCTTTGGCACTCAGCTTTCTTTATTGTCTAACTCTCACATGTATACATGACTACTGGAAAAACCATAGCTTTGACTAGATGGACATTTGTTGGCAAAGTAATGTCTCTGCTTTTTAATATGCCATCTAGGTTGGTCGTAGCTTGTCTTCCAAGGAGCAAGTGTCTTATTATTTCATGGCTGCAGTCACTATCTACAGTGATTTTGGAGCCCAAGAAAGTCAAGTCTGTCATTGTTTCCCCATCTATTTGCCATGATGTTTTGCCTTTTACTATAAAAGGAGCCTTTTAGTATAAAAGGAACCTGAATTCTAACTCAAGAAGGTCAGGGAAGATGGTTGTTTGGACACCAGTTCACCATGTCCTCGGACTGCTGGCTTACTGAATAAAGTTGCTTTGTTTGGCCCAACAAATACTTTTAGATTGGCCTGTTGCGCTGCACGTTGTATGAGCTGGAGTCTGTCTCACTAATGTCATGGAATGCTAACTAGGGAAGACAGGGTGTATGGAGGGGTGGTTAGAAAATATAAAATCTTAAAACCTGTGGCTTCCGAACTATATGGCCTACAGATCAGATTAAAATTGGAGTCTCCTGTCACCTAAGTACACCCTAGGAGATAACAAAGTAATGTGAATTTTCAAAAACACATAATTTAGAGAAGGTATCTAAGAGTACGAAAACATAAGTAGGATTTAATGCTATTGGAATCTGCAAACTGCCATTGATTTTTGTTTAATTCAATTCTGTTTTTTTTTTCTTAAACTTTGAGAGAATAGCCACAGTCTGCTATTTATTTTTAAACTGCTATTTATTTTTTCCGGCTCTTACATTTCTAAACCACAACTTTGTCACATTCCTGCTGCTACAGACTTCCTTTAACCCAATTGTCATCAAAATGAGAAATAGCAACCACTTACTGCTTCTACTTAGCAGTGGCCAAACCTCAGTGGTTATTTCAAAGTCTCTCTATGACTCTCCTGTTGCTTCCTCTTCCAATGCTTGAGAAGAAAGTAAATGTTGAAAAAATTGTAAAATTTGCCTACTTGTTTTTCAACTGTGATAACATTTTAAAATAAAGACTCTGTATTACTTTGAAAAAAACTCATTAAAATTGTGTATATGTAAAACATGACATGCAGCTAAAAGAATATGAAGATCTATCTGTATAGTCTGGAAGAACAATAACAGAGCAAACACCTGTGGGGTCTACATCTTCAGCTTTGAGTCAAGATGGGGGATAAGGAAACTGACTTTTACTCTCTACTGAAAAAATAAAAAAAAAAGAACATATTTGAAAAAATATATTAGAAAATGAAGGAATGTAATCTGTAAGAGAGGGACTAATGAAGTGAACCTTAAGCTTGTCCCCACTTGCTGTGTTGAGGGAGGTGGAATGCAGAACAGTCCTGGGGGACACTCTAGGTAGAGAGATGGAGACGGATGTCTTGGGAGACCATGGTGGCCAGAGTTCACATAGAGGGCAGAACTAAACACAGAGTGCAGAAATTAAAAAAAAAAAAAAAAGAACATTCCATTTGAAACCAAATAACTAAGAACAAATCTAAAGAACAAGATAAACTACATCATTTACTATTAAAACAATTGAAAAGAAATTAAAGAAAACCCAAATAAGTGGAAAGATATCTCATATTCATTCACTGGAAGACCCAATAATGCTAAGATGTCAAGGCCACTTCACTACCTGCTGCCAGAATGACTAAGAGAAGGAAAGGAAAACCGACACTTCCGGTGCTGGTAAGAGTGTGAAGCAATGGAAACTCACGCATCGCTGATGAGATACACATTCTAAACAACTTTTAAAAATGTTTGGCAATATCTACTATGGCTGGCCATCTGCTTGCCTATTACTTAGCAAGCTTCCCCGGTGGGTAAAGAGTCTGCCTGCAGTGAGGGAGACCCAGGTTCAATCTCTGGGTCGGGAAGATCCCCTGGAGAAGGAAATGGGAGCCCACTCCAGTATCCTTGCCTGGAAAATCCCATGGACCGAAGAGCCTGGCAGGCTACAGTCCATGGGATCGCAAAGAGTCAAACACAACTGAGTGACTTCACTTTATACTCCTACAGATTCATTGACCTAAAATGCACATGCACTGGATATATATTGGAATATTCTAGTTCATCCTAAAAGCCCCAAATTCCAATCTCTGTAAATGCCTATCAACAGTAGAACATATACCTAAAACAGAGTTCACTTCCACAATGAAAGATGCACAGCAAAAAGAATGAACAATCTAAAACAGATAAAATTGAGTGATAGACATGACATAAAGGATGCTGTATTCTATGATTCAACCTCTTTAAATACATACAGACAAAATTAGTCTGCAGTTAGCTTGGGTATAAGTGACTAGAAGGGAACATGAAAAGTCTTTTGTTTCTTGATCTAAGTGCTGGATATATGGTTATGCTTTTAGATTGTGGAACCATCTACTCTATGTGCATGATTCTGTATATATGTTATATTTTAACAAAAAAATTAATATTTGACAACCAAAGTACTAGCTTTGTACCACTTTGTAGAAAATGCTGCAGTTCTAAAGCTCTAATATTTTAGAAAATGTTTCATAACCAGAGAACAAAAATAAATAAACCTAGACTAGTCTTCTAAATAGCACATTTTAAGCTATTTGCT
>SJYQ01004435.1:0-74676 GCA_006410935.1 Redunca redunca
GTGTGAAGGCCTACAGTTTTGGAGTCAGACAAAATTGGATAAAGTCCCTGGTGACTCTGATGGCAAAGAATCTGCCTGCAATGCAGGAGACCTGGGTTCGATCCCTGGATGGGGAAGATCTCCTGGAGAAGGGAAAGGCAACCCACTCCAGTATTCTTGCCTGGGAAATCCCATGGACAAAGGAACCTGGCGAGCTACAGTCCATGGGGTTACACAGTGTCAGACACGACTGAGCAATTAACATTTTCTGCCAATTATGAACTGTGAGGCTTGGGACAATGTCATGGCCTTTCTGAGCTCTCGTTTCTTTTGAAATAAAGAAAACTAAGAATAAAGAAATAGGGATGTCTCTGATGGGCCAGTGGCTAAGATTCTGAGCTCCCAATGCCGGGGGCCTGGGTTCCATCCCTGGTCAGGGAACTAGCTCTTGTGTGCCGTAACTAAATATCTGGCACAGCCAAATAAATAAACATTAAAAAAAAAAGAAGAAGAAAGAAAGAATAAATAAATAGGAATAAAAAGACTCCCTATTTTGTGGCATCAAATGAGAAATAAATGGGCCAAGAGCTATCAAGCCCGGCAGAGCAGACACCCAGTAGGTGTTAGCCCCTCTTCTTACTCTTTCTACCATGGGCCTTTTATCCTGTTTGCTCACATTGTTGCCCCAGACTACTAGCCCTTCCTCTCTGCTGTCCACGCCTCCACCTCTGCACAAATCTTAAGCATCCAGTTGCTGCCCCACAGGTAATCCAGGGTGCGGACATCAGAGGTGCTAACTTCACCCTGAGCCCTTCCTACCTACAGGGCTCCGTTTCCCCATCTGGGAGCTAGTTTCTAAGTTTCCCTCAATTCTGATGATCCAGGAGGCAGCCCAGTCCCCAGTTACATCCCCGGTCACTGGACCTGCCACAGACCCAGCATGAGAGGGTGCCTGTGTCCCTGGTTCACCAGCAGGCCAGACTCCTCCCCAGGAGATGAGCGCCGCACAACTGGTTCAAGCTGTCCACAGGATTGGGAGCTGGGTGGGTGCCTTTGTCCAGCAACACGACCTTTTCATTAGCACCATTGTCTATTTAGCCCAAAGCTGACTCACAGGGACACCGTACTAGGGGCCTGCTTCGGTGGGCACTGTGTTCCCTGAGCCCTTCTCCCCCTCCGCTGGAAACCCTTGGCTCCATTGCCCCTCCAGTTTGCCCTGCACCCAATCTGGGCACACCTGTCCACCTGAGAAGGTCACAGTCACCGTACCCCGACATGGTGCCAGGCGATGCCATCATCTTGCTACCCAATCAAGGAAACCAGCCCAGAAGGGGGGCACCACTGTCATCCTCATTTCTCAGAGAAGTCACGTGTTTCTCTCTGTCCCACTGGGAGTGAGTCATCTTGTGATCAGCAGACTCTAGAGAGCCTTTGGGATCCTGTTTGTCAAATGAGTGCAGAGCAGTGTGGCCCTGGACAGGTCGCTTCCTTCTGCATTTTCTCTCCTATCCCTCCTTGAACCTCCATCATCTGATTCACCAACTCCAAACTGACAGCTCAGCGTGGAGCAGAGTAAAGAACTCCAGGTTCTGGAGCCAGTTAGGCCCAGGTGATAATTCTGTGTCTGACAGATATAAAATACACCTAGTTTCTGGGTTTTGAGCTCAAGTCCAAAAAGGAAGGTAGACCAGTAGACAAATAATCACCATGTAACCTGACATACAAGGAGCCATGTTGCTGTTGTTTGTTTTTTCGTTGCTAAGTCGTGTCTGACTCATTGTGACCCCATGGACTGTAGCCTGCCAGGCTCCTCTGTCCATGGAATTTCCCAGGCAAGAATACTGTTGTGGGTTGCCATTTCCTTCCCCAGGAGATCTTCCCCACCCAGGGATCGAACCCACGTCTCCTGCATCTCCTGCCTTGGCAAGTGGATTCTTTACCACTCTCAGTGGTAAAGAAGCCCTACAAGGAGTCACAGCTCTTAGCAATCTTCCAGGGAGAATCACCTCACCTTCTTATTGGTTGCCAGGACTGCATGGTAGGATTCCAATGCATCTCATCCAGCTGCTCCGCTACTACTGAGGTAGGCCGTTCCTCTCGCTCTCTGTCCATTTTTACAAACAATGCCACAGTGAACATTCTTGAGCATTCTTGTACACATCTTAAAATACTTCAGTCAGCACTTCTGTAGTATGAATGCCGACAGGTGTGGAATGATACATACACTCTGATAGATGCAGCAAATTGTCTTCCAAACATAATGTATCAATGGATCAGTTCTACTCCTATGGGATCTCATTTCTGCACGTCTGGGTCAATACTTGATATTATTGTCAATTAGTTTTTGCTAATTAAATGGCATCTCACTGTGACTTTACGAGCATTGTTCTGACTACTCTGGAGGTTAAGCATCTTTTTACATGCTGATTGGCTGTTCTGATATTCGTTTCTGCAAATAACCTGTTCACTGCTTTTGTGGATGTTTCTATGAGGTATCTGTCTCCCAACCAGTCTCTGACTTGGTGCTGCCTGTTTATCCCACTTCTACCCTTTTGGCATCCAGTGCTCAGGCCCACTCTCATATTCCGAGTGCTACAGCCCACTTCCACAGGTGAACTATTTCCCCCGCCCCTAGCCCTCCATGGTGCAGGCAGGCCTCTGGTCAGCCAGCCTGAACCCACAACAGCAGACGGTTTCACACCAGGCTTAGCCCAATCAGAAGGCAATTCAAGTAGAAGATGATCCCCAAATGTTTCCTCCTTTAATTTCTAAGATCAAAGCCTTTATAATAATCCTCTGAACAAACTCAGCTTCAATTAACAAGAAAGTTGCACGAAACAATTTTGAAGTGGATGACAAAAATCCCCAAATCGCTTCCATCTCATGTTCTTCAAAAGGCAAGAGTGGGTGATTTCTAAGACCAAGGCCCAAAATGCCCTTCTCATTTTAATGAAATGTCCAGAATGGACCATGCAGGTCATTAGATCCTCCTTAAGAATATCATCAAAATACCTCCATCTCAAAAAAACAACAACAAAAAAAACACCTCCATCTTTCCCAACAAATTGGCTAGTGGAAAAACTATGTTTCATATAATTCTTGGCATGGAAGAGAGCCCAGATATCATCTTAGTCCATGACTTCATTTTTTAGTTAAAGAAACTGGCTCAGAGGGGAGAGTGTTTTGCCAAGGATACAGAGCAAGGTCAGAGATAGCACGGGAACAGCATCTCAGGCACCTCCTCCAGCTAGCCTGCACCCCATCAAACTGATATGGAAGAAAAGAGGCCAAGGGATGTTCTTAAAGTTCTTCGGTTTGAGTTCAGCCTCTTGGAACCCGGCAACATAAAGGTCCTGCACGCTCCACAGACAATAAAACAAACACATACCTAAAACCTGTTCATCAAATGGCTGTCAAACCACGTAGTACCCTAGTTTCGGATGGCAAGCGAAAGAGACGTTATTATCATTTTCTTTTTAGGTTCAACTCTTCCACCAGAGCAGCAGAATTGATTAAAACAAAGCTTCCAGAAAAGGGCATGCCTGCTTAATTTGCATTCAACCCTCAAATTAAGGGAATACTGGCTTGCAATTATATTTCTTATTACCATAGCCTAATCTGACCTTTTGTGCATCCTCCTCCCTGTAGTTCGCAGACGGCACTTTTTACTGCCACCGTGACAGGGATTTCTGGGCTCTTTTTGAAAAATAAAAACAAAAACAAAAAGCCCAAATGTTGCCTTCTGTCTCCAACGGCGCTAATCATTATGGTAGAACCCTGAGCCTCTCTTAGAATAGAGAACACCCTCCTGTTTACATAGAGGAGTACACAGTTAAGGATTAACTAGGTTACTCCTTTTTGGAGAGGCCAATGGCTGTGCAAGATTCATTCAACAATCAGGCACTGACATTCACCAGGCGCTTTGCCTGAGGGGGTGCTAAGTCACTTCAGTTGTGTCCGACTCTGTGCAACCCCAGAGACGGCAGCCGACCAGGCTCCCCCGTCCCTGGGATTCTCCAGGCAAGAACACTGGAGTGGGTTGCTGTTTCCTTCTCCAGTGCATGAAAGTGAAAGGTGAAAGTGAAGTCGCTCAGTCGTGTCCGACTCTTAGCTACCCCATGGACTGCAGCCTACGAGGCTCCTCCATCCATAGGATTTTCCAGACAAGAGTACTGGAGTGGGGTGCCACTGCCTTCTGCTGCCTGAGGGGGTAGCACGTGGAAAACAAAAGAGATGGCTCACTCCCAAAATGCACAGCGGCTGATGTACAGAAGATGCCTCTGAACATGGAGGAAGGTAAGATTCGCTCTGAGGGAACTTGAAGGATGCTTCACCAAGGAGACAGGTTTGAGCTGCATTTTGAGGGAAAGGTTCACCAAGAAGGGGCAGAGGAGACCTTTGGGGCAGAGGGTGCAGCACGGGGAAAGATGCATATATCTGAGATGGCGCAGATCCAGCGCTGGGGGACGATGGTGGGAGACAAAGCTGGTGAGCTCTGAGTCAGACCCCAGACCAGCTGTCACTTTGAGCAATGTGGCTTCTCTCCTGCAGGTTGTGGAAACACCAAGGACAGGCAGTGTCCCCGTCGGGTTAAAGGCAGAGGTGGGGAGTTGAGATTGCACTGGGCTCGTTCCCACAAAACCACACTCAGGGCAGACTGTTCCTAAAGTACACGGAGCCCCGTCCGGCGGTCCCCCGAGGCTCGGACACACTTCCATCAGCCCTCTAACTGGCTGCTCCTGGAGGAGGAAGCTCAAACAGCACTTCCTTTGAGAGACTCTCCACGGCCTCTCTTCCCAAACAATCCTCACCCCTGAGCTACTCTTGGTCATGTTGACCCTTCACGTTGGTTCCTCACAGGACTCATTGCGATCTGCAGTTACCTTGTCCCTGTGTTTCCCTGTTTATTGTCCCCACACTGGGACGGAAGCCCCACGGAAGCAGGGGCCCTGGGTGTGCAGCTCATCATCCATGCCTAGAATGGCAACCAGCACAAAACCAGATGTAAAATATTTGTTGAATGAATTAAAGAATGAATGAATGCATTTCCAGGGTTCTACCTGCTACTACACCCCTTCCCTCCCACTGAAGAAAGTATGTGTGTGTGCGCTGAGTCACTTCAGTCTTGTCCCACTCTTTGTGACCCCATGTACTGCAGCCCACCAGGCTCCTCTGTCCATGAGATTCTCCAGGCAAGAATACTGGAGTGGGTTGCCACTCCTCCAAGGGACCTTCCCGACCCAGGGATGTATATTTGAGTGTAAATGAGCAAGAATGATATTATTTGTTACAAAAACTGTATGCCCAGGCCACACCACAGAACTACCAGAGACTGGACTACCAGAGAAATCCCAACAAGTGGTATATTTAAAGCCCAAATAGGTCATAACCCATTTTGGAGCCTAAGAATACATCTTTGATTATATCCAGCTCATCAGTTAGGATTTGATACCTACGAAGATGGTAATTTAATCTCAAAGGATTACTCCTATCTCTACAAAGTTAAGGGGCTTCCCAGGTAGCATAGTGTTAAAGAACCTGCCTGCCAGTGCAGGAGGTGCAGACCCAGGTTCGATCCCTGGGTCGGGAAGATCCCCTGGAGAAGGAAGGACTACCCACTCCAGTATTCTCGTCTGGAAAATTTCATGGACAAAGGTGCCTGGTGGGCTACTGTCCATGGAGTCGCAAAGAGTTGACACAACTGAGCCTGCGTGCACACACTACACGGTTCATGTATTTATTGTTCTATACCATGGAGGGAGTTGAGAAGTTCTTTGGAAAGATAAATTCAAAAGTGAAAGTCGCTCAGTTGTGTCCGACTCTTTGTGACACCCTGGGCTATACAGTCCATGGAATTCTTCAGGCCAGAATACTGGAGTGGGTACCTGTTCCCTTCTCCAGGGGATCTTCCCAACCCAGGGATCAAAGCCAGGTCTCCTACATTGCAGGCAGATTCTTTAGCAGCTGAGCCACCATGGATGTCTTTCATGTGCTGGGCACTAGAATATGGAAATATAAATAAGATGAAAGTCCACATCTTCCCATAGTAAGACAAGATACACTCTGCCATGACAGGTGTTACTCAAAGAGAGTGCTGTGACAAATGACTTTCATTTACTTGAGAAGGCCTTTTTAATCTTGAAGGATCCTTAAACTTTTTCCATTTATAAAAGCTTTATTGAATTTGTTACAATATTGTTTCTGTTTTAGTTTTTTGACCTCTGGGCATGAGAGATCTTAGCTCCCCGACCAGGGATTGAATCTGCACCCCCTGCTCTGAAGGCGAAGTCTTAACCACTGGGCTGCCCCGGAAGCTCAGGGATTGAATCTGCACCCCCTGCTCTGAAGGTGAAGTCTTAACCACTGGGCTGCCCCGGAAGCCCCAGCAATTGCTAGCACTGGCCAACACTGTAACACAAAGCATTTCATGTGTAAACCTCATTAAATACTCATAGCCATCCCAGGCTGTGGGTAGTATCCTGGTCTCTCCCATTTTACAGATGAGGAAAAGAAAGTACAGAAAGGTTAAGGAACTTGCCTATGGTCACACAACTATTGGACGACAGAGCCTGGATTCAGATCCAGACAGCCCAGCTTCAGAGTCCTTGCGCTCAAACCTCAGGCCATATTGTGTCATGAGAACAAAGAGGCAGGAAAGAGCACTCCTGCCTGTAGGAAGGGACACTTCCTGGGGAAGACAGTGTGAGTGTTTGCCTTGAGAGATGGGTCCACTTTCAAGAGGGAGAGACGGGGGCAGGACTGTTTCCCAGCAAGTGCACGGCAGTGGCATTTAGTGGATATTTGGAAGTTGGAAAACACTCTTGAGCAATGGCATTTGGGAGACTGTGGGGTCCCTGATAAGGAGGAATAAGATAGTAGAGAGGGACATGGGTCAGGTGAAGGCCGGATTATGGAGGCCAGATTATGTCAGGATGCCAGTAAGGATCTGCGTTTTGGTTAATAGCCATTTAGGAGTCACCGAAGGTTTTCTTTCTTCTTAATTAGTTAATTTGGCTGCGCTGGGTCTTAGCTGTGGCATATGGGATCTCGCTCCCTGACCAGGGATTGAACCGGAGCCCCCTGTATTGGGAGCACACAGTCTTAGCCTCTAGACCACCAGGGAAGTCCCAGCATTGAAGCTTTTCAAGTGGTAGGGGCACGGCACAAGTTGGAGCGTGGTCCGGAGGGCGAGAGGGTGGCAGGAGACCAATTTGGCAGCAGTATTAATAATCCAAGCCCAGGGAACAAAAACAGGCTAGGAACAGTGACAGGGAGATAAAAGAGGAAGGAGCAGACGTGAGAGGTTATAGAAGGACTTGGTGTGGGATTGGAACACGGAGAGCAGTGAGCGGAAGGAGCCACAGGAGCGGCCCATGTTTTGACACTGGAAGGATGGAGACACCATTCCCTCCGATAGGGAAGACAGGAACAGGCCTGCGGAGCAAAGGGGGCAGATAAGTTTCCTTTGGGAGTGTAAGGAGTCCATCTCATTATTCTTAAGCCAAGCCAGCAGGAAGATTTTCTGACTATTATTTGAAGTCCCGCTCGGAGATTCTTCGCCCCAACTGCTCTCAAATTGTTCCGTGACCTTTTACCTACTGAAAATTGTGAATCCATCTGTGGCATGGGATTTTAGGAATTCTGTCTTTACTTAATGATGACTCTTCGGCCCTAGAAGGCTGTGATGTGGTGTACTTCCATCAAGAATACAGGAAAGCCAGAAGTGAGTTTCTTTGTTCAAGGAATTCAAAGCAAGGTAGGGGGGTGGTGAGCTTCTGTCCAACTTGGGCAAAAGTTAAAACATCCTTGAATTGAATTTGAAGCCATTAACAGCTCGAGACTTGTTGCTCTGGACTCTATAAAGAGATGATTAACTTTTAGGGAGGGCCTGGTGTTAGACCTGTGGCTAGATAGATTAATCATAGATGCTATCCACAGCACAGTTTATTCTCTCGTTACCCAAAGTGTGGTCTATGGACCAGCAGCCTTAGCATCAAGAAACTTCCTAGAAATCTTAGGTGCCACTCCAGGCCTATGGAATTAGAATCTTCATTTAATAAGACCTCAGGTGATGCACATGCAGTCATATAGATTAAGAATATAGGCTTTGGGGATTTCCCTGGTGGTTCAGTGGTTAAAATTCCACCTCCCAATGCAGAGAATGTAGTCCCTGGTTGGAGGACTAAGTTCCTACATGCTGCAGGCCAACTAAGCTCTCAAGGCAACTACTGAGCCTGCGCTATAAAGCCCAGAGCAGACCAAAAAAAAAAAAAAAAAGAGTACGGGATTTGGAATCAGATACATCTGGCTTTAAATCTCAGCTTAGCCATTTAACTACCAAATCTCTTGAACCTGCTTCATGTATAGAACCAATCAGTGGCCCTAGACTTTGGTTTCACCTTAAGAACTGGAGAGCTTTCCAAAACCACCATGGCCTGGGCATACTGCAGACCAACTAAATCAGCATCTCCCCCAGGTAGGCTCCTGACATCAGAATTTAAAGGCCTCCAGGGAATTCCAGTGTGCAACCAAGGTGGACAGCCACTGATGACTTTGAAGGACAAGGGTGTGGCCATTGGAACCAATCTTCATAATGTATTCCAATTCTATTTCACATATGAGGACTTAAGTTTCCTTGAGCTCTCCATCTATGAAATGGCATGACATGTCAGAAACTCTTCCAAAGGGCTCTGGGCATTGAAGGAGTTGACACATGTGGCCACGATGCTCAGTGCTCAATGAATATTTGTTATTATTTACCTAAGTCCCAGCTTCCTTTGCAGAAAGCAACACATGGTTTGCAGCTATCACATAAATGCGTCTGTGGTCATNGATGCAAACGGCGGGAGAGTTCACTGCCCACTGCCTGGGTGCGTGCCTGGGTGTGGGGCCACGGACCCATCTTCACATGGTCCAGAAAAAGAGGCGGCTGCCATGCCTGGCAGGCTTCAGATCGCCTTCCACCTCAGGGTTGGGCTCTGGCCTTGCTCTTGAGTGATAGGGATTCTCTGGTAAAGGCCGGTCTGTTTTCACTTTGGTGACCTGCAGAGGGAGGAAGAGGAAAAGAGAAGCTGAGTCAGGTGCAGGAGCTGTGACCACAAACACACCTACGGGTCTCCTCTGCCCTGGCGGCCCCAGCCACTCATCCCTGAAGCCCTAGCACGTCACACTTCACCCTGAATACACACTGAAGAATGCCTACTCTGTGCCACTCTGTACGGAAGAAGTTAGGATACAGAAGGGAACAAGATTCACATAGTCCTCGCTGCAGGAGTCAGACAGGAGGCCATCCCCGAGGGCTTCCCAGGCAAGTCACAGGGGCGGCAGTGGGGGGTGGGTGGGCGCGGGAGGAGCAGGACCTCCACCCACCCGCTGTCCTCCAGGGGCCCCAACTATTTCCGAACGGGGAGTATTTAGCTCCATCTTGAAGGATGAGTAGAAACCAATCAGGAAGGCAGAGAGGAAAAGACCTTCCAAGTAAACCAAGAGAACACAGAGAGGGAGGGAGGCACGTCCTTAGAACGGCCGAAGGACAGGCTGTGCACCTGGTCCTGTTGTTGAAGACATTATCCTGGTTCACGCTAACACTCCTCAGAGTCAGCCTGCAGCTTCACGGGGGCCACCAGGCCAACAGTGGAAGCACCAGGACTTAAAGCCAGCTCTGCCTGCTCCAGAGTCTGTGCTTTTTACATGCCGAGAGACGCTGGGAGGCAGGGGCCAGATGATGAAGGGGCAGTGAACAATATGCAAAGATGTGTGAATTTTAATCCAGTGGCAACAGACATTACTGGAGCAAGGAAGAACTTAATCACGTCTGTAGGCCAGGACAGAGTGTGCAAAAAGCAAGACTGGGGGTGCCGAGCCAATGGGCCAGGTGAGGGTAGAGCACAGATCTGGCATCCAAGGGGAGAGGAGGATGGTATTTTATACCCACATTAGCCCACAGAAGTCTCCATCAGAAACCCAGCAGAAACTGTTCTCACTGTAAAGATGAGGAAATGGGCCCAGAGAAGCAGAAAGACGGAAGGCCACGGTTATTAATGGTCTTGTTATCTAGTGGTTTCCCAAGCTGCCCCATGTGATATGACCAGATCAATCTTCCCAGATGTACAAATTCAAACACCATTTATTGTGAACAGAGCTTTCATGGACACAGTCTCCCAATTCTTATTATAATCACCCTCTGAGGTATAATTATCTCCAGTCCAAGAAGAGGAGCAGAGATGCTGGCTTGTCTAAGACCAGGACACTGTAAATGTCAGAGCTGGAGCTAGAACTCCAGTCTTCTGACTACAAGTCCAGAATAGTTTTTCATTTGCTTTTAAAACAGTTTTCTCATCTCTCCGCTATAATTAGAGATCACTAATGGTTCCCTGTTGCTTGACAGAGTATTCCAGATGCCTCCAGCTGGCATTTGAAGCCCCTTTAAGGAATTCAAGATGTCTGTGAAATAAATCTAGAGAAAATAAAAGGGCCCCTTTAAAGGACAAATTACTGTGGAAAGGACAATGAAACAACTTCCTCTTCTGCACCAGACTCAAAACAGAAGGAGCAGAAGCATGCGGTCAAACTAATTACTAGGTAAATGACCTTGGGGATCTGACTGAACTTTCAATTTCCCATCTGTAAACGGGGCCAACAGTAGCTCCCAGGGTTATTAGAATAACACACGTGAAGTGCCTGATGTATGGAGCAGATGCTTCATTAGTTATTTTCAAAATTAACATTATCAGGGCAAAGGAATTACGGGTGAGAGAGCACAATCCTACCTAGGAAAGCCAGAAACTTTAAAGACAGACCCGACACCTGAGCTGAAACTGGATGAGGAACGCACCAGGTGCGTGTGGGAGGGCAGGGACCAGGACTCATGAGTGACAGATGCTGAAGCCAGTTACGACCCTTCTCAGAGACTGAACTGAAGTAGAACCAAAGCTGGTAATCTTCCTAATGAAATACACTTTTGCAAAGAGTTCAGGTAACAATACTTTTTCTTTGCAAGGTTTTTTAAAAAGGTTAATACAAAGATTCAGGAATAAATATACTTTCTTAACAGCATGGTTTGTAAATTCTCCTTTCATGAGACAGAAATGAGAAAAGGCAGTTTTCTTTATTAGACATAAAAGTTCTACCACTTTCCAACTTAGAATTATCAACTATTCAAAATAACTTGGGAGACTTCCCTGTGGTCCAGTGTATAAGACTCTGAGCCCCCAGTGCAGGGGCCCAGGTCCAATCCCTGGTCAGGGAACTAGACCCTGCGTGCTGTAACTGAAAGATCTTGTGTAATGCAAAGAAGATGGAAGATCCCGTGTGCCACATTCCTAAGACCCGGCGTAACCAAAATAAATAAATAATAAATAAAAATGATTATTTCTTAAAAAAATAAATAAAAATAATTTGCTCACTTTGGATCAGAATATATACACTGCTATATATAAAACAGATAACCAACAAGGACCTATTGTATAGCACAGGGAATTATACTCAGTATACAGTAAGAGCATGTAATGATGAGAATGTGTTTTTTTAAAAAAAGAATATATATATATTAATATACAAGTATAACTGAATCACTTTACTGTATACCTGAAACACAGCACTGTAAACCAACTATATTTCAACAAAAATTTTTCAAAAGTAAAAATAAATAAGTTGTTCACTGCAGCAAAAGAAGGTATCTGAAGAAAAGATTTGCCAGATACCAAAAAAATAAAATTGATAAATCATTCCTCTACTTCTGGCAACAAGAAATCATTCCTCTACTTCTGGCAACAAGCTTAAGACCCAACTATCAGCCACAGATGCCTCACACAAAGGGAAGGGAACATTAATAATTATGGGCCTATGGGTCAAAACAGTATGCTGGGACTTTACATAACCTCCTTAGCTTAATCCCCACAGAACAACAGGGACTAATACTGGTCCCATCTTATAACTGTGGTAGGAGAGGAGAGGGTTAGCAATTTGCTCAAGATCCCAGAGCAATGAAGTCATGAAACTAGGATTCAAACCTACGTTCAGTCTCCTTTCAAACCAGTCTTTCCCGCCATGCCTTGCTACCTCTGCTTCCCAGAAGGAATGGAGGAGACGATGCTTAAGAAGCAGGGACAGTTCAGATCACAAAGGGCCATGCGTCTCAGGATACAGAGGGGATGCTCAGTTTTATGAGCAAATAGGAAGCCCCTTTGAAAAGTTTTGTTTTTTTAAATGGACTGTCATATTTATTTTCCACACAGATCATGCCTATAGTCATCCACCCTGCCCTCCCAGAAGCTCATGTAGCCCAGTTAAGAACACCTGTCCAAGAAGTGAGGACAGTGTGAGGATTTAAAATAATATTCCAGGAGATGCTGATCCAGACGAATTGAGGACTGGATAAAGGAAGACAGAGGGCTAAGTGAAGAAGACAGATGTTCAGGTTTCTTCTAGCTCTGAGGTTTCAATAGATGGTGGTGTCACAGCTGAGACAGGAAATAAAGGAGAAAGTAGGAAAACACGCTTTTAAAACTACAGGAGTTAGTTTAAAACAAAAATCTCAGGTATGCTCCTGAAAAATCAGGCATAACGTCAAACCCATTTCCCCATAATGACCTCAATGTTTTCAACTGACAGAGCCCCCTTAAACATTTTATCCTCATTTACTCCCTTCTTCAGTTAGCTATTAATAATTAAGCAACAAGAAACCTGCTCATGCTGGAAGATCTATGTACAGGAGCGTTTCTGTTAAGTAAACTCTGGGCTGCGGATGACCACTCCCTAGCTGAGCTGCCTGGTCAGTCTGGATCTGTCACATCAGACCTGAACTCACAGAAGACCCTTTCTGGACCTCCTCCTGCTTCTCCCCACCCTCAGGGAGAGAAAGGCCAGCAGGAAGTCATGTTACCTTTGACAGCTCCCCCAGGTCCGGCCGCACCCAGCCCAGTTTGTCTAGCACACACTCGTCAAAGTGTGCCTGCTGTTTGCGACAGCGACGAAATAGCTGCAGGCCGGAGTAATCGATGCAGGTCCAGTATTCCGTAAAAGGCTCTGCGCAGTGCCGCTTTATCTGCCTGGAAAAGAGGGCTTGATTAGGAGTGTGCGTGCGTGTGTGCGCGTGCGCACTCAGTCACGTCTGATTCTTTGCGACTTTGTGGACTGTAGCCTGCCAGGCTCCTCTGTCCATTGGAATTTTCCAGGCAAGAATACCGGAGAGGGTTGCCATTTCCTACTCCTGACCCAGGGATTGAACCGGCATCTCCTGGGTCTCTTGCACTGACAGGCATTTTCTTTTTCACTGCGCCAGCTGGGAAGCCCTTGGTTGGGGGCAGCTCTTTGCAGAACCAGGAAAAACAAAAAAGCGGGGAAAAATCTGATACAGACTTCAAACACACAGCCTTGCTTTCTGAAAGGTATGAGAGTACTCTTATCTCACTTGCAAGGCAACCTCGAGATCCTCAGGTTGAGGACCAATATGCAAAAAAAGATCTGAGGCATACGACTGAATTTCTTTATACAGCAAAAACAAGTGAAAAGAAATGCCACAAGACTGTCACCTGGGACTTCCCTGGTAGTCTAGTGGTTAAGACTCCACGCTCCCAGTGCAGAGGGCCCGGATTCAGAACTAGATGCAACGTGCTGCAACCAAGACCCAACACAGCTAAATACATTAATAAATACATATTTTAAAAACAAAAAAGGTCTGCTGCTGCTGCTGCTAAGTCGCTTCAGTCGTGTCTGACTCTCTGCAACCCCACAGACAGCAGCCCACCAGGCTCCCCCATCCCTGGGATTCTCTAGGCAAGAATATTGGAGTGGGTCTAAGGTGTATATATTTTCCTCAGATAATTCCTTACTGCTGCTGCTGCTAAGTCGCTTCAGTCATGTCTGACTGTGCAGCTCCACAGACGGCAGCCCACCAGGCTCCGCCGTCCCTGGGATTCTCCAGGCAAGAACACTGGAGTGGGTTGCCATTTCCTTTTCCAATGTATGAAAGTGAAAAGGGAAAGTGAAGTCACGCAGTCGTGTCTGACTCTTCGCGACCCCATGGACTGCAGCCCACCAGGCTCCTCCATCCATGGGATTTTCCAGGCAAGAGTACTGGAGTGGGTTGCCACTGCCTTCTCCATACTAGGGACCTATTTATTCCCCTTAGACCCAATTCTAAAGTTTACCAGCTTTGAAATTTTAGAAGAGAGGGAGGCATACTCAGAGATGTGGTGCTGACAGAAATCAGAGGCGACAATGACAAAGGAGGAGAGAGAATTATAAAAAGCAAATTCACAAACTGACAAGGGTCTTCTGATCTTGGGGGTCAATCAGTGTAGAGGCAGACCGCTCTCCACACTCCAAAGCTCAAGGACTTCATTCTATTTGTGCACTGAACAAAAACAGAGATTAATTCTTGTCATTAATAAGAAAGTTAAACTATATTTGCTCTCTCAAGAAGCAACACAGAATATAATTCACTTTGTGGTCACCAAAAGTGGTTGAAGAAAAAGTAACCTGTGTATGAAAGGGATAAGCCTTCATTATTTTGCAAAATTCCCCTTCTCTTACCATTCAATTTTGCTAGTAATCAAATAAATGCAAATTCAGGCAAAATACTGTTATTTTATGCAAAAGGCTATCTGAGGCAGTGGAAGAAGCGTAGAGCGCCTCCTTCCTCTGTTGGAATAATAATGAAGAACTTACTTGTCATTTTCCAAGAACCTAGCTACAGTGAACGCAGGAATCATATTTAACATAAGAACTTCAGAGGTGGCTGAAGAAAACACAAAAGAAAAACTGGCTTTTCATTCCTGCTCATTCCTTTTCATTCCTCTAAGGCAACCAATGGATATCAGTTTCTTACACCCTTCCAGGTATTTTGAGAATAACCTTTGGAGGGCTGACAGGAGGTATAATAGGAAGGAAGAAGGAATGTCAAAGCCTAGGGAGCTTTTCGGGGTTATCTCTAATCTTACTAACCTAGATTTCTACAGTACACAAAATTGCACCCTGCTAACTTTGACTAAAGGAAGTAGGAACTAAAGAGCCTCTTGAAGGTGACAGAGGAGAATGAAAAAGCTGGCTTAAAATTCAGCATTCAAAAAATGAAGATCATGGTATCTGATCCCATCACTTCATGGCAAGTAGATGGGGAAACAATGGAAACAGTGACAGAGTATTTACTTGGGTTCCAAAATCACTGTGGACAGTGACTGCAGCCAGGAAATTAAAGGAGCTGCTTGCTCCTTGGAAGAAAAGTAATGACAAACCTAGACAGCATATTAAAAAACAGAGACATTTCTTTGCCTACAAAGGTCCGCGGAGTCAAAGGTATGGTTTTTCCAGTAGTCATGTATGGATGTGAGAGCTGGACAATAAAAAAGGCTGAGTGCTGAAGAACTGATGCCTTTGAACTGTGGTGCTGGAGAAGACTCTTGAAAGTCCCTTGGACAGCAAGATCAAACCAGTCAATCCTAAAGGAAATCAATCCTGAATATTCACTGGAAGGACTGATGCTGAAGCTGAGGCTCCAATACTCTGGCCACTTGATGCGAAGAGCCAACTCAGTGGAAAAGACCCTGATGCTAGGAAAGACTGAAGGCAGGAAGAGAAGGGGACAACAGAGGATGAGTTGGTTGGATGGCATCACTGAATAATGGACATGAGTTTGAGCAAGCTCCGGGAGATGGTGATGGACAGGGAAGCCTGGCATGCTACATGCAGTCCAGGGGGTTGCAAAGAGTTGGACACGACTGAGCAACTGAACAAAACCTTGACTTGAGAATCATGCTTGGTAGTGAGCTAGCATGACCAGCTGGAACTTTGGACTCCTCCAATATGCTGTGGCAGAAGGGTGCAAACCATTACTCTGGTACTGAGGGCTGTGATCTGGACTCTGCTACCCTGGCACCTACATGAACAGACAATTATCTACTAGTTCTTACAGCAGGCAACATCAGCATCCTGGAAGCCCGTGAAATCCAAACATTTCTCACTTATACATACTTTCTTTGAGTCAAAGGAAAAATGCTTTGCCAAAGTTCTTAGAAAATAAAAAGCTTTCAAATGAATACACATTCTACCTTATTAGCAATCAAATGAATACAAATTCAAGCAGGAATAAAATACCATTTTGTACCTATCAAATATTTAAATCAAATGCAATGCTGGTGACACATATCAGGACACAGTGCTGAGTACTGTCAGCATAGACTGACCCAACTTCAAAAGACAGGGCAACTGTAATTCAAGAGCCATAAATCATGTTCAAAGCCTTTTAAAGAACAACCTCATTGCTGGGAAATGTATGCTAATGAATTAATTAAAAAATGAAAATGATCTCTACACAAAGGTAACCACTGCAGATTTATCCAAAACAATCAAACACAGAAATCAACAATGATTTTTTTTTTAATTTTTATTTTTACTTTATCCTACTTTACAATACTGTACTGGTTTTGCCATACATTGACATGAATCCACCAAGGGTGTACTTCCGTTCCCAAACATGAGATACATTATGACTGGTTTATCTACCAGTGGAATATTAGATGGCCATTAAAAATGATGATCACAAAGAGGGAGCAACTTGAAAGAATGTTCCCAATAGTTTCAAGAGAAAAATGAATATTTCGAATGAATACACACTATGACTTTTAAGTACAAAAATATCTCTGCATGTGGACAAAGACAGCAAAAGCAAGAAAGAAGGAAAACAGCTAATGTGTGAACAGCTCTTATGTCACTGTAGGGGACATCTGTTCATTTGTCTAGTCAGCAGTTATTCCCCATTCTTCTAGAACATCCTTCAAATTCTCCTTTGGGGAACAACCACTCCCATGGCTTGGCAATGTGATTCAGATGAGTCTAAGTCTACTCCCCACTTATGGCAAGGCCTGACCAGTCACAGTATTTTATCTTTCAAAACCTAACTGATTCAGAGACACGTACATGAAGTCGACCAGCCAGGACAATGAGACTCAGTTCCAGGAACCTCAGCTCATGCTACTGGGGGGCACTCCGTCTGGGTCTGCTAAGTAAGGAGCCAGAAGCTTGGAGTGGCTGGAGGCCACTTCTGGTACAGCAAGGCAAGACTCTTTGAAAATGAGTTTGACAGAGAAAAGCAGAACTAAGAAAGTGAGGGGAGAAGAGGCGAAGCAAAAAGACACCAGGTAGTTATGAAATTATTTAAGCCGTTGGATCCAGCCCTGATGCCAATCCTATTTCTGGACTTTACACTTGCATGAGTCAATTCCCTATGAATTCAGTTTCTGTCCCCTTGAGTTTTGACTAATACGGTTATTAAAACCTTTTTCTATAATTACAATCTGGACTGTTTCTACTTATAGTACTAGGTATAGTGGCATATCTAAACATTTGACTCTAAACACACCTTCCTTTCCATCCTAACTGTGT
Organism: Redunca redunca; assembly: GCA_006410935.1. Classification (NCBI taxonomy): domain Eukaryota; kingdom Metazoa; phylum Chordata; class Mammalia; order Artiodactyla; family Bovidae; genus Redunca; species Redunca redunca. Next base: position 17,362 of record SJYQ01004435.1, read on the forward strand.
GTCCTACAGTAATGATAATGATAACAAACTAGTGAATGGCTGACAGCTAGCAAGCACTGTTCTAAGTTGCTTTTATGTGCCTTTTCAAATTTCTCACAACAATTTTGTATGACAGGTATTACTCTATTTTGGAATTGTGATTCACGGAGATTAAAGAACGTGCCAGTATTCACAATAGACAGGACATGGAAAACCAGCTGAATGCCCACCAATAACTGAACAGGTAAAGAAGGTGGGGGCGGGGGTGCCCAGTGGACTCCTGCACGCCAAGTGGCATCAGTCGTGCCCGACTCTTTGCGACACCATGGACTGCAGCCCATCAGGCTCCTCTGTCCATGGGATTCTCCAAGCAAGACTACTGGAGTGGGTTGCCATGCCCTCCTCCAGGGGATCTTCCTGACCCGGGGATTGAACCTGCATCCCTTACATCTCCTGCATTGGCAGGCGGGTTCTTTACCGCTAGTGCTACGTGGGAACCCCGTACAATGGAATCCTACTCAGCCATGAAAGAGAATGAAATAATGCCATTTGCAATAACACAGACAGACCTAGAGATTAAACCAAGTGACGTCAGACAGACAGAGACAAATACAGAGACAAATACACTTATCTGCAGGATCTAAAATACAGCACAAACACACACACCTATGGAACAGACTCACAGATACAGAAATGCAAATTACTATATATGGGATGGATAAAAAACAAGATACTACTGTATAGCACAGGGAACTATAGTCAATGTTCTGTGATAAACTATAATGGAAAAGAATATTAAGAAAAAGAAGCAAAACTGAATCACCACGTCGTACAGCAGGAATCAGCAACATTGTATAATGCCACACTAACCGTGTAAATCAACTCAACTTCAAAAACAATTAAAAAAGAAAAAGAACATGCCAAATAATAAAAACACATAACAATAAAATAAGTATCGTTTATTGTGAGCTTTACAGTGGTCTGTCTGACTGCAAAGCCTTCTATTTCCTACAGGAATTGGTCAGTAACATTATCCTTCCACTTAATTTAGCTGGACATTCACCAAGAAGGTAACACACACCTTGATGATTCAGCCCACCAGCACTTAGGTGAAAAGATCCTACCTGAAGAACTCCAGGGCACACTGGTTGACACGCTTGCCTTCCTCTAAACACCGCCGGGGGTCCTTCTCTTCCCACCGGCATAGCATGAACTCCTTGTTGGGCTTGTCGCACTGAGCTCCGTAGTGATGGGCCGCAGCTTTCAGCACAGACGAACTGACTTTCACCTGGGGAGAGGGACGGGGAAGAAGGACCACGGATTCATGACCAGAACAGCAGGTCCTCAACCTCTCCTTGAGATCATCAAGACAGAGGGAACAGGAAGGTAGTCTTGCTCTGACTTGGCCCAGAAAACTAAAGACAGGGACTCCGTAATAATCCCTTAGGATCCACAGTGCTTCCAAGACCACAGAGCTCTTTCATGCCTGTCACTTTCACACCTTTGTAATAATCTCATCAGGCTGATATCACCAACTCCCACTTTAGACATAAGGGAACGGCAGCCCCAAGAAAATCCTTAGATCTTTGTGAGACAGAAAGCGGAACTCTGAAGGGAGATGGAGGCTTTGGGGATATAAGGGGAGGAACCAACCCTGAGGAGCGTGGATGAGTCTCCTTTCCAGGAATAACAGTGGAAAGACATGTACAATTTCCAGAAGATGACAGAATCACAGAAGATTAGAGACCAGAAGGGACCAATAAGAGCCTATAGTCCAGCAAGTTATTATTAAGAATAAAGTACTGCATTTGTGAACTTTGTGAAGTTCAGAGTGTATTCAAGGCAGCCATCCCTACAACTATGCCAGTCTCACTCACTCATAGCCCAGCAGTTTCTCGAGAAGCACAAGAGTAGCCCAGCCAGCTCACCATAGAGCCCAGAGCCTGTCTAGCAGCTGCTGCAGCAGGGGCCCCGCTGGCCTCTTTTCCGGTACCAGTACCGCGGCAGTTTTAATTACTGTTTGTTGTCTGGGAAGACCATCCTCCTCACCAGCCCTCCTTTTCAAAACTGGTCCAGCTGCTCTTACAGATGAACACCCCTCCACCAATAGTTTGCATTGCAATAGTGCTAAGTCTAGTTATATATCAAATTAGAATGGAAAGGGCACTTCTACAATACTGGGTCTCTGCTCACATGTTATCTCCCCAGAGTCTCTCCCTGATCATCTTAGATAAGCTGGCACCTATGGTCACTTGACCTGTGGCCACTGGAACGTAAGCTCCAAGAGGGTAGGGGTTTTGTTTTCAACAGAAGTCCACTACTGTAAAGATGTCCATTCTCCCTAAATTCTAATTAAGGTGATATTTACCACGGTCCACCAAGCACCCAAAACAGTGCTGAGCACAAGGAGCTGTCACGAATGAGAACAAGACGGGGTAAAAAGAGGCATTAAATACTTGGTTTGTGATGGCAGCTGGGGAATGAGCGCAGAAAGAGAAATTGGGGGAAGGGGGCAGGTTTTTCTAGCCATGGGAAGGAAACCCCTGACACAGAGGCCTGGAGAGGATGGTGTGGAGAGACTGGGTTTGTGTGGCTGAAGGAGGAAGTATAGACCGGGAGTGGGGAGATGAGGCTGGTGCAGCCAAGGGGCTGGTCGTGTAGAGGGCGCTCTGAGGGCACCGCTGGCTTTTATACCTGGTGCATAGCACTCACCCCAGACAGGCAGCAAGGGATTTAACAGTTCAGGAGAGGTTAAGACTATCTGGGCGATGCCTTCCCATCCAGAACACAGTTATTAGTATGTCTCTCCAGTTAGCTCATTCTCACTCGATTAGTTTCCCATACAGGAATCTTGCATGTTTATTTATTTCTTAATGTTCTCATATTTTGGATACTCTCTAGACAGGTTATATTTCCCTTACATTTTCAAGTTACTTATTGCTAGTCTGTACACTGCATCTTCTCTACAGCCATACTGCACTAAGTCTCGTCAGTTCTGATAGGAAACTCCAGAGTGATTAACAGAAAAGCTTCCATGTACAAGTAAGAACTGCCTCCCTTCTGCTCTGGTGTGCTTAGTCGCTCAGTCGTGTCCGACTCTGAGACCCCAGGAACTGTAGCCCACCAGGCTCCTCTGTCCATGGGGATTCTCCAGGCAATACTGGAGTGGGTTACCATGTCCTCCTCCAGGAAATCTTCCTGTCCCAGGGACTGAATTTAGGTCTCCTACATTGTAGGCGGACTCTTTACCATCTGAGCCCCCAGGGAAGCCCTCCTCTCTGATACTTACTTCTTTACCTTCTTCTTCTTTCCTCTCCTTTCCTCTCTGACCAGAAGTTCCAGGATGACACAGACAAACAGCAATGATGGCAGGCTTCCCTACTTTGTTCCCAACTTTAAGGTAGTTTGGTATGATAAGGGCTGTTGGTGTCTGGGATATACTTGCCTAGACGTTCCTCATTAGGGAAGTTTCTTTCTAATCATAACTGGCTTTGCTTCACTGCTGATTCCTCGACCAGGCAAGACTGAAATTTTCAGGTTTCTCTTTCATTAATCTATAAATGTCATGAAGAGCATTAACAGATTTTCTAAAACTGATCCAGTGTACTCCAGTAAAATCTAGTCTGTCCTCATGCATTATGCCTTAAGATACCACTGGATTTCATTTGTAAATATCAAGAATTTTTGCATGAGAATAATTTTAGAGTATTATTTATAATGAAATTTTTATTTTATTTTTTTATAAATTTCACATAGCCTTAGGTTAAGTTGTTATTATTTTTAGTAAGACCAAAGGCAAGAAAAGATGAAAAGATAATTCATCTAAACACTATAGAAAGAGAATAAAGTTATGGTTGTGACTACTATTACATGGGCTTTCCTGGTGGCTCAGATGGTAAAGACTTCGCCTGCAATGCAGGAGACCTGGGTTTGACCCCTGGGTTGGGCAGATCCCCTGGAGAAGAGAATGGCTACCCACTCCAGTGTTCTTGCCTGGAGAATTCCATGAACAGAGGAGTCTGGCGGGCTACAGTCTATGAGGTCCAAGAGTCAGACAGGACTGAGCGAGCGACTACCACAACACTAATATTACAACTGTTAAAATCAGCAAAGCAAAGGTGAGTTTAGGCTGGAAGTGGAATTTTCCATGACAATCCTAATAAGTTCATTTACACATCTGTTAAAATTCTGCGTTCCAGTTTTTGGTAATAGTTTATTTCAGTTAGTTGAGTGGTACATGCTTGCTTGTTGTATTACCTATAGAGAGCTGGGAGACTAAAAATCAAGACAAACTATTTTTAAAGCCTAATATATTTTTAAAATTGTTAGCTGTATTGATTTCCTTGTTGAATGCCTTAGAACATCTTTAAATGGCTGATTTAATTACTCCGATGCTTCCACAGCTATCACGCCACCAAAAGTCTACGGCTTTCTTTGCCTTACTTGCTTGCAAATGTCTTACCCCAATCTAGGTATGCCCATGCTGTTGAGCACGTAACAGATGCCCTGTTGCAGGGAAATCAAGGCTGAGAACTCACTGAACTTATTTCCTGAAGAAAGCAGGCATGTGCTCAAGATGGCACAGCACATCAGTGGCAAGCACAGAACTGGCAAGAGAGACTGACCTCCCATCACGCGGCTTGCCACTGCATCGCCACCACGGTTGTTGCCAACAGCCCTCACCTGCTTCTTCACTAAGACTGATTTGAGTTCCAGCAGAAACCACATCCCTGCACAGCTGCTTACCATGAATACCCTCTCAGATCCATTCAGCTCCCTTTGTCTCTAAAGAACACAGAATTTCAACGCCCTTCTTTATCTGTCCCCATAACAGGCTCACTGCACACCAGGTTTATACAGTCTGCAGGTGTGGAAAGGGGGGCAGAAAAAGTCTCACAATCTACAAGCAACCTTCTAGTCCTATTCTATCTTCCTTACACCCAATCGGCATCTCCCCCCACTTTTTTTTTGGAGTACTTAATTTATACTAGGCTTTGTATTTTGCTTAATTTACATAAAATGGAGGATGACAGTACTCAGCTGATGAAACTGTTGTGAGGCTTAAGCGAGCCAATACACATAAAAATATTATGAAGTGCCTAGCACATAGAAGTGCATCGTAAGTAAGTTCAGTTCAGCGGCTTAGCCGTGTCCGACTCTTTGCAACCCCATGGACTGCAGCACGCCAGGCTTCCCTGTCCTTCACTAACTCCCAGATCTTGATCAAACTCATGTCCATCGAGTTGGTGATGCCAACTGTTAATCCTCTGTTGTCCCCTTCTCCTCCTGCCTTCAATCTTGCCCAGCATCAGGGTCTTTTCCAATGAGTTAGTTCTTCACATCAGGTGGACAAAATATTGGAGTTTCAGCTTCAGCATCAGTCATTCCAATGAATTCTCGGGACTAATTTCCTTTAGGATTGACTGGCTGGATCTCCTTGTAGTCCAAGGAGCTCACAAGAGTCTTCTCCAGCACCACAGTTCAAAAGCATGAATTCTTCGGCACTCAGCTTTCTTTATGGTCCAACTCTCACATCCATACATGACTACTGGAAAAACCATAGCTTTGACCAGATGGACCTTTGAAGGCAAAGTAATGTCTCTGCTTTTTAATATGCTATCTAGGTTGGTCATAGCTTTTCTTCCAAGGAGCAAACATCTTTTAATTTCATGGCTGCAGTCACCATCTGCAGTGATTTTGGAGCCCCCCAAAATAAAGTCTCTGTTTCCATTGTTCCCCCATCTATTTGCCATGAAGTGAATGTTGTGTTTTAAGCCAACTTTTTCACTCTCCTCTTTCACTTTCATCAAGAGGCTCTTTACTTCTTTGCTTTCTGCCATAGGGTGGTGTCAGCTGCGTATCCAAGGTTATTGATATTTCTCCTGGAGATTTTGATTCCATCTTGTGTTTCATCTAGCCTGGCATTTCACATGATGTACTCTGCATGTAAGCAGGATGACAATATACAGCCTTGACATACTCCTTTCCCAACTGGAACCAGTCTGCTGTTCCATGTCCAGTTCTAACTGTTGCTTCTTGACCTGCATCCAGATTTCTCAGGAGACATCATAAATACTGGTCATTATTTTTATTCAAAATGGTCAATGTGTCCAAAGAGTTTCCTGCACAAAGCTTCTGACTAGTCTTCCATAGGCATGTGTCATTAACTCCAAGGTCAATGAGGTCCAAAATAGGTTTAACTTGCTTCTCAAACCCACTGCTTCTGGCTCCCTCAGTCCTATTGTCAGGGGTGTAAATCTGACATTGATTCCTCAACCTTTCCTGCCTCTGCTATCTAAGTCATTGCTAAGTCTGAGCAATCCTAGATAAACATGTTCTTTCCTCTCTGTAGCACAGTCACCAATCATATTGGGGTCAATAACATCTTCCTCAGTTATTTCAACAGCCACCAAGACTGGTTCCCTTGCTCTTCTTATTCCTCTCTTTCAATCATTCTTCATAGAACTGCTGTCCTAAAAGACAATTCGTATGCTACTCTGCTATTAAATCTGCGACAAAACCCTTGAAGGATTAATGCTTAACAGCAGACTAAAGCCTAAGTTTCTTACAAGGTATTCAAAGCTTTCTGGATCCCAACTATCCTTCTGCCTTCTCAACACACCAGACTTCAAAAAAGTACTGGCTGTTCTCTAGCACCTGGAACTCACTGTTCCCAGACCTGTCTTTTGATCCCACCTGCTTACCTTTCAGATCCTGTCTCATTTAGAAAGCTCTTCTCTCCATCTCTGCCTAGAAATACCATCCTGCAAATGCCATTTAACCAAGTTTCACATTATGCCCAAGAAGTGCTTTCTGTTCCCCTCATTGCCTCAGAGGATTAGACAGCTGGAAGCACTTCATTTTACAAATAAAATAACTGTATCTGTATACAGGAAAACTGACTAATCAAGGTAACCAAATGGCTAGGCCTAGAATTTAAATACAACTTGAAATCCCCTCTTTTTTGTTTTTATTTTTGGCCCTGCCTTCCAGCAGGTGGGATCTCAGTTCCCCAACCAAGGATGGAACCCATGACCCTTGTAGTTGAAGTGCAGAGTTCTAACCACTGGACCACCAGGAAGTCCCCTACTCTCTTCTCTTAAATCATATTTGCCCTCATCCATAGCATTTAATCATATTTTGTCCTGTATTTTAGTTATTTATGCAACTATCTGTTTCTCAATTCAACTGTGTGAACTCTAATGGCAAATTTATTCCAGAAATAGAATACCTCGAAGAAGCAGAACCTCAGATGACTGCTGAACCAAATTAAGAGTGCCAATGAAAAAAACAGCAACTCAAAGTCTTAACCCAGCTTCACAGTGGGGTAAGAAACAGAGTGCTGGCAGTACCACTCCCCACCTTTTGGTAAATGTCACTTTATTAAAAAGTCTCCAAACACAGCTAAAAATCCTCTCATCCAGGGAAAATAATAGTTGCCACTCTCACGGGCATATAAGATGAAATGAAGTAATCTAGGTAAAATACTCAATACTGGACCTGTGATATAATTTTTGGCATGCAAATTTTCATCTTCCTCTTCCTCCTCCAATGTAGCCTGATTATCCAGTCCTACTCTGACACTTCCTTGCCTTAAAATCTTCCACAGCTCCCCATCACCTCACCTACAGGATTCGAAGTCCAAATTGCTCAGTCTGGCCCTGTGAAAGTCGCTACCCAGCCCTATCTCAGCCCCAGGTACCTCTCCAGGCTTAGTCACTGTTGCTTTCCACCAAGAGTCACATCAAACAGCAAAACACAAAATTCTGCTAAGCCTTCCTGATGTTCTGAGCTTTTGCCCCTAATGGTCATTTTAAAGTATGGCTTTAAAATTCAGAACTGGGTTCATATTGTAGCTCTACGGTGTGAGGTGTGACCATGGGCAAATCACTGCTCTCAGGACCGTATCTGTAACATGGAGAGATCAATTATATCCTCAGCTGGCTGGGAGGAGTCTATGAATTCATGTCTGTTGTTAGCATCCTGAGTCTAGTGTTTGCTATAATTAGTATTATCGGTCTTCACTTCTCATAGCTTTAACTACACTATACTGTAGCTGTACTGTCTGTTTCCCTATTAGATTATAAACTCTATGAGGTCAGGGTCTGTCTCATTTTCCAGTGTATGTGCATGTGGCAATTATTCAAATGACAGCTCTTGAGTAAATGAATGCTTTAAAGGATCTTTTACCAAACACTTTCCCAGGCTGTTAGTAAATTCGCTCTCCAATACTATTTCCTTTTTCTGCGGCTTTCGAGCTCCATCCACTCCAATGCACTCTGCAGCGACAATGCTACTTTAAAGTGACTGTCTCTCTCCCTCGACTGTGAGCACCCGGGGCTGTACCCTCACTTCGCAGAGACGTTTGAGTACTAAGTGACATGAAGTAAAAGAAGCCTGGTTGGTGCTTAATAAGAAATACCACTATTATTCACGTAAAGGAGAAGCAGGTTGCTGCCGGGAAGCGGAGAGTTCTCGAGCTACTGAAGGATGGGCCCCAAGCTGACGAGGGGACGTCCGAGGGTCAACCTGTGTACATGTTGAGGGCATTGGGTTGGGATGGGGGGTCCAGGGCCCAGGGTCCGCTGAGTGCAAGCCCAGCTGGGCCTAGGCCCGGGAAGCTGCAGCCCTGTGCCCCGCTTGCCTTCCTCCGGACGAGTCTCACCTCCTGCACTTTCAGATCCTCCAGAGAGGGCAGCTCCACTATCCCCGGCATGATGGCTGTAGCCGCGACCCCGAGGAGGTGCCCGCTGCCGCGTCTCCCCCGTCTCCTTGAACTCCCCTTCCGACCGCCGAGGCCACCTAGCGTCTGCGCATGCGCAGCGGTGGCGGCACGCAGGCGCACTGCTTTGCCCAACCACAAGCCACGGAGCCTGCGCAAAGCCGGGAAGTTCCCTGTCCCTGTGGGTGGGGCTTCTTCTAGGCCCCGCCCATCCATCCTGGTTGTCATGGTGAGGCAGGATGCGCTGAGACTCAGGTGTCCCAAAGACTGGAAGCTAGAGGCAGGCGCCATGGAGTACACCGGGAGCCAATATATTGGGGAATTTGTAGATGGCAGGTAAGGGCTTCGTTTGATTCACTACGTCCTTGAACATCCGTGACTGGAAAAAGACGGCGGTCTTTTTGTCCCTGCAAAGGACTTTGTATCAGACGCTTTCTCAAATTTTTTCCCTTTTAAACTTCAAGACAACTCTTTTAGGTCGGAATGTTTATTCCCATTTTACAGTTAAGATAAATGAGATCACCAGAGAAGTGAAGTAACTTGTTCAAGGACATATATTCTAATTAACACCAGAGCACTGATTCCAGCTTGTCCAGCTTGGCTTCCCACTCTCCCCTAGGTACATCCTATACTCCAGCCAAACTGAACTGCTTGCTCTCTCCTTCATATATAAGCCCTCTGAGCTATTGCTTATGTTGTTCCCTCTGCCTGAAAATATTCTTCACCTTGCATCTCCAACCACCTAGATCTTACTCAACCTTCAGGGCCCATTTCAAATATTATCTCCTCCATGAAGCCTTCTAGGATTGTTTCAACTAGATGCATCCTCTGCAGGGGCTCAGCAGCAAGACTCTATAATAGAAAGATCATGGGCTCTGGAGGCAGACCTAGTTTTCATCTCTGCTCTGTCAAATGCCAACTAGGTGACTTTGGGCATGTTATGTAACTACTTTGTGCCTCACTTCTTCCATCTGTATAGTGGGGGTATCTATCTCATAGGGTTGATGTGAGGAGGGAAGATTCAAGCAAAGCCACTATCTGAAATTATCTTCTCTGTACAATTCTGTGGGTGAGAGGAGCCATGGATAGACCCTTGGTATTGCTGGACATTAGGAAATCTAATTTATTTCATCTCTGTATCCCTCCTCATAGTGCATATGTCTGGTAGGCACTCAGTAAATGTTAGCCACATGAATGAATAAGAGAATGAATGATTGACTGAATAATATTTGAGATATGGTCATCATACCCTTGTTAAGGATTAACATCTTTATTACAAAGGAACTCTTTTTGTNAATGAGGGATGGTGGCTGGGAGGAGCTACCCCACATCCAAAGTGAGGCCATGGGCGGTGGCCAAGAGGAGCTACCCCAGGTCCAAGGTTAGGGGCCACGGCCGAGAGGAGCTACCCCACGTCTGAAGAGAGGGGTGGCGGCCGGGAGGAGCTACCCTGCCTCCAAGGCCAGGGGCGGTGGTCAGGAGGAGCTACCCAACTCCCAAGGAGACGTGGCTGCAGGGGCGCAGGAGGGCCTAGAGGAGCTGCTCCACGTTCAAGGTCAGGAGGGGTGGCAGTAAGGAGATGGCCCTCATCCAAGGTAGGGAGCAGCTGCTGCGCTTTGCTGGAGCAGCCATGAAGAGATGCCCCACGCCCAAGGTAAGAGAAACCCAAGTGAGAAGGTAGGTGTTGCGAGAGGCATCAGAGGGCAGACACGCTGAAACCACAATCACAGAAAACTAGTCAGTCTAATCACACTATGGCAACAGCCTTGTCTAACTCAATGAAACTAAGCCATGCCCTGTGGGGCCACTCAAGAAGGGCGAGTCATGGTGGAGAGATCTGACAGAATGTGGTCACTGGAGAAGGGAATGGCAAACCACTTCAGTGTTCTTGCCTTGAGAACCCCATGAACAGTATGAAAAGGCAAAATGATAGGATACTAAAAGAGGAACTCCCCAGGTGCCCAATATGCTACTGGAGATCAGTGGAGAAATAACTCCAGAAACAATGAAGGGATGGAGCCAAAGCAAAAGCAATACCCAGAATGTAACTGCTGTGGATGTGACTGGTGATAGAAGCAAGGTCTGATGCTGTAAACAGCAAGATTGCATAGATACCTGGAATGTTAGGTCCATGAATCAAGGAAAATTTGAAGTGGTCAAACAAGAGATGGCAAGAGTGAACATCGATATTCTAGGAATCAGCAAACTAAAATGGACTGGAATGGGTGAATTTAACTCAGATGACCATTATATGTACTACTGCGGGCAGGAATCCCTCAGAAAAAATGGAGTAGCCATCATGGTCAACAGAAGAGTCCGAAATGCAGTACTTGGATGCAGTCTCAAAAACGACAGAATGATGTCTGTTCGTTTCCAAGGCAAAGCATTCAATATCACAGTAATCCAAGCTGATGCCCCGACCAGTAACACTGAAGAAGCTGAAGTTGAACGGTTCTATGAAGACCTACAAGACCTTTTAGAACTAACACCCAAAAAAGATGTCCTTTTCATTATAGGGGACTGGGAATGCAAAAAGAAGTCAAGAAACACCTGGGGTAACAGGCAAATTTGGCCTGGGAATACGGAAAAGTAGGGCAAAGGCTAATAGTGTTTTGCCAAGACAATGCACTGGTCATAGCAACACCCTCTTCCAACAACACAAGAGAAGACTCTACACATGGATATCACCAGATCGTCAACAATGAAATCAGATTGATAATATTCTTTGCAGCCAAAGATGGAGACGTTCTATACAGTCAAAAAACAAGACCAGAAGCTGACTCTGACACAGATCATGAACTCCTTATTGCCAAGTTCAGACTTAAATTGAAGAAAGTGAGGAAAACCACTAGACCATTCAGGTATGACCTAAATCAAATCGCTTATGATTATACAGTGGAAGTTAGAAATAGATTTAAGGGACTATATCTGATAGATAGAGTGCCTGATGAACTGTGGACTGAGTTTCGTGACATTGTATGGAGACAAGGATCAAGACAATCCCCATGGAAAAGAAATGCAAAAAAGCAAAATGGTTGCCTTGGGAGGCCTTACAAACAGCTGTGAAAAGAAGAGAAGCAAAAAGCAAAGGAGAAAAAGAAAGATATAAGCATCTGAAAGCAGAGTTCCAAAGACTAACAAGAAGAGATAAGAAAGCTTTCCCAGGCGATCAATGCAAAGAAATAGAGGAAAACAACAGAATGGGGAAGACAGAGATGTCTTCAAGAAAATTCGAGATACCAAGGGAACATTTCATGCAAAGATGGGCTTGATAAAGGACAAAAATGGTCTGGACCTAACAGAAGCAGAATATATTAAGAAGACGTGGCAAGAATACACAGAAGAACTGTACAAAAAAGATCTTCATGACCAAGATAATCACGATGGTATGATCACTCACCTAGAGCCAGACATACTGGAATGTGAAGTCTAGTGGGCCTTAGAAAGCATCACTATGAACAAAGTTAGTGGAGGTGACGGAATTCCAGTTGAGCTATTTCAAATACTGAAAGATGATGCTGTGAAAGTGCTGCACTCAATATGCCAGCAAATTTGGACAACTCAGCAGTGGCCACAGGACTGGAAAAGGTCAGTTTTCATTCCAATCCCCCAAAAAAAGGCAATGTGAAGGAATGCTCAAACTACCACACAATTGCACTCATCTCACACGCTAGTAAAATAATGCTCAAAATTCTCCAAGCCAGATTCAGCAATACATGAACCGTGAACTTCCAGATGTTCCAGCTGGCTTTAGAAAAGGCAGAGGAACCAGAGATCAAATTGCCAACATCCGCTGGATCATGGAAAAAGCAAGAGTTTAAAAAAAAAAAACAAAAAAAACCACAAACATTTATTTCTGCTTTATTGAATATGCCAAATACTTTGACTATGTGGATCATAATAAACTGTGGAAAATTCTTCAAGAGATGGGAATACCAGACCACCTGACCTGCCTCTTGAGAAACCTGTATGCAGGTCAGGAAGCAACAGTTAGAACTGGACATGGAACAACAGACTGGTCCCAAATAGGAAAAGGAGTACATCAAGGCTGTATATTGTCACCCTGCTTGTTTAACTTTTATGCAGACTACATCATGAGAAAAGCTGGACTGGAAGAAACACAAGCTGGAATCAAGATTGCCAGGAGAAATATCAATAACCTCAGATATGCAGATGACACCATCCTTATAGCAGAAAGTGAAGAGGAACTAAAAAGCCTTTTGATGAAAGTGAAAGTGGAGAGTGAAAAAGTTGGCTTAAAGCTCAGCATTCAGAAAACAAAGATCATGGCATCTGGTCCCATCACTTCATGGGAAAGAGATGAGGAAACAGTGGAAACAGTGTCAGACTTTATTTTGGGGGGCTCCAAAATCACTGCAGATGTTGACTGCATCCATGAAATTAAAAGACGCTTACCCCTTGAAAGAAAAGTTATGACCAACCTAGATAGTATATTCAAAAGCAGAGACATTACTTTGCCGACTAAGGTCCGTCTAGTCAAGGCTATGGTTTTTCCTGTGGTCATGTATGGATGTGAGAGTTGGACTGTGAAGATATCTGAGCACTGAAGAACTGATGCTTTTGAACTGTGCTGTTGGAGAAGACTCTTGAGAGTCCCTTGGACTGCAAGGAAAGCCAACCAGCCCATTCTAAAGGAGATCAGCCCTGGGTGTTCATTGGAAGGAATGATGCTAAAGCTGAAACTTCAGTACTTTGGCCACCTCATGAGAAGAGTTGACTCATTGGAAGAGGCTCTGATGCTGGGAGGGATTGGGGGCAGGAAGAGAAGAGGACGACCGAGGATGAGATGGCTGGATGGCATCACGGACTCGATGGACCTGAGTCTGAGTGAGTTCCGGGAGTTGGTGATGGACAGGGAGGCCTGGCGTGCTGCGATTCATGGGGTTGCAAAGAGTCTGACACGACTGAGTGACTGAAACTGAACTGAAGGGTTTCCAAACTATAAGTCTTATGAAGACATGTCAGGTGTGAAGCGTAAGTGTTTCTAGAACTGGGGAAGACAGTGGCTCCTGGCTGGAAACAGGCTTGATGTTCCAGGGTGAGAAACTCAGAAACATTGGCTCCCAGAGTGGGGACAACCAGTTAAGCCCAGTGGGTCTTTCTTGGTCTTGGAGAAAATTTGCTTTGCCACTTGCCAGTGTTCTGCCTGCTTCTTAGAGGTCAACGTTGGCAACTCTGGGAAGACCTGCAAGTTGGTGCAGAACTTGCTAATCTACACAGCTGCGGACGGGAGAACCCACCACACCCTTTCTTCTCCAGAACACAGAAAGGTCACCTTTTCCCTTGCCTCCAAAAGAAGAGTGTTTGGACTCTGCTCACCAGTGGACAGTGGTGTGTGCAAAGACTTTCTCTGTGACCACTGAGTCAGAAAATGAAAGTCAAAGCAATGAGAAGCAGAGAGGATGGAGGGCCAAATGCAAAACATTGACGTTGTTCCTTAGGGAGGCATGAGGTGGTACCGTCATTAGTGTGTAGTGCTCATGTGAATTACAAATGAACAGAGGCTAGGGTTTCTAAGGTCATGTTGAGAACTCCATGCTACTGAAGAGTTAATTAATTTTTCTAATAATTTGAAGTGTAAGGATGTTAATCGAATCAGAGATTGTAAGAAGTGGCATTTCAAAATGACCGAAGGCATACGGTTGAAATAATGATTCTAGATGAGAACATTAGCAATATTTTAAGTGCATAAAGTGAATTGCAGAGCAACAGCATAAGATGACCCCGATTTTGCATATAACACATTTTTGCATGTATACATGCGACTGCATTCGTTGACAAGGGAGTGGAAAAACACCAACATGGTATCATTTGTTGCCTGGAAGGGAATATGCTTGGAGGGAACAAGAGACAAGGGACTCTTGACTTTTGTAGCTGATCATATTAGAAAATAAATAAAAACACAAAGGATTGGAGGGAAAAATGACAGCTTATTTGTAAATTGCATTTGTAATTTAAAAAGTCTTTTCTGTCTTTAGTTGTGATACATAATCGCTTTAAGCATATGAAAGTAGTGTTTCCATTTGGCTTGTATAAAACAAACATAAATACCATTTGATAACTGTGTTTCATTCTAACTGAGGCAGTTGACAAGCACAGGAGTCTCTTTGGGTTTCCTTATAGTTCTTCAAAATTGACCCTCCGTCTTTCTTAAAATCTAACTGTTTTTGGAAAAGAGGGACGAGCTAGAGCATTCCAGATTGACGTCACTGTGTGGTGCTGGGGCTGGGTGTCCTGTTGCTCAGATGGTCCAGTAGCCCTGCAGCAAAGCCGAGAAGCTCCAGGCTTGTCACCGTCACGTCGGTCCCACCACACTCACACACGGTCCTCTCTCCCAGAACCTAAACCCACCTTTCTTCTTGGGGCAGCACCAAGCCTCTGGACGCAGCTTCAGGGAGAGGCTTCTGAGGCCATGGGTTCTCTCCAGGGAGGCTCAGAAAATGCTTCCCGTGCAGTTGGAGTTGGAAGCCTGCNAAGCTGCGTGCATTCCCTGGCTCACGGCCATGCCTCCCTCTGATCTTCACTTCCGTCATCACATCTCTCCCTCTGCTTTTGTCATTGTCTCGTCTTCTATCCCTCTGGCCCTCTTGCTTCCCTTTTAGGAGAACCCCTATGATTACACTGGACCCGTATAGATAATCCAGGATAATCTCCCCACTTCAAGATCCTTAATTTAATTCCACCTGCAGAGTCTCTTTTGCCATGTAGGGTTAACATTCATAGGCTCAATGATTAGACGTGGACATCTTTGGGGGACTGCAAGTCTGCTGGCCACAAGAGTACGGGGTATCTCCTTAGGATGGTTATAAGAATAAATGAGGCAGTGTGTGTGAGTACTCTACTCAGTACCTGGCACACAGTAGGCACTCAGTAACTGCTAACTCTACCATTACAATCAGATGACTTATCAGTCATCTAAGTCAAGAGTTCTTAGCCTGGAATTTGTGGGCCAGAGATAGAATTCGGGATGCCAGTGAAATCTCCTGATTTATATACAAAAGCCTCTGTGCATATTGAGCTCAAATTTCCCCAGAGAAAGAATCTGTAACTTTCAAGGGTTTCATTATGGGTGGGTACAGGGGCTGGCTCATAACCTAAAAAAAGGTTAAGAAACACTCCTTGCTTTTCAGCTTGGCGAATCTAAGCCCCAGGAAAGGGATGTGACTTACCCAAGGTCACCCTGTGAATTAATAGTATTGGAATTTCCACCCATGTTTCCTGATGCCCAGGCCAATGCAATGTGTACATCCTGAGGCTTCCTTTAGCACTAAGGCAGCAAAAGACGAATGTACATGTTTGGACAAAGAGCCGTGACTGAGGGCCCTGACCTTTCTAGCCATGATAACAATAAAAGAATAATAGTAACAGTTATTGAGCGTTTGTTATAGGCCAGCCCTACACTAAATGCTCTTCATGCACTATCTCACTGAATCTCATTGAATCAGTTCTACTAAACATACAGCATGATTTTCCAACTGAATGGAGGAGGAAACCGAGGGCCACCAAGGGTAGGTCATCTGCCCAAGGTCACACAGTGAGCCAGACACACAACTCAGGACTTACTATCATGCCTCCCAGTCACCACAGCTGTAGCAGCTGTGATAGTGATCACTTCAGTGAAAACACCACCCCTTCCCTTGACTTCCATCCTTCTTGGCAAGTGGGCTGTGGCTTCCTCAGACCCACGTGTGTGCACCTCATCTTCCAGGGCACGTACACCTTCTCGGACGGCCTGCAGTATAACACTGAGAACTGGCATTACTGTGACAGCTACGATCGGAGGTTTTACACCGAGATCTGCTACGGCTTGAAGCCTGCAGGTACCCAGGCATCCTCACTTCCCTTCACACTCAAATGGAAAGGGAGATGAAAGATGGATCTGAAGAAGTGGGTTGGGTCCCTTTGAAGTAACTCACCCAAAGGAGAGGAGAGAGGAGCAGGACCGCAGGATTCGACCAAGTTCTAGAGCCAGAAAGACCAGTCCTCAAATCTCAGATCCCCTGTACCAGCCAGGCACCAAGGGCAGGGCACTCACCTCTCTGAGCCTCAGTTTCTCCCCCTGCAAAATGGGACAATAGCTTCATTTACCTTACAAGTCTTAGAAATACGATCACACGTGTAAAGTGTTTATAGCAGTGTCTTGCATGCACAGTAGGTGCGTGGTACACCTCAGCTGCCATTATTCATCAGATCAGCTGCAACACTGACGTGGGGCAGCCCTGATGGACCGTGTGCTCTGTGTATCGGGGGCTGGGTGAGGCTTTCTGTCATCTCTGTCACACTGAATCTCCAGATGACCCTGCCGTGTCAGCTTCCTAGTCCCATGTCACAGAGGAAGAAGCTGAGGCCATGGAGCGCAAGCATGTTTCGGGTGGCAGAGCTCGCATGGGAGCCCATGTCTTCCTCTCTGAGGTCCCTACATCACATTGCCTCCCTGGAAAAATCAAGTTCCATCACAGAGGGGAACACTAGGGCCTAGAGTCTGTGTCCAGAGAGTGGCAGCTTCAGGGGCTCCTCTGTGTTTCTGAGACTCGTGTGAGGTCAGCTGAACCTCAAGAGGCAAGATTTAGGCACAGCCCATACTATATGCTTCCCTGGTGGCTCAGAGGTTAAAGTGTCTGCCTGCAATGTGGGAGACCCAGGTTCAATCCCTGGGTTGGGAAGATCCCCTGGAGAAGTAAAGGACAACCCACTCCAGTACTGTTGCTTGGAGAATGCCATGGATGGAAGAGCCTGGTAGGCTACAGTCCATGGGTCGCAAAGAATCAGACACAACTGAGCTACTTTACTAGTCCAGACAATATAGCCAAATATGGGGAAGTGACCTGTAAACTGTGAAAAAAAAAAAAAAATCCTGACTTAGAGGTATTATGGTGGCATTGACAGAGCAGAGAGCTGGAAGGTCGGGGTTACAGTCCCCCCATTCCCCTCAATAGCTGGATGCGCCTGGGGAGCTCAACCTCCCCAAGGACAGAAACGTCCAGAAAGCACTTGGTGTTGGGGTCCAGATGCCCTGAGCGCAGACCCTGGCTTTGTGACCAGGTGAGCTGCCTCCTCTCTCTTGGCTTCCCTGACACCTTATCCTCCCACTTTCTTCCTGTCCCATCTCCTTGCCAGCTTCCCCGCTGCCCCAGTTATTAATTCTGGGGTTTACCACGGCTCTCTGGCTTAGGCCCTCTTCTGTTTTCGTTCTGTATCTTCTCCCTACAAGCTGATTCACATCTAAGCCTTCATTTGTTGTTGTTCAGTCGCTCACTTGTGTCTGACGCTTCGTGACCCCATGGACCATAGCATGTCAGGCCTCCCTGTCCCTCACTGTCTCCTTGAGTTTGCTCAGACTCGTGTCCACTGAGCTGGTGATGCCATCCAGCCATCCCATCCTCTGTTGTCCTCTTCTTTTGCCTTCATTTAATTAAAATCAAAATCCACGAGCCTCAGATTCCTACATCCCCTTTCCCCAACACCTCCATTGGGTCGTCTCTCAACTTGTCTGCACCAAGTTCATTACCCTGCCCACCAGCCCACTGACCCCCAGGACTGCTGCCCTGGAGACCACCACTCCCACCCCACCCCCACCCCCACATAAGCCTAATCCTGACTCCTCCTTCCTCCATAAGTGCGCAATCCATCACCTGGTCCTATGGATTCTGCCTCTAAAATATATCCATTCATTTGTTTATTAAACAGATATTTACTGAGCATCTCCATGGGCCAAGCTGAGCTTCTTCATCCTCTTTCGTTTTTATTGTTCAGTTGCAAAGTCATGTCTGACTCTTTGCAACCCCATGGACTGCAGCACATCAGGCTTCCCTGTCCACCACCAACTCTCGGAGTTTGCTCAAACTCACATCCATTGAGCTGGTGATGCCACCCAACCATCTCATCCTCTGTCGCCCCCTTCTCCTCCTGCCCTCAATCTTTCCCAGCATCAGGGTCTTTTCCAGTGAGTCGGTTGTTCACATCAGGTGGCCATCCTATCTCTTCTGTGCGATTCCAGACCTTCGCCCTCTCCCCTTCTTTACCTGAACGCTTGAGATCCACACTGGACCCCCTCTGGGGGGCCATTCTCCCCTCTGCACTCACTTCCATCTCTGAAAACCATGGGTCTGATGGCCACCAGCCCCCCACCCTCACATAGCCTCTAGTGCCTCCTCATTACCCTGAAGGTGAGGCTCCATGCTCTTAAAACGACCAGTGTTCTCCAGCTCCTGTGAGGTCCCCAGCCTCACCCCTCACTCCCTGCCCTTCTCGAATGTTCTCTCTGCTCCCTCACCATGCTTGCTGTCTGTTCCTCAAAGAGACCATGCTCTTTCCTGCCAGTCCTCCTCCTGCCTGGAACGCTCTAACCCTTTCACTTCACCCAGATAGCTCCTTCCCATCCTTCAGGTCTGAGCTTAATGCCCCTTCCTTGGGGCTCTTCCTTGAATTCCCAGACCAAGTAAGGGCTCCCCATCACCGAGCAGCCATGATCCCCTCCCTGAGCTCTCTCACAGGGTTCTGTCTTCATGAGCTGGCTGTGAGCTCTTGGAGGGCAAAGGCTCTGTGTCCCCAGTGTCTGAGCACATTGTCTGGCGCATAGTAGGTGTTCAATGAAGAGTGATCATCAGACAGGAATAATAGTACTGACATCACAATGGGAGGTGATGAGGTACACTTAGGGTAGGTACAGACGTTTCCTGAGCACACGCCCTGTGCCAGCTACTGGCTGGATCCTGGGGGAACGAGAGCTATGAGGACACAGTCTGTGCTTTCAGAGAGCTGCCAGTCTGATGCCACTGATGAACCTTGTAAATGATTCCTCGTTGGGTAGTGATGACTTGGTCACAGGCTCTTCACCCCAACTGAAACCTGCAGGCCAAGAGCTCCTGGCCTTGGGCCCTCAGCACCCACACAGCACAGGTTTTGCTAAACCAGGCGTCTGTCTCGAGGTGGTGCACAGATTTCCCGCCGCCTCACCTTCTCCTTCAGGGGCCCACTGAAATACCCACTTCCTTCCCAAATCACTCTGCACACCTCCACAAAGGCCCCCCCTCTAAGCCTCAGGGGCAGGCTTTGTTGGAGGTGGGGAGGGCTAAGGCTACCCTTCCCCTCTCTGGGCATCTGTGAGATGGGCTTTGGCAGGAGGCTTTAGGGAGAGAATGGCTGTGAAGTGCTCAGCGTGGAGTGTAACCCTCAACCCATAGTGGCCCAGCTTATCTTGGTTGCTGCTGCTACTGCTGCTAAGTCACGTCAGTTGTGTCCGATTCTGTGTGACCCCATAGACGGCATGCAACAGGCTCCTCTGTCCCTAGGATTCTCCAGGCAAGAACACTAGAGTGGGTTGCCATTTCCTTCTCCAATGCATGAAAGTGAAAAGTGAAAGTGAAGTCGCTCAGTCATATCTGACTCTTAGCGACCCCATGAACTGCAGTCTACCATGCTCCTCCATCCATGGGATTCTCCAGGCAAGAGTATTGGAGTGGGTTTGCCATTGCCTTCTCCTACTTAGAGGTAATTTAAACACAACTTAGAAGCTACTTAGGTTCTTAACATTACTGGTACCCACAATATATTCCTGAATCACTTAAGTTTTTGCTACTTGGTTTCACTCTGCACTGGTAAAACCAACCTCAAAGCACAGCTCTGGGCGGGACCCTGAGCTGTGAGCATGGTACTGTGCTTGGAGCATCCCCCTCAGTCCAGAGGACAGGGAATTACAGAGACCACAAATAAGAGGAAACCAGGAAGTTCCTTCTTCCAACTTTATCCCTTCGCTCAGGCTTCAGCTTCTAAGAGAGATGACACACAGGAGTCATGACCTTAAAGGTGCACTGACTCTTCTTTTCCTCCTGGGAGTTCCAGTGTCCCCAGTCCTGGGAGACAGTGCCTGGGTTCTCTTCTCTGATGTTAGCAGCTTAATTTATAGGGCTGGAGTTTTATATATAGCAGTGTGTATATACAGTAATATATATATATATATATACACACACACACACACACATATATATCAATCCCAGTCTCCTAATTCATCCCACTCCCTGATATCCTTTCAAGGTATCTCTCAACTCACCAATATGGACCCACCTAGAAAGATCCCTCCAGGCTGTTATGATTGTGGAGATGGCTTCTATAACCCGAACACGAGGATAGTCAAGGACTATAAATATCGCTTTCTGAGAAATGCAGGTATGTTTATTCCAAACCCTGTGACATATGTTTTCTCCTCTCTCATTACACATAGGTTTGTGCACACGTGTACACACACATACATGCGTTTAGTGGGAAAGAAGCTTCTGCCGATGAAAGACAAAAC
The DNA here is from genome assembly GCA_006410935.1 of Redunca redunca. NCBI lineage: Eukaryota > Metazoa > Chordata > Mammalia > Artiodactyla > Bovidae > Redunca > Redunca redunca. Next base: position 38,376 of record SJYQ01004435.1, read on the forward strand.
TTGATCGTGTGAGTGCTTCACTCTTTGGAATTCTCATGGCTGACAAGCCTATACCTAGTCATAGAGTGGGGCAGAGGATGTTAGAGGTCTAACTGTGACAGCTCATAAGCGTAGCACTGAAAGGATTCAAGTACCCATCTTTACATGTTTCCCTGCAGCTAATGAGTGCTTGCTGTATGCCAGACACTCTGCTTAGTCTGGGCACCAAAGCAGGGCAAAACTAGTCACAAACCCCTTCCTCTTGGAGCTTCTTGTTGTTATTCAGTTGCCCAGTTGTGTCCAACTCTTTGTTTGGCAAACAGCAGACAAGTACTATAAACAGTTAATTGCATCATGGAATAAGCACAATGAATGGGAAAAGGTGGCCCTAGATGAAGGGTAAGGGTAGAAGAGAAGGGGGTGGGGTGCCAGAGAGATGGAAGTGATGCTGTGAGAGCACAGAGAAGTGGTACCTAACCCAGAACCAGACATCCTGAGAAGGGTTCAAGAAGGAAACAGCCAACTTGAGATCCAAAAAATGATGGGGAGTTGACCCCAAGGTGTGGGGAAAGGGTTTCCAGCCAGAGGAACAGCACAGGTAAAGGCCTGGAAAGTGAGTGATGCCACGTGGTCCACGAAGCCTGCTCTTCAAGCAGGGGAGTACCTTGGAGAATCCAGAACCTCAGTGTGGTGAGTGAACACAAGCTGATCAGACTGAGAAGGACTGACTTACAGTGACCAAACTTGCAAGAGATCAGTGTACAAATAATGAGAATATTTTCCTTTAACACCATGATTCCTAACCTTTCTCTTTTCTAGAGTCATAGTTCCACTAGGAATAACAAAATCTATGAACCCTGCCTCTCAAAAAGTGCCCACATATGCAGACACACAAATATACATGTATACACACACACCATTTTGCACATGGTTTTAAGCGCCTGATGGTTCCTCTAAATACGCTGGTCAAGAAACCCTACTGTGTACTGTGAAAGAAACTGCCAGGTAGACCAGAAGGCCTGGGGTGGCAGATGAGGGTCTCTACTTCCTGCAGGGAAATTTATTCAGTAATTCAATGAAATGGTTGGATGGCATTACCAACTCAGTGAACATGGGTTTAAGAAAGCTCTGGGAGATAGTAAAGGATAGGGAAGCCTGGAGTGCTGCAGTCCACGGAGTTGCAAAGAGTCAGACATGACTTAGAAACTGGACAACAACAATTCCATGATGATCAGAAATTTGCTCCGCAGTGCTGAAATAAGTACAAAGGGAATTGTCAGCCGATGTAGCTGAATCCTGGAGCTGAGATACCCCTCACCCACTGGGTGCTCTTGGGGAACATGGCAAATGCTTGCACTCCAAGTCCCTGGCACTCTTCTCTAATGACTTCCATCTTCCACGAACAGAGTGTATTGTGTGCAGGCATGCACGCATGCTCAGTCCTGTCCGACTCTTTGCGAACCCATGCACTGTAGCCCACCAGTCTCCTCTGTTCATGGGATTTTCTAGCAAGAATACCGGAGTGGGTTGCCGTTTCCTCCTCCAGGGGATGAGTGTACTGTGTAGAATGCTAATTCTGCTGGATGTTACTAGGCTCCCCTGAAGTTTCTTGATCAAATAAAATAAGGAGATACTGAGTTAAGTAGAACTCAACAATTGTGCTTACTGAAGGGCTTCTCGGGGCCTGTAATATGGTGGTATACTTTGTAGTTGTCCTTCCAGACCCTTATTTCAATTGTGATGAAATACTCTCACTTATGTAATGAATTGCTTACCACCTGTCTCTCCAGCTAGAGGCTAAGATCCGTGACAGCAGGAACTCTGTCTTCCTGTCTCCACTTGTACTAGTCAGAGTCCAGTCAGAAAACAAAGAAAATTAACATCAAAAAATCGATTAAATAAGTTTTGGAGAACTAAAAAAGCAAAACGAAGACATTGGGGTATGAGAAAGTAGTCGCAAGAAGCAGTTATCACCTCAACACTGGGGGGCAGGGGAAGAGATTGGGTTATTAGAATATAGGTTGCTGGAGGTGCTCCCTACCAGAAGCTATAATTCAGACCTCTAAGGAGTGGGCACTGCCCAGCGGGGTCTCTGGAAAGAAAGTGATGATGCCGATTTTAGGAGTGTGGGGAGAGCTGGAAACCTGACATGAAAGGCCATTGCTGAGACACTGACCGGAACAGCAAGCAAAACAGGAAAGAGCATGTTCCCTCCCCCTCCAGCTGCCTCACCACATTTGACTGGGGACCAGCTGGCAAAGGAGAAATGACCTCCATGGGGTCCCAGTCCCGGCATCACCAAGCAGGGTGTGGAAAGGTAGGTTTGGAGCTGAGAGTCAGTAACTTCATAACTGGCACCATCCACTGCTTTTTGTTGCTCAGCATTCAGACACAGTGTACTCTGCTGCAAAGATAACACGTTTGTGCTTTTTTGTGTGAGAAGTTCCAACCACCCTTCCTATTCATACAGAGACTCTCCTCTAAAAAGAGGAGAACTGAAACCCAGTGGACATTGTGTCTGTCTTTGATTGATATTATCCTTTGACAGTCCTGCCTAATCTATAGCCTATACATCACTGCCAAGAATCTTTCTATAGAATATTAAGGAAAAAAGAGGAAAGAAAGAAATTAGTTAATAAAAGCACATACCTAGATGAATAAGTGATATAGATACACATAAACATACAAGGAAGAAAAGCTGTACCGTTGATACAGTCCTCTTTCCATAACTGGTCATGCATGCATACTAAGTTTGATTCAGTCGTGTCAGATTCTTTGTGACCCTATGGCCTGTAGCCTGCCAGGCTCCTCTGTCCATAAGATTCTCCAGGCAAGAATACTGGAGTAGGTTACCATGCCCACCTTCAGGGGATCTTCCCAACCCAGGGATCAAACCCTCATCTCTTACATCTCAGGCTTTGGCAGGCAGTTGGGTTCTTTACCAGTAGTGTCACCTGGGAAGCTCAACTGGCTATGAGGGTGTAGTTAATATTTACAAATTCCTTCTTCCATTATAAATTCCACATTCCATTTGCTTTCCGCCCGCATTTCAGTCGGTCTGGTGTTCTAACTGGTAGGGCAACCCAAATCTTCATTCTTGAGGGTTCTGAATCCCTGCTGGTCCTGCCTTTTTTGCTTGTTTAGTTGGTTGGTTTAGTTTTCATTCATTTTTACTATTGGCAGTGGAAGAACTAAGAATTGCCCTAGAGAGCCCCTTTGGGTTCCATGCAGCATCCCCTTTCCCCAGCTGTGTAGCAGCAACCCAGTTCCCCCCCGCCCCGGCAACTGAAACCCATCACTCCAGCCAGAAATGTATTCCCCTTCTTTGCCTGTTGTTTCGGTGGCATAAGGAGCAAAGCGGCCAATTCAGTTGAATCATCGTTGTATCACTTGGTGAGGCCATTTCTCCTTGAGAATGGAAACCTTTGGATCAATAACCTTCAAAGTTACAGGAAAAAGGAAGCAAAAAAATCTCCTTAAAACCTGGCATACTGCTACAGCTCCAGCACCATGCACAGACCCAGGCACGTAGTAGGTGTTCATTAACTGTGTACGAAACAGATAAATCAAGGAATGAATGTGTACTGTCAATCTCTACCAGGGAGATATATGTATACCATTTCCAAAAATTGTTTGACTAATTGTAAAATTAGTTGGGAGATGGGGCAGCAGGGAGAAATTCTCTAGAACCAGAGTTCTGGGGAATTCTGTGTTAGCATAATCTTTCTTCGGTTGTGATACAATAAACTGGTACACAGACTAGTGGAGGAGACAGACCCAGAAACATCTAATCACAGTAGGATGTGATGTGTGCCTGCAGGAGGGGGTGATGGCGGGGGATGGGGGGGAGGAATTGATCACCTGGCCCAGATGGAGGGTGGCAGTCAGGAAAAAGGTCCCAGAAGTGGTGGGTCCTAAAGAATGAGTAGGGGTGTCATAAACAGGACTGTTGGGGAAGGGCGTTCCAGGCAGAGGGAACAGCATGGGCAAAGACACAGAGGCATGAAAATGCGTGATGTGACTGGAAAACAGAAATTGTGGTTCCCAGAGTCCTTTATCCTGGTGTAGAGTCCACCAGCCAATGTAGGAGGCTCGGGTTCAATCCCTGGGTTGGGAAGATTCCCCTGCAGAAGGAAATGGCAAAGCACTCCCCTATTCTTGCCTAGAAAAATCCCATGGACAGAGGAGCCTGGCGGGCTACAGTCCATGGGGTCACAAGAGTCAGGCATGACTTAGCGACTAAACCACCACCACCCATGGGAAACCTAAAGAAGAGCACACAGGTGCAGCGGGGTCGGGAAGAGTGTTAAAGAAAGAGAGAACAGCATGTGCCAAGGGTTAGAGATGGGGACACTGATGCACATTGAAGAGGCTGCGGGTCCTTCAGGAGCATGAGACACCAATGCGTCAGGGGCAGACGCACAGGAGAGGAGGCCCAAGAGGGCAGGAGGAAAGATCACAGGGGTCTTTTTCCCTGGCGGCTTTTAGGGAGCAGAGAAGTTTAGGGTCAAGTGAAACAGTCACTGATATCTTCATTAGAAAGAGTTTTCTGGTTACATACAGAAAAGGGGCCAAAGGAGAGGAGATGGGAGATCCTTCCAGCAAGATGGCAGAGAAGGGTATCTCCAGGGCCATGTCTCCAGGGTGGTGGGGTGGAGATTTGGCTTCTGAGTTCTGGCCCCAGCTCCCTGGGTCACCTGCTGGCTAACTCTGAGCCAGTACCTTCCTCTCTGAGCCCCTTTCTCTTCATCTGTAAAATGAGATGTTTGGGCTGGATAATTTCTAGGGTCCTTCCAACCTTAATAGTCTATGATGGAGGAGAAAGGTAGCCAAGGGGTATTTTGGTCCTGATATTATAGGATGGATCAAGTTTGGAGTATCCTGGAAACCACTAAGAGGGAGTCTCTGTTGGTGGCGAACTGGTCATTACCCTTAACTCACCTCACCCTGCTGGGGACTGCGGTGACCTTCTGCCCATCTTCTGCTTCCGCCCGGGGCCCTTTCTCCCTTGAGTCCAATCTGCCCCTTAAATGGTGCTTCCTGTTGGCATCCTGGAGGCACAGCACTGCTGGCCACGTGGGCCTGTGATGGATGACTGAGGCTATTCCAGAGTAAACACAGCGGCGTGAGCCACTGCTATTCTGAGGCACATGCCACCTGGGTGGGTCAGAACCCAAGGACACTGTTTCCTTGGCGGTCGCAGGCTGGGGGACCAGCAGAATGGTCGCCTTCTGCCCTCCTTCAGGCAGTTCTGAACTGCCTTACTCCTCCCCCATCTTGGGCTGACTTCCCCACCACTACCACGCAGGCAGAGAGGAAACCCTGGACGGCTAAGCTGCCAACTGCTAGGCTGTGAGCACACTTGACAGGTCCAGGTTTGCTGGACTTGGGTTTCTCAGTGTGCCTTCTTTTTCTTTTTTAATTTTTGACCCATGCCCCATGGCATGTGGGACCCTAGTTCCCTGACCAGGGATTGAACCTACACCCCCTGCGTTGGAAAGTGTAATCTTTAAGCACTGGACCACCAGGGAAGTCCCATGTGTGTGTCTTTCTTAACTGGAAATGACAGTCCCAACTGCTGGATTGAGGTTAGAGTTTAAATCGCTCCTCCCATTCATCCAAAAGTCTTTGAGCGCTGCAGTGCTCCAGGCTTTGGGGAGCACGGCAGGCAAGAATTCTCTCCAACTGTGGCTCTCAAACCTTTGGACCCTGGCTTGCTTCCAGAGTGATTTGCGTCATGACCCAGAACGCACACAAACTCACACTCACATGTGTATTCTTTGTACGTGAGATGTGTGATATTTTCTGTTCAGTTTTTTTTTTTTTTTTAATGCTGGTTGCTATACACTAAATTGATTTCACAACCTCCTTAAGAGTCAGGACCATTGTTCCAGGCAGCCTTCCCTGACCAACCCCTCCCTCCACCCTGTCTGGGTAAGATGTCCCTCCTTGGGCCCCTACAAGCCTCACAGCACTCAGCTCACAGCAGCAGAAGTATCTCTGTTTGCCTGGCTCCCCTACTAGACTGGAAGCTTCTTGAGGTGGGGGGACCATGTGTCGTGTCTGATTCAGCACTGTGTCCCCTGTGTCTCACACAGGTCCCAGTGCTGCTGCTNCTTCTGTTGAGACCATAAAAGCATAAAAGCAAAAAACTCAGTGTAGGCAATATTCCAATCAACACAGCAGATATAAAACAGAGACTGAGATAGGAGCTCCCTACTGCAGGATGCTTGAGAGCAGGAATAGCTCAGAGAGATGGTGAAGAAACACCCAGGACCTGGATCCACGTTTCTGGTTGTCCTCTGGTCCCGGATCCACCACTGGCCAACTGGGTGACCATGGGTAACTTACTTCTTGTCTCCTCTTGGAGCTTTCTGCTTCCTCATCTGTAAAATGGGCATTATAGTAGTACTTAATCTGGAATTGGGGTTAGAAAAGATGGGGTTAAGTATGAAAAGTACTTAGCACCCAGCTCAAGACACATGTCCAGCGATCGGTAGTTGTGACTGATATCATTCTGCTGATAACTGGCCCAGGCTGCGGGAGAGAGAAGAGAGTTTGCCCAGGGGGTTGCTAAGGTTACTCTAGGTGTTTGAGAGTAGAGAAGGCACTGGGGAGACAGGAGATTGGATACTCTAGGTCTTTCTGCCTCCTCAGGGGGTTTTGCTCGGGAAATGAAATCCTGCTGAAACTCTGGGGTCTGCAGACTCTAGGTTATGTTGTTCGGTGCCCCAGTCTACCTTATGCCCTCCTGTCTCTCCCCTCCCTGTGTTCCAGTCAAGCAGACTAGCTTGATCAACTCAGCTCTGTTCTCACTTCGTCTGTTCCCCCAGCCGAAAACGTCCTTCCCCCTTTCCTCCCCCCATCACAGTCCTCATCTCTCCATGCTCAGCACACAGCAGAAGGCCATGAGTCTTTGCCTGCGGCCCTGCAAGAATGGCACGCGGTTTCAGCTGCACACACACAGCTCAGGGTCACGAAGCTGGGCAGGAACGCGGGACATGCAGGCGCCTCGCCAGGCCCTCACTTGGCACCTTTCCTGTTTATCTTCTCTGCTTTTCACACCATCCCGAGGGAGAAATTTTTCCGGAGCCACAGTTTGCAATGAAACGATCTGGTCTCAAATAGGTTAATAACTTCCTCCCAGTTACATAGCTGGTGACAGAGTCAAGAGTCAAACCCGACTCTACCCAAACCCTATCCTTTTCCTCTGCTTGCCAGTTTTGTGGTCTATCTCATTCTTTTCTTTAATATTAATTTATTTGGCTGTGGCACTCAGGATCTTCGATCCTCATTGCGGCATGCGGGATGTTTAGCTGTGGTGTGTGGTACCTACTTTCCTGATCAGGGATCGAACCCGGGCCCCTTGCACTGGGAGCGTGAAGTCTTAACCACTGGACCACCAGGGAAGTCCCCATCCTAGCTTATTCTTTACTCAACACCTTTGCTCCCAGACCGGGCTGTGTCTCATTCACAGGTGCTCCTGCACCAAGCACAGTTCGTGGCACCAGCGGGAACTCAGCGATGCTCTAAATGAATGAAAAGGTCCATTTGATAATCTTGAGACAAAACCACTATAGTTGCCAAAGGAGATGCTACCCTTTTTTTTTTATAAAGGATCCTTTGCAGACTGTGGGCAGACCCCCCCCTGCTCCCCCCACCCCGACATTCCTCTCAGGAAGGATGTGCCCAAGTCATGCTGGCGCCATGTATGCGTGTCTCTTCATGGAGCTGTTGCCTGCCTCGACGTTACTAGCAGGAATCATTTGCAAAATAACTGCACCACTAAGCCTTCCTCCCTCCCTGCAATTAATGACACCCCATGCGCGTGTCTCAGATGAAAGGCACATTATTAATATTCAAAGGAAAAAAACCCTCGTAACCATTTTAACATATACAACTAACAATGAACTAAATTTGCTTTGTGAAAGACAGAGAGTGAGCATCCCAAATTAGTTTATGTGAAAGCTGAAATTCTTCCCCCGAAAGGTCTCAGTACCATCTTCAGAGAATATCCTGATCATCAGAAATGCCGTCAAGATTCCCGCCAACATTATCCCCTTTGTTGTCTGAAATGTCGAATCAAGCACATCTGGCAAATGTCCTAGAGCTCACAAATCTTTCAAACAGCGTATAATTCCCAACAGTTAAAGAGAGAACGCCACTGCTTAATCGTGCTGCTCTTCAAAATAGCACCAACTTTCCTTCAATCAGAAACAATGGCTCGGGCTTCTTAAAAATATCGCATACCAGCGATTATTTGCGGATAGAGCCCCTTTGCGTTTGAACCTGTGGTTTCCAGACAGAATTTAAAATCAAGATCACAAGCTTCATTGGAATGTACGCCGTGTGAAATGGACAATGGGAAGAAGGGACAATGGGAAGAAGGGGTGTGAGTGGTGGTCCAGAGAGTGACCTCACATGGGTGATTCGGAGACTTTGGGAGGTGGCGACTGGCTCTACCAGAATGAGGATGGAGAGGATAAAGAGGATCGGAGTGGGGTGACTCAGCTGGCCTTGACTGAGCGTTGACCCTGCACCAGACACTCAACTCCAGGAGAAGGGCGTATTCTCATGAACCCTGTTTGACAAATGAGGAAAGTGAGGCTCCATGTGGCTAAAGAATTTCCCCAGGGAATTTGGCAGGAATTGGGATTCACACGTGAGCACATCTGTCTTCAGAGCTTTGCCTCTTTCTGCTTTGCCTGACCAACTCCAAAACTCTCTGTCCTGAGCATGGAGCTCCCAGAGACTGGTGTTTATCTGTTCCTAACCTAACTTTTGGACTTCCCTGATAGCTCAGTTGGTAAAGAATTCACCAGCAATGCAGGAGAGCCCAGTTTGATTCCTGGGTCTGGAAGATCCTCTGGAGAAGGGATAGGTTACCCACTCCAGTATTCTTGGGCTTCCTTGTGGCTCAGCTGGTAAAGAACCTGCCTGCAATCTGGGAGACCTGGGTTTAATCCTGGGTTGGAAAGATCCCCTGGAGAAGGGAAAAGTTACCCAGTCCAGTATTCTGGCCTGGAGAATTCCATGGACTGTATAGTCCATGGGCTTGCAAAGAGTCGGACATGACTGAGAAACTTTCACTTTCAATCTAATTTTTAAAAAGCTGTGTAGTGAGCACCTGGAAGTGAAAGACCACTTGGTCCTCTAAAGTTTCTCCAGTTATTTAAACAGTTGAAAACCAGAAACATCCCAGATGTCCAACAGGAGAGAATTCATTAAATAAAAAAATGATATATCCTTACAATAAAATAGAATGCAGCCATCAAAATGGCAGTGAAGGAATGGACATATTGATATAAAAAGGTATCCATAGTCCAGGTGAAAAAGCTAGGTGATAATAATAACCATCAGTGACTAAGTGCTTATGATGTCCCAGGCACTGGTTTGAGCACTTTCAATAATTGATTTTCTTTTACCTAAGCTTCACAGTAATCCTGTAAAATAGTTGTCTTTATTATTTCCATTTTATAGATGATGAAACAGGTGAGGTGAAATGGTTTGTTACTCAGGTAACAAGTAATAGGGCTGGAATTTGAACCCAGGTCTAGCTGACTCAGAGTTAAGGATGACATTTGAGCTGGTTCTGAATGAGAAGCTGTAGTTTACTAGTGAAAGAAAGAAAGAACTGAGGGCCTTCCTGGTGGCCCAGAGATTTTAAAACACCGAAGGAGTGTAAGATGGTAGTAGTGGCTCTTTTCCCCTAGATAGTTCCCTGCCCACTTTATTGCTCAAAACCTGGCCAAAGAACAGGAGTCTTTCAATGCCACCAATAAACCAAGACTCTTCTCATCTTGAAGCCTCTGCCTCCACCAGACAGGTGAGAAAGCTGAGACCCAGCAAAGGGGGATGAGGTACTCGACCCCACCAGTCTGTCTGCAGCTGGACTCGCCTTCACACTGCCAGCCGGGACTCATCCTGCAAACCCAGGCTGCCTACCCACCGCCCCCCGACACCCTGCTCCCCCTCCCCCCGGCACTGCCGGCATGGTTTCTGCAAAATGGCTGATGGAGTCTCCTGCCCCACCCCCTCCCNGGTGGGACCAGGCCCCCTGTGAGGGTCCTCTCTCCAGAAATGGCAGCCTGCTGCCCCTCCCTGACCTGAGGGAATCACTCCCTGCCCTCCTCTCTCCCCACTGGGATTCCAAAGGCCCTGGAAATTCCCCTTCCAGCCGTTGTGCCCACAGGACTCTTGACAACAATACACCCCCCGCCACCCCCCACCGCAGCAGCCTCCTGGAAGCATCCAGAGGACACAGCTTCCCCTTCCGTGGCCGGAGTCTGCCCGGGCCAGCACCAGTGTGGTTTGTTTTGTCTCCTTTAATAGAAGTGGCTGCAAGGCCAGAGCCCAGGAGACAGGAGCCTCATCTCACTTCCTCAGCTCACGCGCTAGAGCCCTGGACAGTTGGCTGTGAGCCTTGCACAACCTCAGGTCCAGGAGAGGCATTGCAGGGCTGCGGGCCGGTCTGGGGAGCCTGCCAGATCTGGCCTCAGACCCCAACTCTGCTGTTGGCCTACTCTGCAACCTCGAGCTAGTCACTTCACTTCTCTGAGCTTCCGGTTGCCTCATAGAAAAGATGGGGGTAGAGCTAGGACCTTCCTTCCAGGGTTGTGGTATTTATTGAGATGATGTGGGGGCTCGTAATGAGGAGCTTCATGTCTGCTGGTGATCGCAGTTGGGGTTTCTATTCCAGGGGCTGGTGCTGGTTGAGAGGCAGGGTCTCCTTAACCCCATGCCCCAAAGGGAGGAGCCGGAGTGACCTTGGCAAGGTGCCCTCTGGCCTCCTCCCACCTGCGTTTGACGCCAATTTCAAAACTGGGCTGGAGGCCTGAATCCCTAATCTCTCTAGCTTGCTTTTGGTAATGTTCTGGGTGTGTTCCCATCACCCTCGTCATTTCTTATTCATCTGGAGCCTCAGACCCTCTAAGATCACCTCAGACACGGGCCTTATCTGGTCCCCGGCAGATACCAGGGTCCCACCTGGGGGCCAGCTATGTGTCTATTGCCTCCCCCTAACCCCCCATGCCAAGGCAGGGTGGGGGTGGGGTGGGGAGCAGATGCATAAGTAGTCAATTCCAGGACCCAGGATGGGCACTCTGGACAGAAGCCTAAAGCCTAGGTGTTTAAAAGGCTGTAGTGAACCTCCCACCCCTCAAGATATAGGTCAGAAATTAAAATAACAGAAACTATAAAAATAAGTGTATGGAAGTCCAAATAATTCTATATTCCCCATGATGTTTATATTCATGTTTAATGTGGAATATCAGATATGAGATTCTTTCTGCAAAAAACTGGGAGTGCCTCTGCTTTGCTGGTACCAGGAGCCAGAAGCACAGTGTGCTGGGGGAGCAGAGCAAAGGACAAGTGTGTCCCAAGGGTAGTCGAGCTGATGTTCTAGAAAAGGTGGTGTTTGGCTAGGCTTTGAAGCTTGAGAGGTGGGTTTTGCTGCACGGAAGGGAAGGAAAAGCATGAGCAAAGGCACAGAGAGATGCAGGGGCCCAGGGACTCAAGATGGAGTACCTGAGGCCCGATACTGTGTTGGACAGAGGAGTAGTCAAGGGAGACCTCCCTTAGGCAGTGATGGACAAAGTGGACTTTGACAGATGTGTAGGAGTGTGCCTGAGCTGGGCGTTCAAAGCAGAGGGACCCAGGGTGGGAGAGAGCCTTGAACGCCAGGTCAGGGAGCTGAGCTTCAACCCTTCAGACAGTGAGGAGTAAAAGTGTGGCAGTTGCACAAGGATTTTCCAGGAGAGTGTGTAGTGGTTGAAGGCGGCAGCTCAAGTGATAGACTTGAGTGTGAGCCTGTGCCCCTCATTAGCAGAGTCAGCTTGGACATATAACCCCATCTCGCTGAGCCTCAAACCTTCCCCTATAAATCAGGATGAAAACACTGACTTTGCAAGATTGCTGTGAGGACCAAGTTCACGTCTTTTGCTGAGTTCCGCAGGTCCTTAACATCCTAACATTCCTCCTAGCCATCCTCGCTGTCTCAGACTTAATTCCGCCCTCAGCATCTGCCACTTGGAGGACAGGCCCAACCGCCAGGCCTGTCCTATCAGTCCATTGTCCACACGCAGCTGGAGAGCAGGGGTGAAAGGGTCAGAGCGAGGGCCAGCCAGTGACCTTGGGCCCCACCCTTGGCTTCCCAGCGCTGCCCGTGCACAGTGGCTGGGCATCACAAACATGTTTAGTGAACGCAGATGCCATTGTGAGTGCTTGAAAAATAAAAGTGGGGCTCAGAGAAACGAGAAGAATCACGATAGAAATGATGCTGTGACTTAGCGCCCTCCCCCGCTTAGCACGCATGTGCTCTGGAGTGAGCAGGAAGATGTGAGTTAGTGGTCTCCTGTTCTGGGTACACCTGCCACACATGGGCTGATGCTAGTGTTTTTTCTGATGCTAGTATTTAAGGATGTGTATTTTTGTTTTTACCAATATGGCCCATATTGGTAACTCAGGCGAGCTGCCCATCAGGACCACAACAGCAGGAATAACTCTGTCCCAACAGTGTCAGAATCACGTGTGACGTCTTCGTGAGATGTCCTTCTCCAAGCTGGGGCCTTCCTTGGAGATTCTCAAGGGTCAGGATGACTGTGGGCACTTTCCCCCTTTACCCACCGACTGTGCTGTGAGTATGCTGTGTGTGCTGAGTCGCTTCAGTCGAGTCCGACTCTTTGTGATCCCATGGACTGTAGCCCATGAGGCTCCTCTGTCCATGGGATGCTCCAGTCAAGAATACTGGAGTGGGTTGCCATTCCCTTCTCCAAGAGATCTTGCTGACCCAGGGATTGAGCCCACATCTCTTATGTCTCCTGCATCGGCAGGCCGGTTCTTTACAACTAGTGCCACCTTACCCACCAGCTAGAGCAGAGGAAACACCACCTGAGCCATCATCAACTATACACACAACAAAGCCGGTATGAGAATCACGTGAGCTCGGCACACAGAGTGCATGCATGTGCCTGGCACACTGATGTGCTTCCTGATACCAGGCCACCGTAGCTGCTGTCCAGATTCACTCTCCCCCCAGTTACAGCCCGATCCAGCCCTAGGTCTGACCCTGGAGATCTCACCCCAGTCATTTCAACATAAACAGAACATATCCACACTCCCACGTTGAATATCATTTTTTGCTGTTAAAACCCCAAAAGGATTTTGAAAACTTTGCTTGGTGGATTGGTTGACTACACGACTTTAACAATTGGCTGTGATTTCTTGAAAGCTTGTGTGCACACTGGAGAATTCTGAAAACTGAGGAAACCAAGCCCACAAATTGATTTCAAGTGTAATAACATTGTTTGGGTTTCTAAATTTAATCATTAATTCAGGCTTAATGCATTAATTATCACATTTATTAATTTCAGTGTCGCAGTTTCCCTTTTCAAGTTCCCGAGTCAGTCATTTTCCCCATGTCTCTTACACTTGAATAGGCCTTGACGAGCCTGTGGGTGCTGGGCTCTGCCCCTCTATTCCCGGTGGGTGAAGCAGCCTGGCCTCACCCGCACCCCCTCATTTCCCCCCCAAGACCTCTACCCACCCAGCCCAGAAGATGTTCCTTTTCAGGGAAGCAAGAGCGACCTGGGCCTCCCTTCCTGCCCAATAGCAGGTTCTGCCTGGGCAGCGATCCCTCAGTCAGTATTGGCCACGCCATGGCCTTGGCCTCTGGCCACACCGCTGCCAGCCAAGTTCAAAGCCTCTTTCTTGTTGGGCATTGGTGACCGCCCTCCCTGTGGGCACTGGCTCACCAGGGGCCTAGCCCTGCCCTCCAGCTCCCAAAGCCCTGCGTTTGCACAGAGGGTGTGGCTGAACTGTGGGGCTTCAGGTTCGGCTCCTGTACCCCTCCTCTGGCTGGGGCGCCAGGTCTGCCATGCAGATCCCACCCCAGCCCAAAGCCACGGTTCACAAAGCGCGTCTGAGCGTGCACTGGCCTTGACCCTGGGGAAAGAGGGCAATTCTCACACTCCAGCTCCTGCCCCAGAGCCTGGCATGGCCTGGTATTCTAGATGTGTGCTGGGCTGTCACTGCAGGTGGGATGCACCCCCTCCCTCAACATCTGACCACACACTGCAGACCCAGGTACTCAAACACCGCCCGCCACGCGTGTGTCTCACACACACTGCGTGCCACATGCAGGCTGAGGGTCCCCGAAGGGGTGCACTCTCTTCTCTTCACCAGGCACCACAGACACAGCCACTTACACACTCAGCACACGCCAATGCATGCTTGAACACATTTACGCTCACACGGGGGTAGACACTCACACTTGGAGGGAAGCACACCGCTGTGCCAGCCTCAGTGAGGGTGACGCCCACACCAGCACGCTGAGCCTTTCCCCTCCACGCTGGTGGAATGAAGTAGGGACATGCTTTCACCGCCGTTTAAGCCCCCATGTCCTTGTCCTAACTGGGGACAACCCCGTTTACTCACTAAGCAGGGACAGGTGTGACCCTCTTCCCACAGAGCCCTGCGTGGGTGTTCGGCCACTGTGACCCTTGTCCCCTTACCCGAGGCTGAACACCTCAATTCATCCTGGTCTCTTCCCTTCCCCAATCCCCACCCGAGGCCCCTGCACGCCGGGTGGGCGCTGCAGAGCGGTGGTGACCGCAGGTGCGGTTGGCCCAAAGGCGTGCCGAGAGCTAGCGACATCTGGCTTGTGGGTACCTGGTGACCTGAATCCACCTCTTTGCCTTCTCCGGGCCTGCCTGCCCTGGCCTGCCCCTCACTTTGAACAAAATCATTAGCTGAGCTGCAGCTCTTGATCCTTACGATGCTGATCCTTGTGTAAAGACCTCCTCCTCCCCGGTTCCTCCCTGCACCCCCCAGGGGTGCTGAGTTCCTTAAGAACGCTCCCCTGAAGGTACCCAGTTTGGGAATTAAGGACCCATCAAAATGATGATCCTAGCTCGTACCTCCTGGTTGCCCACCTAGGGCTGTTCAGCCCCACCAGTCCCCACTCTGCCCTTTGCCAGAGGTCTGGTGAAACCCCCTGTATGGACAAGCCTGCTCAGAGAGGGGCAGTGACTTGTCTAAGATCACCCAGCAGGCTCACATAGGACCCAGAACTCCTTCCAGCCTATGCTGTGCGGTCACAGGTTCCTGAAGTCCCACGTTAGGATGACAGTTTCTGGCTGTCTTTGGTTTGGGCTCATTTCCTGCAAGCAACATACTAAGCACTTTTTGGAAATGATCTCCATTGACTGTTCCAGGCAGGCACCTCTGCAGAAGAGGAAATGACACCCAGATGTGAGGCCACTTGCCCAAGATCTCCAAGCTAGCGGCTGCTGCGCTCCAAAGCTCATGCCCCTAACCCACGGTGCCCCAGTGTCTCCCTGCCAGCCATCAGGGGAGCCAAGATGGCTTTGCATTTGCTGTTCGATTTGCAAGACACTTCCCCCCCTAGCCCTGCACCGACCTGCAGGCTACATGAATGCCACCCCCGGTGACCTGGGCCACACTCGGTGGCCTGTGCAGGCCTGCCCTCACTGTGAGGTCGGCCCCAGGCCATTCGGGCCTTTGAGCTTCCTGAGTGTGGCTGGCGCCCAGGTATGAGCCCAGACAACCCACCCTCCCTGCGCGGTGGGGCTGCCCCGTCCGTGGCCTCCAGACAGAAAAGGAAAAGGAGCCAGCGGCCTGGGCCCTGCACTTGGCATGTCTGTTTTGCCCTCTCAGCTCCGTTTGCTGAGGGTGGGGAAGAAATTCTTTCCCCTTTGTCTCAGTCCCACAGGGTGATTCTTACTTTTATGTCCCCAAATTTACATTTCTTTCTTCATTCATTCACCCTATATTTATTAAATACTTCTTAAGTGCTCGATCTGCACTGGGCTCTGAAGAACAGAAGTGAATTGATCATGGCTTCCCTTGGCTGGCAGGGGTGACCGTGACGAACACCATGACCTCGACCTGGGTCAGAGAAAGTGACCTCCAGGCAGGGCCCAGGTGCGGGGGAAGAGGGCATGGAGGACACACGTTCTTCAGGGCCTGAAGTCAGAACCGTGTGAGGCCTGAAAGAAAACCATGTTTACGCAGGCAGCCCCATTTCCTGACCATACCGTCCTTAACACAATGTGGATTTCTACTTCTTTGACAGAAATTCTAGAATAGCACTTTTATGTTGCATTTGGTTCTTTGTGTTAAAAACATTACGTTGTTAAATTGTGTTTAAAATATATTGCAATTGTTATTACTCGTGTTGAGGTCTTCCTTCACTTTTACATCCAGAAGGGCCCAGAAACGGGACGTGCCCTGGGCCTCTCTCTCCTAAAAGGAAGAGTGTCCCCCTCCCTGGAATGGCGTGTACAAAGGCATGGGGCACTGAGCCTCTGCCTGTGGCCAACTGCAAACAGGGTGGCTGCGTCTCATGGTGTGAGGCGGCCGGGGAGGCCAGCTGGAAAGGCCTCAAAGTCCAGGCGAAGGAGTGGGGAGCCTTTTCGGGGAAGACTTCTCAGCAGGGGACCCTGCGGGCGGATGTGGAGTCTCTCTTCCCAGTCCCTTTTCATCTCTATAAGATGCCTCTTTCTCCTGGTGATGGGTGAGACTCATTGGGTCAGGCAGGGGAAGGGATGTGGGGAACAGTGGGGTCACTTCCAAAGTTTGAGAACCAAATTAAAGAAATCTTTGTGGCCCAGGAGGTGGAATGAATTGGGAGACTGGGATTAGCATATATATATATATACACACTCTTCTATGTATGTAATGGGTCTCCTTAGTGGCTCAGATGGTAAAGAATCTGCCTGCAATCCAGGAGACACGGTTTTGATCCCTGGGTTGGGAAGATCCCCTGGAGAAGGGAATGGCAACCCACTCCAGTGTTCTTGCCTGGAGAATTCCATGGACAGAGGAGCCTGGCAGGCTATAGTCCATGGGGTTGCAAAGAATCAGACACGACTGAGAGACTTAACAGACACAGACACACACACGTATATAATAGATAACTGATGTGAACCGACTGCATAGCACAGGGAGCTCTACTCAGTGTTCTGCGGTGACCTAAATGGGGAGGAAATTCAAAAAAGAAGAGATACATGTATCTGTCTAGTTGGTTCACTTTGCTGTGCAGCAGAAACTAACACAACATTGTAAGGCAACTATACTCCAATTAAAAAAAAGAGAGAGAGAAGGAAAGATATCTTTTGTGCTCCAAGAGTAGACAGATTAAACCGGTAGAGTGCCTAGGTCAAGCCTTTGAGTCTCAACCCCCTTGTCCCCGGCACATGACAGGCCACAGGATTGGGCTTTTTCATTCATTCATTCATTCATTCAACAGATGTGGGCTGAGCACTCTTGTGTGCCAGACACTGGTCTGACGATGCCACAGTGAAGAAGGCCCTGGTTTCACTGGAACTCACAGTGTGGATGGGGAAACTGACAACACATAAATAAACAAGAAAATTGCAGCAAGAGCTGTACACCATGAAGGAGATAGAATGAAAGCCTCTAGATAGAGTGACTGGGAGTGAAGGTGGCTGGATCAGGGATCACTGAGAAGCGACATTTGAGCTGAGACCTGGATGCTAAGAAATAGGTGTCAGGAATGTTTGTTGATCTGAATCAAAGACAAATCAGAAGGCCACAGACTGACTCGAGACTTCACCTGGCAAAGCATATATTGGTTGCCTACTGTATGCTGGGTACAGTAGTCAACGAGACATATACCTGCTTTGGGTTTATGCCTAGTGGGAGGGGAAAATATATAAGGGAATTTGCCAATAACCATAGACTCATACAATTTTTAAATTGAATGAAAGATTCTTTAAATTCTTTATAATTTTCAGGTTTCATACATGACTTCATACAATCCCATATTAACCCTTACCCCCTAACCCCTGCATTGCACCTCCCCCCTTCCCTGTCCCCACTGGTAACCACTAGCTTGTTGTTCATATTTGTGTAGGCTCATAAATTGTGATGTGCAGGGCCCAGGAAAGAGAAAAGGGTGTGAAGGACTTTATTCTAGATGGCTGGGTGTGTGAAAAGACTTCCACTCCTCTTGGAGAATGAGATAATCTCACCTTTTACAGTGCACGCTGGATTTTCAGGCATTTTTTTAAAATAAGCATTTTATTTTAGAACAATTGCAGATATACAGAATTTACTGAAGCAACAGTGCCGAGTGTTCCCACTATACCCCATGTCCAGTTTACCTGTTACTGACATCTGACATTGCACCGTGTGCATACCACAATTAATGAACTAACATTGACATATTTGGAGGAGGAAACCGGCAACCCACTGGAGAATCCCATGACAGAGGAGCCTGGCGGGCTACAGTCCGTGCAGTTGCAAAAAGTCGGACACAACCGAGTGACTGAGCATGCGTTGATATGTTAGTAACAACACTTCCTCCTCATTTCCTCCATCTTTCCATGATGCCTCTATTCTGATCCAGGATCCCGCTCATGACACCACGGTTGTCACATTACCTTAGGTTCCTCTTGACAGTGAACGTCTCTCAGACTTGCCTTGTTTTCGATGACATCTTTGAGGAGTGTTTTGAAAATGCCCCGTGACTGGAATTTATCTGATGGGTTTCACATCCTTCGACGGGGGTTATGGGTTTAGGGGAGGAAGTAAATGCCGTTGTCATCAAATCGAGACTACACATTATCCACACAATTTATCACTGCTGACATTGACCTTGATCACTTGGATGAGGTGTGTTTGTCAGGTTTCTTCACTGAAAAGTTACTCCTTTTTTTCTCCCACCCCCTTCCTATACTGCCCTTTTTAGGAGGAAGTCACTATTTAGGAAGTCCATTTTAGGAGGCAGCCCACATCTAGGGAATAAGGAGTCATGCCTCGTCTCCTCAAGGGCAGAGTATTCACCTAAATTATTTGGAAGTCTTCTGCATAGGAGATTTGCCTATTCACCAAATGTTATGAATTTTTACCAATATTTTTGTGCTGGGTCTTTTTACTTTTTACAAATTTAAGAACCCTATTGGTGTTTCTGGGAACCTAGGAATATCTTACTTCAATTACTAACATGCATGAAATTCCCAAAGCATTAAATTAGAGGGTAGGAAAAAAGCCAATGATTATTTTTATTTTTTCTATTGTGGATACATATTAACAAAAGATTTGAGAAATACCCCAAACAGAAGAACCTCTCTAGCCCTACTGCTAGGAGCTGACTATTATTCCCATTCAATTTATTTATTTTTTCTTCTGTGCATAATTTGTACACAGATTATACTATGTAATTTTGTTTCTTACCTCCTTCCACCTTTTTTTTTTGCTTCTTATCATATCAAAAACATCTCTCCTACATTGCTATATAGACTTCATAATCATATTTTTTTTCAGTAGCTGCTAAATATCCCCTCATGTGGCTCTTGGTGTCCCCCCCACCACCACCAAACTATAGCTGTATGCTATAGTCAGTGTTTAGAAATTACTTGTTAAATGAATGAATGTACAACAAAGTAATCATCCTCTTGTTTTAGAAGCGTGGGTTATTTCAGTTTTCTTGATTCTAAATAGTACTGGGACAAATAGATTATTCCCTTAGGATAACATCCCAGAGTGGAATTACTGGGCCAGTGGGGGCCAAAACTTTTCAAGATAAATGCACCAAACCAGAAATCTCCCTCCCCTTCCTCTGAACCACCAGCAATTGTGCCGAGGGTAATAATTTACAATTGATTAAAGAGTTTGTGGGGTGTTTTTTCCCCATCTTTCTTTCCCCTCCTCTCCCTCTCTCCTCCTACCAAAAAAAAAGAGGGGGGGGGATTATCTGAGAAGGTGAAGATGTTCTCAGACAATCATATTAGCATATTCCAACAATCGCAATTTGCAAAATAGTAATCACAACTCCCGGGATCGGGGAGGCATTAATCAAAGCTGCAGGTTTAATTCCATTTTAAATATTGATGAAATGTGCTTCGGCAGCCTCACCCTGGCGTGGCAGGGCCAGGGGAGCCGCCTTGGGCGCCAGGGAGGTGGAGGGAGGGTTGGGGAGCAGCTGCTGGGAGGAGAGGCTTCTGTGATTCAAATTGGTGGCTGAGCGGCCAGGTAGGGAGTGAAGGGGGTAGAGAAGAGGGCTGTTAAGTCCATTGCTGTCAATTTGTAACTATCAGGGAGGGGCCGGAGGACTGGTTCAGCACAATAAACCCCGTTGGTCTGGTTTCAGGGTTACCGCTGAAGAGGTTGCAGCTGCACTGATTCGAATAGCCTGGAGACTTCAGAACTGTAATTATCAACCAGGCTGCTTGCGGTGTGGCAAAAGTGGGCTTCACCAGTGCTTAACTCCTTGTGTGCCGAGCTTTCCCCGACCCCCCGCCCCGGCACGGGGTGGGGGGGCGGGGGGGGTCGGTTAGCAGCCATGTGAGGATTCCCCAGAAGCCTCCCCAGGGGAAACTGAGGCCCACCAGCTGCTGAGGGCAGTCCTCCCAGGCCAGAGCTTGCAGGCAGCGAGCCTTTGTCCTGAGGTCACAGACAGAGATCTAGTGGGGGTGGGGGACCGAGGAGGGTTACTCCATGTGGGCAGATTCGCCTTCTGGCACCTTCAGGCCTGCCCTGGGGTGGAAAGTCAGGCTTCAGGGTCTGATGAGTCTTGGCTTAAATTCCACTG
Organism: Redunca redunca; assembly: GCA_006410935.1. NCBI lineage: Eukaryota > Metazoa > Chordata > Mammalia > Artiodactyla > Bovidae > Redunca > Redunca redunca. Next base: position 58,930 of record SJYQ01004435.1, read on the forward strand.
GCCATGCATATAAGGCAAGGCTTGTCCTCTTTATAAAATGGAGCAATCTCCCCTAGCTAAGTTGCTTTGGTCATGTCCGATTCTAGACTGTAGCCCATCAGGCTCTTCTGTCCATGAGATTTTCCATGCAAGAATATTGGAGTGGGTTGCCATGCTTTCCTGCAGGGGTTCTTCCCTACCCAGGGATCTAACCCATGTCTCTTAGGTCTCCTGCACTGGGATGCTGGGTTTTTTTACCACTAGTGCCACCTGGGAAGCCCCCTACCCTACTGGGGTCTCACAAAAGACTCAATGAGATCCGGCACTTGTAAAGCTCAGAGCACACAAAAGCTGACAAAAAGTCTTGTCTCCCTGGGTCCTGGACCGGAAGAGGAAGGAGGTTCCTGGCGGGGGGCTGTAGTATGGAGGGTAGGATTTCTGCGGGATTTCCTATGTTTTAGCTCTCAAGGAGTGTCTTTTATCTCCAGCTTCTGCCGTTTGTCACCCAAGTGTTGAAGTGAAAGTGTTAGTCGCTCAGTTGTGTCCGACTCTTTGCGACCCCATGGACTGTAGCCCACCAGGCTCCTCTGCCCATGGGATTCTCACCCAAGGAGGATTCCATCCTTCGATCTCTTAGGTGGGAAGCACTGAGCTAGACACAGGGGGAGGACAGGAGGCAAGACAGGAAGGCAGGTCCTCTTTGTCCCCAGGAAGCGGGCAGGAGCAAGGGAGGGACCGCTGGCCCACAATGCGGTGCTGGGTGGTGGGGAACACGGGCTTTGCTGAGAGTCCTGGTGAATGGAGTTATGTGCATGACTCCGTGACCCTCCTCCTGGAATACAGCCCCAGAGAAATTCCCCACGGACCCACCAAGGGATGTGCCCAAGAACACAGCATTTGTCCCAGCATCATTCCTGGTATGGGGAGTGGAGGCATCCTTCGTGCCCACCCAGGGAGGATGAGTAGCTGGAAACTCACCATGGAATATTAGGCAGTGGTCAGGAGCAAAGAACGAGATGTCCACATTGCATTGAGAACAGATCTTGAAAATGTGTTGAGTGAAAAAAAAAAAAAGTGAGACACAATGAAACTCACAGCACAATGCCATTTTTGTAAATTAAAACCACATTTGCACACAAAACAGCAGGATATATTTTACAGAGTTACATGCATTTTTAGGGGTACACATCCCACCACTGGAGTGGGTCTCTAGTCGTGGTGAGAGGAGGGGCTGGGCGTGGGTTTAGAGGATAAAGGGGAAAAATGAAAATAGAGTCAGTCTGCAGAGGGGCCTGGCACAGAGAGATGCTGATGGTGTGCTATGGTCCCGCCTCCACTTTCTCTCTCTCTCTCTCTCTCTCTCTCTCTCTGAGGTTTCAAAATGCACACAAGTTCCTGGGGCTCAAGTTCTAGGCTCTGCCACGTGCTTATCCCATGGCTGTGGACAGACAACTTGTCCTCTGAGCCTGTTGGTTTGTCCACAGAAAGGCATGGCCCTGAGGATTGAGCTGAGGGAGATAAACATGTGTGGGCCTCCAGGGCCCCCAGCTTCTCCTGTCCACTCCCCACCAAAAGGACCCAAGCAAAGACAGAGCGTAGGCCCTCTGGAGGAACCATGGGTTCTCTGAAGGGTCCAGAATGGAAAACCCGGAGAATAAGCTAAGGCCTGGACCAGCTGTCCGGGGGTGCCCTAAGTGGAAGTCACACTGGGCACGGGCCCAGCTCAGAATAGCCCGACGATGTCGCGCCTGCCTCCATCCGGTCAGCAACAGCCACCTCTGACACCACCCCAGTCCTGAAACCCTGCCTGGGGGGCTCCCAGAACGAGGTGTGACCAGCTGCCCCTCCTCCCTTACAGATGACGACGAGCACGAATGGATCGTCCGGACGTGTCGGAAGGGCTGGGACGAGACCACGGGCCCTGAGCCCAAGTCATGAGTGCTGTCACCTCTCCATCACAGGCTTCCATCTGTGTGCCCGGCCCTGGCTAGACCAGGGGGGGCAGGCTATATAGTTCTAGGACCTGACTTTGGACTCTTGGAATAAAGGTTTTCTGCAGTCAGTGGCCCTGATTTCCTTAGACTATTCCTTGGGACGGGACCCTCATTCCACTTGCGTCAGAATCACCTCGGCAAAATTGTGAACTAGCTATGCTCAGCCCCACCCTAGTACCCGCTAGTCAGAATCGCTGAGACTGGGACCCAGCAATTTGCATTCTCAGCTATTTCTTACACATATGGAAGTTTGAGAGCCATCACCTTATAATGATAGATACATGTAACTGAATGAGCAATTCATAGGTGCAGGCAGCATGGGGTATATTACCTCAGCTCCTCAGAATAGCCTTCTTTGTACGAGAGAGCTTAACATCACCTTTACAGAGGCGGAATCTGAGGTTCAGGGAGATTTGACCTGACCTTGGTCATATAGCATTTGAATCTGAGTCCCTCTGAAGATAAAGCCCAGCTTTATTACTTTTCTTTTTTTAACCACAAGCAGTCTGCCTGATCAATCTTGATTTCACAGAGCAGTAGGACAGGATGACTGTGCCCATGTTCACAGCTGGTATCTTGTAAGTGCAGAAATGGTTGCCCACAACAGCTGCTCCCTCTCTGAAGCTTCCCTAGCTGGATCTCATACCCTAAGCACAGAATCAGTACGGTGCCCCAGAAAGAATCCAGTGTTGGCATCATATACATCATACATCCCAGCTCAATCACAGGTATCATACAACCCCGGGCAAGTCACTTCAGATCTCTGAGTTTCAGATTCCTCATCTGTAAAATGGGTATGATGATGCTTAAACCCAGAGGGTAGCTGTGTGGATTGAATGAAACAATACAAGGAGCTGGCACTTAGCAGGAATTCGGTATGTGCTTGCTTTAAAAACTAATTTCTTAGCTGTGCGTACAGAGTAATTATTCTTCAGAATCACCCCCAGGGATCTTATGTGTCAGCTGAAAACCAGCAGAGGAAGTGGTAGCATGTTCTGGGGCTATCCTTGGGCCACAGGCATCCTGGATCTTTGCCTAGCTTTCCCATCTTAGAGGCTACTGGCTCCTGCAACTCTCTGCCCCTTGTCCCGTGGCTCACCAGAGGCTGCCCAGGAGAGAGAGTCAGGCCTCGGAGGGCTCTGCCAAGGTCTGCAGGGACAAGAAACTAGCTATTTGAATTGGGGACCCATGAGTGGCATGCTGGTGCAGAGCCAGGGGTCAAGGGAGGTCTAGGCATGTTCAGCTAAGCCATGGAGGGATGAGGGGATGGGGCGTGGGGGAGAGATCACCTTTCCCCTCCAAGGCAACAGTCACCTCAGGAGATAGGATGGGATGGCCACTGGGGGATTCCAAAGTATGTTTTGAAAATAGAAAGTACATTCATGTAAAGAAAGACACACAAACTTAAAACTATTTTCAAAGATACACATATATCTAAATCAACATTTGATAAATGGTTTGGAGGAGTGGAGAGGGAGGGAAGGGGTGGGGTCAGGGATGGAGCATGCAACCACTGAACAGGGGCCCTGCAAGGGCAGGGACCACGGCCACCCTGAGCCAAGGCTTGAGTGACTCTGTTCCAGGCCACAAGGTCGGGTGGGGCAAGGGCGGGGTGGGCCGGCTGGGGAAGCCTCTGCACCAGGCAGAGCCAATCTCCTCCCTTCCTGGTGAGCCTGGGCTTGCACAAACGGTTCTGCCATTAAAAGAAAATTCGGCAACCAGCAGCAGGATGCCTGCTCCCTAGACTACACAGTGGCTCTGGAACCCAGCCAGGCCAGTTGTCACCCCCGTCTCCAGTCCATATTCCCTTCACTCCACCCCATTTCCCAGCCAGGTTCCTCTATGCTTCCATCTCTGGCCTCCCAGCATCTCCTCTCGTGAACTTACTCTGTGACCTTCTCATCTGAGGATACAGCTCAAGTGCCCCCCTCCCCAAGTCCAGCAGCACATGGGGAGGGATCCGTCTGTCTACAGCATTTGCCTGACTAAAAGCTTCTCCCAGGCCTTTTTCTGAGCCTACAAGGTCAGCACGGGGCCCAGCAGAGTGTGGTCGGGAGTGAGGTGGGACACTAGCCAGTGTGATTTCCGGCACAGCACAGACTAGAGAAGAAACCCACAATGATGCATTTACCCTGCTCAGCCTCCTAGCTGGGAAACAGAACCAACCTTCTGGGAAGGGGTTTCACTGTCTAGCAGCCCTGCTACTCTGGGGGCCAGGCCTGAGCCTGAGCCCTTCACCAGAGAACAGGAAAGAAATGGAATCCCGTTGTGCTCTGGAGGTCAGTGCCAGCACTTCTACTTGCATTAACTTTATTTATTACACAAATAAGACATTTACAAAGCACAACATGAAAGGTATGTAACAAAACAGACATTGGTTTTACAAAAAAGTGCTTACAATTTTTTTTTCCTTGTGTGTATGTGTGTGTGTGTGTGTTTCCCCCTTTTGCTTTGTATTTAAATAAATAGTCCTGATGGCCTGTAGGTTTTCAGGCTGCTCTATCAGGCTAGTGGAGACATGTCTGAACCGCAACATGCTACAACCACGTGATCCACGCAAGGAACAGACCCTGGCGGGGGAGGCTCAAGGCAGAGTGGTACTAGGTGACCCCGGGCAGGACTCGGCTGGCCACTCACCACATGATGCTGCTTGGGACTGCGGTCACTGGGAGCAGAAATCAAAGGAAAGGTTAGAGCTCCCCAGTCACCAGGGATCGGGCCCAGCTGCTCCTGTTAAGGTCAGCTCCGAGCACAGGGCTAGGCACTCATTATTCACTAGGTGGGTTCTGAACTAAGCTGCACCAGCTGCATTCAGAGGGGTGCCTTCTCTTTGCCCTGAGTCAGCTGGAACTGTCTTTGAAAGCAAAAAGAAGCAGGTTCCCTTCAGGAGCTACACCCGGGCCCAGCCCTCCTCCAGATCCCAGAGCAAGAATGGCATATAAGTCTTCATCTTAAGCGCCAACTTCAAGCATTTGGATTCTGAACCCTTATCCAGACTCAGCGAGATAGTGCTGCAATCGATTATCGATGTCTGCCACGGGTGAAACCAGCGACAGCAGATAACCTGTGTACCATGAACTTGCTTTCCCTGTCCTAGAGTCTCCTTCCCAAAGCAACATACCAGATGAACCAAAGCAGGAAGGATGACTTGGGCTGAAACATGCTTACTAGCAGCCTCTAGTGGGAAATGCATCAGGACACAAAGTAATTCTAAAATTACAGGATAAGCTTGGGACAAATGGGCGTCCCCTGAAAACATAAATCATGGTCTTGTGCAGCATGAGCCCTTTTGTTTTGTGGTGTTGGGGGGGGAAGAGTAGGAGGACAGGGAGGGTGTGAGCACAGCTGTCTGGTCCGAATTCTTGGGAGTAGGTGGGGCTGGCTCTGGGCAGGGTTGATGGAGAAGCCCAGAAGTGCCAGCTAGAACCCTGGGCTTGGCACACTCACTCAGCATTGGGACCCTCTTCCTATGCAGAGATGGGTCCAGAATGAATGCTCTGACTGCCCTTTCCCTGGGCTCCATTCCCCAGTCCCTTCAGGAGATGCCCCCCACCAAAAAAAAAGATGTGGCCCAAGCAGCCCCACCCATCAGGAGTCAACAAGTAGCCAAGAAGCGTCCCCAAGTGTAACCTGTCCAGACATTCAGAAATGTCACCGCACAGATCAAAACCCACCTCTGCCATGCCTCCGCACATATGCTGGATAACTGGGGGAAAGCGGGGCCCCCAGCACACATACCCCGAGCTTCCTCTTTCCTCTCCTTAAAATGGCTCGTGCCCCTCCCAGCCCAACATGCCGACTCCTTCCTTCTCCTGGGCCTCCAAACTAATGGAGGTCTTTGTTCCCCGCCACCCCCTGCCTATCCCACTGCCTCTTGGTCTGGGCAGGCCTCCATCTTTGCCCTATTGGGCCTCTCAGGGTTGGTCAGTGTCTCTTCTCTCTCTGAATTAACTTGACATAACCAGACAGATGGAAATGATAAAATTAGAACATAGCTTCCCTTTGGGGACATCCCACAAACACTGTAGAGTCTTCCAGACAAAAGCAACAGAGCGGATACCACTGGGGGCTGTTGACTATTCAGAATTTGGAGATGGTTCCCAGGAAGTAGTAAAGGCCAACACGGGAGGAAAGAAAACCTGTAAATTGGAAGGCTGTTGGCGTCACGCAATTCAGTTCGGCCTTTTGCTATTGTGATCAGCTTAAGTTGAAGAGGACGAGTCCTGTCTAAATGGGAAATGCGGGCTGTTGTTTTCACCCCGGCTCCAAGTATCAGGGAGCTCTGCTTTCCTGGAGGAGGGGCTCCGCAGTGCTCCTGGTGGGTTCTGGTTCTCAGCAGGAGACAGGGAGGCCAGGCCCAGGGGCCCAGCTGGTGGCGGGCAGGATGGCAGATGAGGGGTGGATGCGGAGCGGGTGATCCCTGGCAGCAGCTCAGACTCCGGGTTTCAGCGGCTAAGGGACAGCTGCAGGTCGCCCATGGACAGATGCGGAAGTGCCGGCAGTGTCAGTACTGAAAAAGGATGACCTGCAAGAGGAGGGGATGGGAGGGGGCTAAGCCAGCGTTGGCGCTGCCTGGCAGGCCCCCAGAGGTCCTCAAAGGCCTGGAGAAGGAGGGGGACCCAGAGCCCACATCTGAGTTCAAATCCTGGCTCAGTCACTTGCTTGCTGTGCAAACTTGGGCAACTCACTTCACCTCTCTGAACCTGTTCCCTCATCTGTCAAACAGGGATGAGCACACCTCTCTCCCTCTCTCTCTCAGAATGGGGAGGAATCAGGAAGATTCAAGAGCAGCAGCTAGCACCTCCTGGGCACACTCCCTGGCACTGGGTATAGTGCACACGGGCATGATTTCACAGAGCCTGGCCTTAACCCCACCAGGGTGCCCTGAGACCATCTCCTTTTTACAGGGGAGGCACTGGGGCCAGAGAGGTGAAAATCAAAGAGCCTGGGATCACCCAGCCCGGAAGAGGTGGACCCAGCACGGCAACGCCAGCCTGGCTCTAGAATAAGCTCTGCTTGTTAGAACCACTGCCTCTTCCTCTCCAGGCCACCTTGAAAGTTACCAGTGCCGCTTACCAAGTACCAGCCAATGGGCCAAGCCCTTCATGCATCCAAGCACTTGGAGAGGCAGGTGGCCGAGACACGCCAGGTACCCGGCACACACAGGATGGTCAGGGACCGACCGCTTCCTCTCCCCGTCTCCCACCTAAGATGCCTGGCTGACCTCACACTGCCGCCAACACAGCCCCGAAGGTTCAGGTCAAGCATTATTGGCTGTCTGGCCAATGGGATATGCCTTTTGACAGTCCAGTGCCAGGAGGAGGTTTCAAGTTGGCTGGGGACATCCAGTGGGCATGGCCATGTGGCTGTTCCATTTTTCGATCAAGAATGTTAACGGCCTAGGTCGGTTTCCATGAGGAAGAGATGGAAGAAAGCAATGGTGATCCTCGCCGTAAGAGTCATCATAATAATAACCAACACACATGGACCACTTCCTGCACGCTGGGCATCGTGCTAGGCCCTGCACATATATAATCACATTTGCTTTCAGCAACAACCTTGCATGGTAGGAACTATTTTCCCCATTTTGTGGATCAAGGAACTGAGACTCAGAGAAACCGTATTCCCAAGTCCCAAAGTGAGAAGATAGCCGAGCTGGGGTTTGGTCTGCCTGACTCTGGAGCTTACCCCCACCTTAGACTGTGCTCTCCTCTAGTCTCTGGGTTGCCTACCTGGCTTTGGGCTCTTCCTAATAGAAGCTTTCTCCAGAGGGATGACCCTGCCTGTCCATGAGCTTCTGTCTCTCCATCTGAGCAATGCCGGCCAGCCTCTGATTTTTAAGAACTTTCCAAGCTCTACACTGTGGGATCAGGGGCCGTGACCGAGAAGAAATGTTGGTTCTGGAAACTCACGGGGATGAGCAGTCCAATGACAACACGGCAGAGGCACAGGATGCTACCCCAACGCTCAGAGCACTGTTCTCTGGACCAGGCCAGTGCTGGTCTTGATGAGTGGATCTGGGGGGGCTGCCCCAGGGGGCTCTGAATCTCCTCCTCACCAGGCTGGATCAGGCCTGGAGGGATTTGGAAGAAAGCCCACAGGGTTCTGCACTACCTGGACACACAGTCTGCCAGGCCCCAGGGGTTTGGCAGAATGTGGACAGAGAAGGTTCCTGGGAGCTGGCAGGAAGGTCTGACAGTGAGAGGGCGGAAGGTCATGAGGAGGGGGAAATGTTTTTCTGTAGAGTTGCTGGATGTGAAGTTGGGGCTCTGGGCCAGCAAGAGAGAACTCTGGCTTGGTAGCCAATCCCAGGGGCCAGAAACCTTCCCCAGCCAAAAGCTGCCAGACCCCTAGACTGGCTCATCCTTCAGGCTGAACCAGACATAACCACAGGCTTAGCTGAGAAACCAGGAGACAAAGGCTCATCTCCAAGTGCTGAGCCCAGAGTTAATTCCTTCCAAAGATGCCCTCTGACCCCAGATAATGCCCAGGCCCTTTGCTTGAAGGTACAGGACCCTCATTATGTAACCCCCTCTTGGCTCCCCCTCCACTTCCCTGGGCCCCAGCCACACTAAGCCCCCTGCTGTCTTTCCAGGTTCTTCCAAACCTCTGTGCCTTGGCAGGGATTCCTCACATCCCCTGCCTCTCCCCTAGAGCTGGCCATTCTGTCTTCTGGGCCCTCGAAGATTCATGTTCATCCCTTATCCTCAACTGCCCTGGGGTGTAGCTGCCCACCTCCTGCTCTAAGCCACCCTGAGGACAGGGACCATGCCAGCTCGCCTCTGAGTCCCGGTGCAGGGTGGGACAGGACAAATGCTCTCCCGCAGGCCCAGGGGCAGCTAGCCCTAGGATCAAGGCCAGCTGTACCCACACTTGCTGTATGTCTCTGGGTGAGCTGCTGCCCTGGCTGAGCCCATGTCTGCAGGGATGAGATGGATTCAACCACAGTCATCATCCCGGGGAGGCTGTGAAGGGTGAGGTCAAAGAGAGCACCGTGCAGACTGTGAAGTGCGGCTTGGAAGCACATGGGTACTGAACCAGGTGGACTTCAGATCTGAGGGGCTAGCTACATGCCTGGACAAGTCGGGTCACCTCTCTGAGCCGCTGTTGCCTTATCTTTACCATGAGGACGCCATCCTCATATCCACAGGGTGATCGGTGGCATCAGACAACATATGTAAAGTGCCTGCCATGAACAAAGAAGGTGTTTGCCCAAGGCAGCCTTTCCTGTGAGTATGCCAGTCTCAAAGGGGATGTTCCTGGGGTGGGGTCACCCACCACTGGGGTCTCCAGAATTTGGGACTGCATACGTACTACCATTTACTTATAAACCTACTGGTCCTAGTGGCTGGCTGTACCTCTGCATCATCTCTCCCCACGGTGCCCAGCCCTCAGCCCAGCCCCACAGGTAGGTGCTTAATCAGGAGGTGGAGTAAGAGGGGCTGTCCTGGAAAGGTGGTCCCACGCCTGGCTGCCTGCCAGAATCACTGGGGCTGGGTATGACACCCACAGGTCCCTAGGGCCCACTCTAGCTCCCCAGAGGCGAGGCTGGGGGATCTGCCTCCCTAGGAGCTGCCCAAATGATGCTGAGGCATAGAAGACTGCGTTCAGGCCTGGCCCTGTTTCTCCCCAAACCCAGCACATCCTCTGACTCCCGGGGCTCCCTGCCTCTCCAAGGACCACTACAGTGATGCCTCTAAAAGAGACCTCCAGGACCCACCACGGTCCACGCGCCTGCACCTGGCAACCTGAGGGCTCCACCGCTCACTCCTATTCCTCCCAGGCTCGTGTGCCAGCAGCTCTGAATCACTCTGGGTTCCCTGAGAGCCGTGGCAGCTCATGCCTTCCATGCCAAACCCTGAAGCTCAGGCGTGCCTTCCTGCAGGAAGCCTTCGTGGGTCTCTCCTGAGCTGTGCCCCCGCCCCCAGCTCCCCTGGCCCCAGCATCACGGTTGAATCACACTTGTGTCCTAACTGTTGGCCTCCTTAAGGGCAGGAACTACATTTCCTTCATCTCTGTGCTCCTGACTCGGGGCTCCTGGGAACAACCTGTATATAGCAAATGACGGTTGATTTTGTGAACGAATAAAGGTACAAGTTCTCATTCCGGCTCTGTGACCTTGAGCTACCTGGGCCTCATTTTCTTAAAGAAGGGCCTGTCTGAGAGCAGTGGCTTTCGAGGCTCACTTCGAGCTGTCCTGGAGCTGAGTGGGAGCTGGGGGCTCTGCTCCCTCTGCAGTTTCATCCAGAGTGGCTCCCCACCAGCCTTGTTTCATCTCCATTCTTCATCATGAGAAAGAACAAACAAGTGGGTGCCTGGGCTTACGAACAGAGCTTTCAAGCCACTGGACTGGGTGACATCCAAGTACCCTTCTGGGCATCCAGTCCTACTACTTGAGACGACCAGAGATCAGGTTCCACAAAGGAGGCCTTACCAGTTGACCAAGGGCCACTGGCTGGCCTGCTGTCCCTGGGCCCCACCAGCTCAGGATATTCACTTGCAACAGATAGGAACACAAAGGAGGAAGCAGGAGGAGGAACCCGTGGTGGGAGGCAGGGTGGTGTGTGATATAAGCCCTGTTCAGAGCCGCGACGTGTGAGCGAAGTAACTAAATCCGTAAATCTGAAACAGAGAAGGCCAGCCGTGGTGGGGAGCCACCAGGGGGCTGGCCGTACACTCTGAACACGCTGGCACCAGATCAAGGGACTGCGTGGTGGGGCTCAGGGGGCCCTGAGTGTGCCAGGCAGAGGGTGCCTGCTCAGCAACGAGAATCCTGCCAGACACCCAGTCCCGGCGGGGGGGCTCTGACCCACCCCACCCAACCGGGCTCCATTTACCTTCTCCCCCCTGTTGGAGAGTGGTCCATCCATATCGGCTTTGAGGTGGACTGGGGGCGCGGTGTAAGGCAGCCGGCAGTGCACCTGCCCACACTGTACCTGACCTGTGGACGAGAGGACGCCTTGGAGCCCATCCCCCAGTCTCCATGCAGCATCCCACCAGCCCCGGGCTCGGTCGGCTGGAGCCCTGGGGCCATTTGCACCTCTGCCACTTACCAGTGGGGCGGCCCAGGGAAAAATTTCAGTAGGGTTGGTTGCAATACCCTATGTGAAAGTCTCTCGGCTTCTGGGATCTTAGTTCCCTGACTAGGGATCAAACCCGTGCCCTCTGCAATGGAAGCGCAGAGTCCTAGCCACTGGGCCACCAGGGAAGTCCCTGAAAGTCTTCATGAGCAGTGAAGCTATGTCTGGTAACTGTCTATTGTGTGTGCTCAGTTGTGTCCTACTCTTTGCAATCCCACGGACTATAGCTCACAAGGCTTCTCTCTCCATGGAATTTTCCAGGCAAGAATACTGGAGTTGCCATTTCCTTCTCTGGGGGAATCTTCCTGACCCAGGGATCGAACCTGCCTCTCTTGTGTCTCCTGCATTAGCAGATAGGTTCTTTACCAATTGTGCCACCTGGGAAGTGTAGTGGATAATAACTATCTAACTCACTGATAAACACTCATAAATGAATATGTACATCCCCTATGTTCACAATAGCCAAGTCAACAACCTAAATGCCCATAGACAGATGAATGGATAAAGAAAATGTGGTACCTATATATGATGAATACGACTCAGCCATAAAAAGGAAGGAAATAATGCCATTTGCAGCAACATGAATAGACCTAGAGATCCTTATAATAAGTCCAGTCAGAAAGAGAAAGACAAACACCATATGATACCACTTATGTGTGGAATCTAAAATACGACACAAATGAACTTTTATGAAACAGAAACAGACTCACAGATATAGAGAAGAGATTTGTGGTTGCCAGGCAGGGACATAGGAGAGGAATGGAGTGGGAATTTGGGGTTAGCAGATGTGAACTATTACATACAGAATGGATAAACAAGGTCCTACTGTATAGCACAGGGAGCTATATTCAACATTCTCTGACAAACCATAATGGGAAAGAATATTTAAAAATAGTGTGTGTGTATATATATATATAAAATAGAATCATTTTGCTGTACAGCAGAAATTAACACATTGTAAATCAACTATATTACAGTTTAAAAGTTTTAAAAAGAGAGAAAAAGAAATGAATATATACATCCAAGGCTGTACATTCCTACATTCAAGGCTCTACCCCATCCATCCGAGTCCTTCCTTGGTGCGTTGTACCTTATCTCCCAGGTATCACCAGGGTTTTACCCCCATCCCCTAGAGGACTCTGTACTCATATGTCACCTTCTCTAGGATGCTCTCCCTGACCACCCTATTCACAACTGCCACCCAACACCAATACCTATACCTACCCCCTACCATCCCTGCCTGTCTTCTCAGCTTTATTTTTTCTCCTTAGCACTTACCATCATCTGCCTTACTGTATATTTTTATTGTTTATTTGATATTATCTGTCTTTGCCAGCTAGACTGCAACCTCTGATGAGGGCAGGAATTTTTGATTGTCTCTAGATTCTAGATCTTTGTGGACTTCCAGGACCTAGAATAAGACATGCATCCAGTAGGTACTCTTTAAGATTTTGCTGGATGAATCTCTACACTATTTCAATTTTAAAACAGTGAGGGGTAAGGCCATCCCTGGTCTGACCCAAATGTCTCATGCTTCCAGCTCTTTGCCACTACAGTGAAGCCGATGGCCTCACTCTTCTCTGAACTTCATCCTCCTTGGTTGCAGGGGAAGGAGCCCTGTACAGAGACCTGCAATTAATACGTAACAGGGCAGGTCACTGTGCCTTTTTGAGCTACAGTTCCCTCATCTGGAGAAGATGGAGGAATTCTTAGTATGGGGTGTTCCGAGGGCCCATGAACAGCCTGAGATTATGTGGAGAACTATGTGCATATGTATGCATTTCTGGAGTCTAGTTCCAAAGCTTTTTTATGAGATTCCAAGCTTGAACTGTTAGTCGCTCAGTCATGCCCAAATCTTTGTGACCCTATGGACTGCAACCTACCAGGCTCCTCTGTCCATGAGATTTTCCAAGCAAGAATACTGGAGTGGGTTGCCATTTCCTTCTCCAGGGGATCTTCCCAATCCAGGGATCGAACCCGGGTCTCCTGCACTGCAGGCAGAGTCTACCAACTGAGCTACAAGGGAAGCCCAAGCTTGAAGGCTCTGGGAAACCCAGGAACCTGTGAATTCAGTGAATGGCAAAGAAAATTTCTAAGGGGACCTTCAGTCATGCAACAGGAGGCAGCACGTTCAAACACCCTTGATGCCTCCTGCCCCAAGCTGGGTTCGAGGGGAAAAGGAAAGGGCATTTCAGTCCCTTCTCTAGGTGTCCCTAGGCTTGGACAACAATCTATGTGGACAGAATCCTGACATAGCTCTGGAGGCCATGGCCCCACTCTCTGTGGGGTCACCTAGATCTATTACCAACTTCACAGCAAACGTTGGCTGGTGGCCCAGACTCCTGCTACCTAGAGAGCCCCTGGTGCTTGGCACCTTTAACAGATAAACTAGATAGTCAATGAGCTCTCTGCAGCTTGAACACATCATTGTCTAGAAAAGAAAGGAGGAAAAGAGTCCCTCCTACTGAGCAGATGGTTCAGAAATGGAACAGAACAAAGAGACACTGGCAGACACTGCCACTTCCAACTGGCAGCCTGGTGCAGTAGGCAGGATTCTGCATTCGCAGCTCTGCAAACCAGAACCACCACTACCATCACAAGAGCAGCTAATACTTTTCCAGACTTACTAAATACTGAAGACATTAAGTCAATGATCTCATCTGATACTCACAATACTGCTTTGAGATAGGTATTTTCCTTTTTAAAAAAGAGATTCGATTCTTATTGTCTTCATTTTTACAGATGAGGAAACTGGTATTCCAGGATAATAAGACATTTTCCCAATGTCTCACAGCTTGTAAGTGACAGAGATGGGCTCTGAAGCCCCACAGTATGACACTAAAGCCCACATTTCATCATTAAAGAATCCTGGCTCCCACTAACTTACTGTGGACCATTGGTTTCCTCATCTGTGCAGTAGAACAGTGATGCTTAGAAACATCTGTCGAGATAGTGCCTGGCACATGGCAGGGACTTGGGACACAGCTGTGCTCTCTCTGACCTCCCTCCTTTTTCTCTTTTACTTGAACCCAGAGAAGAGAGGGTTTGAGCTTGTGGGTATATTGTCGCCACCTATTTTTCTGGTCTTCCCCAGCTTTGAGGAAACAATCAATAGAGACAACCTCAAAGGGAAAGAAAATCTGTGATAAGCACCCATTCAATAGCAAACTCACTAAATGCCCATCCTCCAGACATGCACAAGGCTACTCTCTCTGTCTCTCCCCCAGATTTCCACTCTTCGATCACTCCACCACGACCTGCCACCTCTCGTCCAAAGTGCTCAGTCCCCACTGACACACACCCCCCCTCCTTTATTTGTTTATTGTCTCCCCTCCTCCCCGTCCTGCCACCTGAGCCTCAGGAACACACAGGCTTTGGTCTGTTGTATCCCAGGGCTTGGGGTTTCCCAGGTGGAGCTAGGAGTAGAGAACCCGGCTGCCAATGCAGGAGACACAAGACATGTGGGTTCGATCCCTGGGTTAGGAAGATCCCCTGGAAAAGGAAATAGCAACCCACTCCAGTATTCTTGCCTGGAGAATCCCGTGGATAGAAGAGCCTGGCAGAATACAGTCCATGGGGTTGCAAAGAGCTGGACACAACTGACGAGACTTAGCACACAGGCTTGCCAGTGCTTAGGGCACAGAGAGCACTCAAAAAATACTCACTGAACACAGTGGCTCACCAACGTGTGAGACAGCATCATCAGTATCCCAGAGTACAGATGAGGAAACAGGTTCAAGGAAGTCAGGTGATCTGCCCTCAGCCTCCGCTGTGGGTACTCCTGTCACCCTGGCTCTCTTCTGTGACCCAAACGCACTCACACCAGGGCGCTTTCTGCCTACGCTTGGTTCCTCTGCTGCCTGCACTCCTATTTCCCCTCTCCTTGTGTCTCACTCATTCCTACCATCCTTCTGGTCTCAGCCTGAGACGCGACATCTCCACACACTCCCATCCAGAATCCTGACTACAGGAATCACCAGGATGAAAACCAAATTGTTTCCTGTCTCTCCCACCAGAACGCAGGCTCCCCCAGGGAAGGGACTTTACCCATCTTGTTCTTTTCCTAGTCCTCCGGCTCTGGCATAGAGTGGGTGATGAGAGAGCACGTTTGAATGGCTTGACTCTACCGAAGAGTCCAGCTCCACTGCGCAGAGCTGGGGAACTTAACTCCTCTCCCCCACCTCTAGGTCCGAGGGACTGAGGAACCCTCAGCTGTGCTCACGAGGCGCAGCAAGGGCTTCTCACGCCTCCGGCACCCATGAGCGCTCGTCTATACCCGCTCTCCCACAGGCCGGGCGACCGGAGTGTCGCGGTCACTTACTCTCGATGTAGCCGTGCAGGGTGACCATGCGGGCCCGCTCGGGGCTGCTGAACGGGGAGTAGTGGATGTCGTCGGACAGGGCGGAGGGGAGGCGGGACGGCGGCGCCCCGGAGGGCGGCACGGGATGCTGCGGTGTATGCTTTTTATGACGCGCTCGGCAGTTTTGAAACCACACCTGGAACGACAGCCTCAGCAGCCTCAGCCTCGCGGAAAAGGGCTGGACGCGCCCGCTCCGAGACCCCAGGCGGGACTGCCTCCTCGCCACCTGAGGAAGGGCGGCCACGTGTGCCCCCCCCCCGGACCCGCAGCCCGGCTACGCGCTCGAGGGCCCGCCCCAGGCCCCGCCCCAGACCCGAAGGCCCCGCCCACCCCG
>SJYQ01004435.1:74695-133128 GCA_006410935.1 Redunca redunca
CCCCGGCCCCACCTGGATGACCCTTCGGCTGAGGCCCGTCATGTCCGCAAGCTTCTGCAGCGTCTGCGCGTCGGGGTTGTTGTCCTGCGCGAACTGCGCCTGCATAACCTGCCAGGCGCCGCGGGGCGGTGAGGCACGAGCCCGCCGAGGTCGCCAAGGCCCCGGCCCAATCAGAGGCTCTGGCCCGGAGGCCACGCCCCCAGGCAGCTACAGCCCCTCCCCCGACACCCGCGGGTAGGGCAGAGGGGAGGAGTCAGGAGACCCTATCGGCCCCGCCCACTCCGAGGCCCCGCCCACACCCGGCCACTCGCGGCCAGCCCGGGTACCTGCAACTGCTCGGCGGTGAACGACGTCCGGGCGCGCTTAGCCGGCTTGGGCTGACTGTCCTGTTCCGAGGGCACTGCCCCCTCCAGCGTGAGGCCGTTCCCTGGGGGCGACAGAAGTGGCTGACCACGCGTCCCCATCTCTTCTAGTGGCAGCCTGGAAAGGACGGGGGTGGGGGGAGCTGGTCCCTGGAAGTGTCAGGAGCGGAGTTGGCTGGGAGCGGGAATTCCAGGGTCCTAAGCCCCTGAACTCAGTTTTTGGGGAAGAGGCTTCTACTTCTGAGCATCTGCTCAGTACCAGACGCTTCTCTTTGGGGGTGCCCTGTACTTCTCACAACCCTGAGGATTGGTGACATCTTCGTGTTACAGCGGAGGATACTGAGGTTCAGAGAGAAGAAATTCCCAGCTCTGGACCTTTCAGCTAGTATTCTGAAAGCTGGCTGACTCTAGCATCAAGTTTAGGCTCCCTCCTTGACATACTGGGGAAACCAAAGACTGATGGAGATGGGAAGCAGGCAGGTTACAGAACTGTGATCCTAATTTTGTAAAAAAAAAAAAAAAAAGGATGGAACCAAAAA
This sequence comes from Redunca redunca, assembly GCA_006410935.1. Lineage (NCBI taxonomy): Eukaryota > Metazoa > Chordata > Mammalia > Artiodactyla > Bovidae > Redunca > Redunca redunca. The sequence goes on from SJYQ01004435.1 coordinate 75,597, forward strand.
GGTTGGAAGGATACACCAAAGGCTTAGGAAGAGGGAGTGCAATTACTGCAGCTTCTGAAGTTTTTCCAACAATCACATGTCATCACCTTCTCTAAGGTTTAATTTTGTTAACTGGAGTATGTGTTATTCTCTTTCCACTTAACATTACTTTTTTAATCATACTAAATATATTCCTTTCTTTTAATATCTCATTTTTCTGAATGCAAAGGTAATACATGCTCCATATCAATAGCTCAGAAAATTCAGATAAGCACAAAGAAGAAAATTAAAATCTCCAGAAACTCCACCACTATTCATAATTTTTTAATTAGGAAAAAGTGTGCTGAAAGAAAGAAAGAACAAAACAAACATTCCAACATACATACATAGAACACAATCTGGGAAGACATACACTAAAATGTGAGGGGTGGTGGCATTTGGAGTGGTCTTTATTTTCTCCTTTTTGCTTAACCATCCTTTCTAAATTTTCTATAATGGACATGTGTGTGTTTAAGTTTTACAAGTAAAGCAATAGCCAAAACTGAGGGCTGGTCAGTAAAGGAGATCTGAGGTCATAAGCCTTCAGGTTCCCTGCATGGTAGGACTCTGGAGTCAGGCCTGGCTATGAGAGCTGGAGTATAACTGGCAAGGCTGTGGCTATAGGGTCCTGTTTGGTCCAGATATGGAAGGAGCCTGGAGTGACTGATGGCTCACGGTGTGGGGGAAATGCTGACTCCTGGACTTCCATCCCAGCTCCACAACTGACCTGCTCAGTTTCCTTGCAGGTAAATTCAGAGCACCCCAGCTTCACTTGCTCCCCACTCAGACCCACTCAGCCCTGATCCTGGCAGGAGAAAGTGACGGCCCTGCTGTGGCCAAGGCTTCCCAGGTGACACAATGGTAAGGAATACACCTGCCAAAGCAGGAGACGTGGGTTGGACCCCTGGGTCAGGAAGATCCCCTAGAGTAGGAAATGGCAATCTACTCCAGTATTCTTGCCTGGAAAATTCCTTGGATAACCAAGCTTGGTGGGCTATAGTCCATGTAGTCTCAGAGTCAGACATGACTGAGAGACTGACTGGTGGTGCTGTGGCCTTGGCCAACAGCACTCTGGGGATTCCTGACTAGTCCTCTGACAAGAGACTGAGGCAGTGTGGTCCACACTTCCTGAGAGGCACTGGGGATGGGGCAGACACTATATGACTTAGCCCCTACAAACCCGGGAAGACCTGGGTCCTGTCCCTGAACCTAAGTGTCTTCAGAAATCTCAGTATCAAAGTCAGAAGAGATTTAGGGGTCTTCTTAGTCCAAGATCCCCTGGAAAAGGGAAAGGCTAACCACTCCAGTATTCTGACCTGGAGAATTCCATGGACTATCTATGGAGTCGCAAAGAGCTGGACACAACTGAGTGACTTTCACTTTCACTAATAACCACTTCCCCCTAGGGAGAGAGGCCCAGAGATAAAAGGCAACTTTGTAGGTCAGCACAACCTGCCAGAAGCAAAACTGATGTTCAAGTCTCTAGACTCAAAGGCCTTTCTCCTTACAGCCCAGAATGAAAACCCCATCCCCAAACCTCTGGCTTGTAGCTGCTGGGGTGGGAGTTGGGAGGAGAGGGTCGCATCATCTCTGGACGACTGGCCCAAGTTTGGTTCCAGCAAAGGAGAGGGGATGAACCTCCAGGCCACCCAGAGGTATCCAAAGGCGGAGTAGGCTGCTGGTGATAAGAGTCATGGCTAGGGCCATTGAGTGCCTCTCGGCTTTTCAGAACGTCAGTCTCATCTATCTCTGAGGTGTCTTATCCTTAGCCCCATTTTACAGAGTAGGAAACACAATTTGCAAGGACCAGCAGTGTTACTTCAGACTTGCAAACAAATGGGGGAGCCAGAAGCGCAAGGCCCATGCACAGCACCGCCCCCCATGCTGCCCCCAGGTGATAAGGGGGTCGCCTGGATCTAGAGAATTGTGAGCAGTCCTTGGGGTGCTGAGGTGGCCTGGAAGGTCAGAGAGGGCTGGGGGTGGGGAGGGGTAGGGGCGGGTTGGGTACCGTTCTCCGCGGCCCTCTTGAGGTTCTCGATCATGGTGTCGTAGTGAATACGGCAGAGCACCTTCTCCTCGACCAGGCCGAACTCCTCGCCGGTGGATAGCTGGCGCTTGCACGAGAAGCAGGCGAAACAGGCCAGGTGGTAGGCATTGCCGCGCGCCCGCCGGACCCAGTCGCTGGCGTAGATCTGGCGGCCACACCGAGCGCACTTGGTCCCGAATCGGCTGTGGCACGTGGCGGGGGCGGGGAGGAAAGGGATGGTGAGGCTCAGACCAGCCGTCCAAACCCCAACGGCTCCGCCGCACCTGGTTCCTGACGGACTTCACTCGTGCATTTCCCTTTGTCTGGATTCACCATCCCCTGCAGCCAAGTCCCACCTGGAAGGTGAGCTGGTGGGTGGTTTCTTACTTTCTTCTTGGTGCTTTTCTGAGTTTTTCAAATATTCTACCATGATCACTTAATTCGTATATAACATTACTCTGCTCAATAAAATACAGGGGAAATATAATAATAGCAATAATTTGGCAAATTTATGAGCACTTACCACTTGCCCAGCAAGATTCTAAGTGTTTTTTGTTGATTGTCCCAATTAATCTTCATTTTGCAAATGAGGAAAATGGGGACCAGAGAGGTAAAGTAACTGGCACAAGGTCACACAGCTTGTAAAGAGAGAAGCCCTAGCCAGTCTGACTCTTGAGAAGAATAAACTGAACCCAGCTGTAGAGAAATTTGAGGGTTTCTTGAAAGCATAGACGGGTATGCACTTCCTGGCTTTGTGACCCTGGACACAGTGTTTAGCTTCTCTGAGTTCTCATTTTCTTGCCCTGAGCTGAACTAGGTGACAACAGCAATGGTTAGTGCTATTGGTTTAGTGCTTTGCCGTTTATTCAGTAAGGAGCTGGTCTCAGACTCCGGAGCCCTGTGTCATTTGAACAAGAGAGAAAAGCCCAGATCAAACGCCTCACTCTCTCTCAAGCTTTCCCCTTCGCCCTCCCACTTTCTGGTGTGGCTGCCTCCACCACAACGGGACTGGGAGCCCCTCTAGGAAGCAGCAGAGTCTGTTTACCCTGTCCCAGAAGTCAGCCCAAGGCCTGGCCCATGAGCACTAGGGAAAGTCTTTTCTTGAAGTGGATGATGACTCACCCAGTGACCCTTTGCTGACCCTTTGGTACACACTCTTTTTCAGGGAATGATGACCCCACTCATCTAGCCCCTCAAGCTTAGAAACCTAAATGAACCACCCCTCCTTCTCCTTAATTCATCAGGCACTGTAGGTTCCCTTTCCAAAATATCTCTGGGACCCATCTCTTCCTCTCCATTGCCACCGCTGCTTTCCTAAGCCTTGCTCCCATGATGCACCCCTCACTGCCAATCTTTAAGCCTGTTTCCAGCGTCACCCTGGCCAACTCAGCCTCCACACAGTGGAAGTTTCCAGCATGGATGCTTTTTGCTGTCCCCTACCCAGCTTAAAATCCTCTGGTGGCTCCACTCTACACTCAGGATCTGGTCCAAGATCCTTGGAGTTGACAGAGCTCAACAGACCACATCCTCTCTTGGCTCATCTCCTCCCTAACCTTCCTCAAGATCCCTCACCCCACACTCAAGCATGAGCCTGAGTCAGCCACGACGGAAGGTGGTCCCAGGTCTTACGACCCCTCTGAAGCACTCCTCACTCCCCAGGCTTTCGCACAAACTGTTTCCTCTTCCCACCGCCGCGGACCTCCCACTCCTAGTTCCACGGTTCCCAGCACCACCTTCTCAGCACTGAACACACCGACTTGGACAAGTCGGGTTTCTTGGCTCTGCGTTCCACCCCGGCATTCCTGGGAAAGGATCTAGGAGATTTCCCTCTGTGTTCCCAGAGGCACATTTCCACCCAAAAGAGCACTGGAAGCGCCTTGAGAGCGCGCAGGAACCAGCCTAGCAAATGCGCTCTGGTTACAGCCTCGCCCGCCTTGGCAAACACAAACAACTGCCGGTTGAATAAACGGTCTCGGGTTGAACTGAGTACAGGAGCGGAGGCCTTGGCCAGCACTGACTACAGGCGTCCCTCCAGTGCCGCCGCTCTCTCGGAAAAGGGGCTCTAGGCGACCCTGTCGGCGGCCGCGGGGTTCGCTCAGGCCGCTCTGCGCGCCTTGGCCGAGTCAACCGTCTCTCAAACAGACAAGTGGTTTCCCACCTCGGAAATTCGGCTTCCCCAGCACAGCCCGCGGTCTCCGTTTCCAACCCTTAAGTAAAGAAGAGAGGAAATCGTTTTGCCCATTTTAGTCTGCTCCCGTCGAGGGGCCGATTCCGAATTCCGCTGCCCGGCTCCTGGCCTCTGAAAGGAAGAAGAAGGAAGGGCCAGCCGGGTGCAGAACCCTCGCTACGCTCCAGGGCTCTGGGCCGCAACTTTTTCCTTGCCTCCCCCTCGCCGCAGCCATGTGAAGTGGGGACTCTGACACCCAATTTGCACACGTAGGATCGGAGGTTCAAGGTGGACAAGTGATTTGTCCAACACGACACGGAGTGTGGAACACTGGTTGAGGTCCCTTCCGACGTACAAAAAATCCCCTAGAACCTGCGGAAGCAGCGGGACTGGAGATGCGTAGAGTTGAAACCCGGTGGTATGAACAGAAAAGGGGCCTGGTTTGACTGCGTCGCATCCCCACTCCGATTCTTGGGTCCAGTAAACTCCCTCGCGCAGCGCCTGAGGCCTCCGCAGGCTCGGGTAGAGGGAGCCTGAAACAGACGGCAGAGGAAGGTCCCGGCCTCGAGATGCAGGCGAGAGCTATTGCGTCTCCAGCCAGCGGTCTCCGTGTTCCAGGATCGGTGCGCAGAACCGGAGTTTAAATTCCTGGATCCTGGCGCTTGGCTCTGCGGGATTCGTCGTTTTCCATCAGGACGCATCCAAGACTCCCCGCGCATCCCTGATCTTCCTGCTCCGCGAGTCCACGACGCCGGGCGCGTTCTCCACCTTCATTGGCCGCTCGCGGAGCCCCATCCCCTTGTTCTGAGGCGGGAACAGCAGGTGACCTTTCAGCAACTTTATTTCCCACCTCGTATCACCCCAAATGCCCGGAGCTGTCCCCAGCTCTAGGATCTCCCTGAGCGCGTCGTGTCTCCGCCCAGTCAATGAAACCATCCTCCCATTTAGATCCTCGAATGGGGGTGGGGGTCATTTTGCAGTTTGGGATGCGTTTCGGGCGGCTCCTGAAGCGTGTCCCCCACTCGGGGAAGGTGGCATAAACAAGGGGTACCAGGAGGCTTACGGATCCAGGCTCTGACAAACCCACAGACTCCTTTCCCAGGCAGGCAGCGAGGCCCGAGCCGCCGAATTCCGGAAGCAGCGAAATCCGCGGCAGAGACAACGAAACTTCAAGAAAGGGGTGTTCGAGAGCTGCGAAGGGAGCGCCAAAGGGATTAGGGTGCGCGGCCACTGCCCGCCCACCCCCGGCCTTGTGCGCGCCCCTCCCTGCGCGCTACGGGGCAAAGGCGCAAAGCACAGAGACGCTTTGGGAATGGAGAGGTGTCGGAGGTAGGAAGCACAGCCTGGCAGCTGCTGCAAGGAGTGGAGTGGGCGCCGCGCACTGCCTTGCCCTCTCTCCGCTGAAGCCGGCAACGCAGACATCTGGGTACTCGTGGCTTTGCGGAGGGAGCTGTGCGCCAGGGACGGAATCAAGCTAGATCTCTCGGCCTGTCTCTCCTGGATACCGAGTAGGAGCCCAGCAGTTATTTGTTGCGTGAATGAGCCTCAACGAAAGAGCCCATTGGAGTTTCACTACGACTCTTGTCCCCATTGCTAAGCTGTCTCCATTGCTAAGCTACCCCTTTCCTGGAAACCGGAGCTCAGAGTGGGAGGGCCAATGTTAAGAAGCTAGTGAGACAAGGCGCTGACACTCAAAACCAGTGTTCGCTTGTTTTGCGTTCGGGACGCTCACTTGAGGGCCCTAGAGAAGAGATTCTATGAGGCAAACAAGTTGCGCGGCGGGGTGGGGTGGGGGGCGGGAGGGGGGTGGCCCTACGCCTTCTGCTTCTTCCCTGCTTTGCAAACCCACAGGAAAAGAAGCCGAAAACAACAGATCCAGCATTTAAGAGGTTAAAACGCCCCACTCCTCGGAGGTCTCAGCCCAAGCCCCTCCCCGAACGCCTCTCTCAGCTCCCCCAACATCTGTCCCCCAACAGCTGGCGGCCGCTGGGCTGCTCTCAGCCGCGGTGGGGGGCCGCTTCCCAGCTCTGAGCCTCCCCGGGGACCCTCGGGGTTCGGGGGAGGGGGTGGGATTCCCCCGCTGGAGTGTGTGGCCAGAGCTTGGGTTCAAGGGGAAAGGAGGAAGAGAAGCCAGCCGGCTTGCCCTAAGTCACTAGGGCCAAGTGGGGGACAGGAACCATTGTGGGCAGCCCTCCTTCCCAGGCCCAGCCCCAGGCACTCTCTGAACCCCACCCCAGTCAACGCAAGAAGAGGTAGTTAACCCTTTACTTCCCACACCCGTGGTCAGGAGACAAGAGGGCTAAGGACCTTGTGACCTGAACCTCCAGTCACTGGGACTCTGAGTTCACTCCTGCCCTAGTACTCCGAGGGCCCACCAAGGAACAGTCAGTCAGAGCATAGAGGGTACTGCCTGTGGGAAGCCAGCTAGCCAGGTAGGGAGTCTTAGGGCCAGCAGGGGTGGGTGGGTGTGGTCTTTGCCATTCCATGTGCCCCACCTTGCACAGGCGGCAGGTTGCTGAGGTGTCTCAGCTACAGAAGAAGAGTGCCAAATATTTAGATAGGATGGTAAGTCAGACAGCCGTGAGGGTTATCCAAGTTCTGCCACTTATTAGCTGTGTGACCTCACCACTCAGGGCCTCAGCTTCCCCTCCTATAATGTAGGGGTTATGACAATTACCTACTCACAGGATGGATGGGAGGATTCAATGAGATAAAGCAAGGGGATGTAAAGGGTTAACACAGTTCCCCGCTTAGAGAAGCGCTCTGTACGGTCTCTAGACAGCATCTTCGGTCCTGTCCTCTCCCACTCTCTCACTGGTGGGACGCATTCTCCATTCTCTTGGGACACTGTCTCCCCCAGTCTACAATAGCTATGACACTTAGGAGGGGAGGGGCCAAAGGGGCACTGCAGATCAGTCCATGTGGGGGCAGCAGCCACAGGTCGGTGGGTGGGAGGAAGCTGTTTGGTTGGTTTATTTTTTAAAAAAATATTTATTTATTTGACTGTACTGGGTCTTAATTGCAGCATGGGGGATCTAGCTCCCTGACCAGGGATCTAACCCAGGTCCCCTGCATTGGAAGCATGGAGTCTTAGCCCCTGGACCACCAGAGAAGTCCCCTGTCTGGGGTTTTGATTGTTGAGAAATGAATCCCCCAGAAAGGAACGCTATCTTCTCACCCTGCCCCCCCACAGGACTCCCCCCTCCACCACTTCTTGGAAGCGAATAGAAAGCAAAACGGTCTTAACCCAAAAAGTGAAGTTAAAAGCATCATACATTTCCCTGGTGGAAAAAAAAATTTTTTCTGCTAAGACTCAGGGAGTGAGGGGAGGTGGGAATCTGACTGAAGCCACAAGGGGTAGTGAGGTCCCTGTTTGGATGGTGAGTTGGAGAAACTGAGGCAGAGAGGTCCATTGAACTCAGAGAGGGCACACAGTCAGTGGAAAGCCAATTCCTTCCAACAAAGCCAGGAGCAGCAATGGCCCTCCAGACTCTACCCCACCCAGGCACAGCCACCTGCCTCCTGCCCTGGTGAGCTTGGAGTGCTTTCCTAACATCTAGCTTCCTGAGCCCCCGGTGCTACCAGCTCTGCCAAAGAAGATAGATAGAAGAGGAGTCTACAGACCAGTGTCAGGGAAGGGCAAGATAGCAGATAGAACCGAGGGGAAGCCCTTCCCTGGGGAATAAGACCAGAGGTCAGAGGACCTCAGAAGCTACCAGTGGGGTCTTGGCCACTTCCTCCCTCCCTGCATCCTGTTCAGAAATCTTGGCCTCTCTTTGGGGTGAGTGCTCCAGCCCATTTCCCATCAGATCCTTGATCCTGGGTTTCAGGAAACAGAGGGCCAGAGAATCTGAGTGCTAGGCCCTTCCCTGAGCCCCAATCTAGAGAGGGAGCTCTGCCTTCCATGCCACCATGCTCTCGCCAGGAAGAGCTCACTCTCAGCAGCCACCCAGAGCCCCGGCTGCCTGCCGCTCAGAGCAGACAATAGTCCCTGCCTGGTGCTCCGCCTGCTTTTTTCTCTCCCTTTTTGTGGGTTTCATTATTTTTGTTACAGGTGGGGCTGCCAGGGATCAGTTATGCCTGCAGGGAGACCTGGCTGGGGGAGAAATGATCAGAAAAGCCACAATTCTCTCATCCCAGGGAATGTGAGCCTTTATTTGCTCTATTTTTTTTAACCAAAAAAATCTGTTTTAGTTTTGCTTTGGGGGTTATTGTCACTAGCAAAGGATTAGTGCTCAGAACCTGCAGCCCAGAAATGGCCCAGTCCCATTCTTGTTCCCCAAGCTGTCTGAGGAAATGCCACCAGGGCGGAATGCCCCTGCCACCCTGCCAATGGTGACACAGCACCTACCATTCATCGAGCTTCTGCTGAGCCCTCCTCCCTTCACTGGCCTTCTTGGCAGCTCAGAGAGATACCCTGGTAGGAGGACACTAAGGGCAGAGAGATGCAGTGATTTGCCCGAGGTCACACAGTGATTCAGGGTTGGCCTCATGGAGTCTGGTGTCCATGATAGCTGGATATCTCATTCTTCATCCCACTGCCATGGAAAGGAAGGCAATGGAGGCTTTGAACAGTAGGGTCAGAATCTGAGTTTTGACTAATCTTTGAAGATCTAGGAAAGTGCCTCAACCAAGGAGGCTTGGTCCAGCTTTGGGCATGAGCTGGGGCTGGAGAAGTAGCACAGACACATGGGCAAGTGGCTCCCAGGGTGGCGGGTCTGCTGCCACCAGGAGAACCAGGAGAGGGGGCCAGGCCTGCCTTACTCTGCGGGAAGAGGCCAGCTGGGTTCCCCAGGCTGTCCTGGCCCCCTGATGAACACAAGGAGCCCTGAAAGGGCAGCTGGCTTGTTTCTTTACCAACCGGAGTCAGGCCTAGAGCAGGGACCCTAACCTCTGCTTCCTGCCCTGGCCAGCAAAGAATCAGGACAGTGGAGGGGAGAGGTCACACTCTGGTTACACACCACACAATGACAGCCCTGCCCTCACATACACACAGGCTGCAGCCCATACCCACAGATCCACAGTCACTTCACACCCTTGGGCCCTCAGTGCCTGGATTAAGGCCATAAGCAGAAATGCCCCTCAGAGGAGGGGTGTGTGGCAGGTGGGGAATGACGGGATTTCAGTCTCTCACCTTGAGACCCCAGTCCAGAAGGAAGCTTGTCCTGCCCAACTTGCACAACACACACACACACACACACACACACACACACACGGTCCCAGCATTCACAGAGACACACACTCTCCATTCACACATGAACTGACAGACAAATGCTTGCTGTAAAGGAATACCCACGTTATCCACACGCCCCTCGCCCTGCTCAGTTGACGCATTCACTCAGGCCACTGCACAGATCCAGACAGGCAGACACGTGTGCATCCTTGCACTTGGAGTCCCAGGCCACCTGGTAGAGCCACCCTTGCCCATGCACACCCTAGCTGCACTTCCACTCATACCCATGCACTGATGATGAAGAAGAGTCCCTTTCTCCAGCCAGGCTTCCTAAGGTGTCCTTAGAGCACCCCAGCCCTAAATACTACAAGCCTCCCCCTAGATTCAAGGTCCTCTCTTTCCAAGTTCCCAGAGACCCAAAGCCAGCGGGTAGGGGAAGCAGTATTGCTTTACAAGCATCCCCTGACTTAGAGGATCTTTCTGGGGCTGAGGTATTCCCAGGAAGGCTGCATCCCTGACCTCTCTCGGGGCAGGGATGGGAAGGATGTCGGAGTACGCGGGATGGGGGCTGCTGGTTGTAGGGGAGTAGCTTTCTCCACTTCCTAAGAAAGCTCTTGGGAACAGGCGTCCTGCCCAGGAACCAATTCCACTCCACTCTCTCTGGACTCTATAGGCCCGAGTTCAGGCCTGCTTCACGCTTCCCCTGGGGATCGGGTCGGCAGTCGCTGCTTTTCTGACCTCACCGTGACCTCGGCCCCATGACCCGGGCAGGGCCGAGCCGCGTGGTGAGGAGCCAGGCGCGCGCAAGCGGCGGAGATTCGGCGGGAGGACCAGCTAGGCTGCTGTCGAGAGCTGCCGCAGCACCGCGGGGCGGAGGGTGCTGCCCAGGGTGATCCTATCCGGGGGCCCTGGCTGCGGTGCCCCACTCCCCCTTCCTGTCCCGGCAGCCCAAAGTCAGAGCCTAGACCCGGGAGAGGCTGAAGCCGGGGACGAAACGGCAACGGAGCTGGGACTGGAACCGGCACCCGGGGCGCAAGCAGGATCCCAGACACGAAATCCTACACTCGAGCGATGCCGGGGTCTGAGTTGAGGGGGAGCCGGAGACCGAGGTCGGGGGTTAGATCGAGAGCTTGAATATGGGTTCGGATCCGAGACCCATGCGAGGCTAGTGCTTGAGGCCGAACCAGACCTGAATCCAGCCTCGAACTCGGCCGAGGTAAGAGCCGGGACCAGAGCCGGGACAAGAGTCTAGAGCCGAGCTCAGGGTCCTGCCGGGTAGAGACGCCGGCTTTGCTGGAGTGCGAGTAGGGTTACAACCCAGGGCCGGGGGCCTCGGAGCTCGACCGACGCGCTGGGAGTCGGAACTGGAGCCTGAGGTTCAGGCAGGAACCGAGAGGGAGCCAGAGACGCGACCAAAGCCGAGTGGGCCTCAGCAACCGGAAGCGGATCACGGGCCCGAACCCCTGCCGGCACCGACGAACGGCCTGGAGGTCCTGGTGCTTGGCTCTGAGAGCGGGTGGGCTGGGCCCCCGCGCTGCGCCGCGCCGGGGCATTAGGGACGCGGGGGCCTCCGGAGCCAGAGACCAAGCGGAGCTGACGAACGGCCTCTGAGCTCGCCCGGCGACACTGCTGGCCCTGCGGCCGCAGCCTACCTGAAGTAGTCCATCTTGCAGAAGATTTCCTTGTTCTTGATGTAGCAGCTGTTCTGCTGCCTCAGCGACGTGCGACACACGGAGCACTCGAGGCAGCGCACGTGCCAGATGAGGTTGTTGACCTGGGGAGGGGGCGGAGATAGGGGGTGGCTGAGCGCGGACCTCTGCGCGCGCCCGGCTCCAGCCTCCCTGGCCCCCTTTGCAGACACAGGCGGCGGAGCTCTGAAGAAACATGTGACTTCCCCCACTTTTCTTCTGTAACATGGAAGCTCAGGGAAGTAGAAATCAACTGCCCATTTTTCAGACGGGAACCCGGGGGCGCAGAGAGACGCAAAGATCTGCCTGAAGCCGCGGAGTCTGGCCGAGGCTGAGCAAAGATTCGAATTGAGGGGACTCGGCGCCGGCGTGGCTTCCCCTGCAGTCCTCGGGGTCACAACCCACACCCCGCCAACACACACGCAACAACCCGCCCCTGTCTCACCTTGAGCAGATAGCGGTCCAGGATCTCCAGGCCGCAGCTGGAGCATATGTTCTTGCCGGCGGACGGCACGGAGGAGGCGGCAGAGGGAGGTGAGCAGACGGAAGGCGTGCTGGGCGTACAGGGAGAGGCCCGGCCCTCGTCCTTGTCCAGAGCGCCGGCCAGGGCCTCAGCGTCCGACTGAGCCTGCCGTGGGGGAGAGGGAGAAGCCGCACTCTAAGCTGCGGGCCGAGTCGGGTGCCCGGCGTTGCTGCTGCCTCGGAGACAGACCCGGCCTCAGAGAACCAACCGACAACGAAATCCCCCCCAAACGACAAGCCACGGGCTACAGGACAGGAATGGAAGGGCCTACTGGAGAGAAAAGGACGGCTCCAACTTTTAGCACGCGCATCCTAGGTGCCAGGAGCGGTCAAAGCTCGCCTTCCCGGCCAGAAAACCGAGGCTCAGAGAGGGACGGCGCCCTGCGGCAGTCCCCCAGCGGACGGGACAGCTGTTCGCGGCCGGAAAGCCGCGTCAGCTCCCCAGGGCCCGGCCGCCAGGGCACCGGGGACCGAAGGCAGGGCCGAACGAACTCACCATGGCGGGTGGCGCGGTCCCTTCAAGGCAGCGGGTGGTCGCTTTGCAGCCGGACCCTGGCTGGGCCATCACCTGGGGGAGGGGGGAGGGAACGCAAGCGGCGGCGGCTGCAGCACTGGCTCCGCGCAGCCTGAGCCCAGCGCCTCCCCGCGCCTGTTATATAAACCGGCGCGGAACAATGAGTCCTAACTTTGTAGTGGGCATTTAAAGCCCTTCCCCACAAAAGCGGTGTCTCTCTAATGAAGCAATTTGAATTTGGATTGGATTTTTTCCCTCTCTCTCCCCCTCTCCCTGCACTTAACCCGTGGCTCTTGAAGTAATCGCTTAGTTCCCTTGCAATCCAAGCCTCTGAGGGGGAAAAAAAACACGCGCACACACACAAACTACCTGCAATTAGAAATTGTCGTGAATGCCCAAGATAAGAGGTAGCCAGAGTGTCAATTCCAACTGTCAATCAGTGAGATCCATCAGGCCGCCCAAAGAATTGCAAATTTGATTTTTTAATGGTAGTAATTAAAAATCGAATTTTTTCTCCCTCCACCCACCCCCCTTCCTCGCTCCCTTCTCCTCCTCTCGGCGCAAAATGCAAAAAGGAGAAAAGAGAGAAAGAAAGAAAATAAAAAAGAGATTGGGGAGGGGCGCTTGAGGAAAATAAAACCCTGAGCGCTGGGAGCATCAGCCCGTCCGCCCCGCGCGCGCGGCCAAATTGATGCGGCGATGCTGACGCGGGTTCAGGCGCTTTCCGAGGGCCAGTCCGAGGGAAACCCAGAGCAAAACGGGGGCGAGATCGGGGACGAAACGGGGCCCAAAAGAGAAAAGGAAGGCGTCCAAGAAGAGGAAAGAGCACCCTCCAGCCCCTCGGAGCTCCCGGGACCGGCCCCGCGCCGCGATTCTCAGCGTTGCACCGGCACAACCCCTGGCGCATCGGCGCTATCAGCGCCTATTCAGACGGACAATACCCGCCTCGCCTCCTCTTGATTCGCCTGTGTCTTTGCTAAATCGCTTTTTGAGAAATTCCTCCAACATTTGCATAATGTGTTCCCGCTTTCCGCGACCCCCCCTCCTCGTGCTCGCGCGCGCTCACACACTCACAGACACACACTCCCAGGCGCACCCCCGCACCCCTCCTCCCCGCGGCCGCCCGTCGCCCGGCCCGGCCCGGCTGGGTCCCGGCCCCATCCGACCCCAGCCCAGGCGGCTCACCCACTCGCTCGCTCGCTTACCTGGTCGGTGGCGGGGCCGCCCTCGGCCGGCAGACGGCAGCCCTCGGGCAGCGCCGGGGCGGCGTTCTCATGCTTCCAGTACATGGGCCGGGGAGCGGCGGGCTCGGCGGGCGCGCGGCTCGGAGAGCCGTGCCGAGAGGGGCCACGGCCGCAGTGCGAGCAAAGGCTGAACCACGAGCAGGAGGAGAGCGGAGGCGCCAGCCCCGCCGCCCCGGCCCCGGCCCCAGCCCCCGCCCCCGGCCCGCGCGCAGCCCCGGCCTCCCTGGCTGCCGCCGCCGCTGCCTCGGAAGAAGGTCCCGACAAACTTGGAGAGGCCCCCGCCCCCTCCTCCTCCTCCTCCTCCTCTCCCTCCTCCTGGTCCTCCTCCCCTTCCAGCTGCGGCGGCGGCTGCCCCGCCGCTGGAGCCCCGCTCGGTTCAAGATGAGTCATGCGTGACCAATCCCCTCCCCGCCAAGGGAGAGCGAGACACACACAGCGAGGCGGCGACCCAGAGACACACACACAGACCGACAGACACACAGAAACTCAGAACAGCCGACAGAGAGACTGAGGGACACGCTGACATACAAAAGGCACCGGCAGGCGCACAGACACCCAGCGCTCATCACCGCCCCCTCCGCCCCTTGACGGGGCACCCACAGCTCTCAGCCACAGCCCCACTTACAGGTCCAAGAGGTACCCATGCTCACACCTTGGGCCGAGATGGGTTTCATATAAAGTCACACATCAGACTCTGTTGATGCAGTCCCATGCCTGGCACGTTTGTGTACATGCTGATGCAAATGATTACCTGTTCACCTCATTTACACGAGCACAAGGCATGCACACATAACTCATACACCTGCACAGCTGCCTCTGCTCCATAACAAACAGAAGGCACACCAGTTCCTAAGGGCTTGGGCTACCTCTCATCCTAAATAGGACTGGGTTAGGTGGGAGAGGTTGGTGGGGGGGTTGTTGTTCCCCTGAATTCTCCAGGGAGGGATTGCCTGAGACATCCCCCTCCCCTGCAGAATTTGCTGAGCTAAGCAGTCTAATGCCCATCTCACCTTCTCTAGGGGTCTACTGATAGTGAGAGAGATGAGGGAGGCAAGGAGGCCCTGGCACTGAAAGAGGAGACACAGCCTCCCACGACCCAGACACAAAAGACTTAAAGACAGAGCCTTACACACATTGACATGCAATGTACACACAAAGTGGACACTCACAACCTTGGCCCCTTTCTCGACACACAAATTGAGCTCAGAGGGACATAGAAATATACATTATCTTCTAAAAACAAATATGCACACTCAGATCCAGCCCTACAGGCACCACACACCCCACCTCCACGCAGTGGCACATGCCATCACCTCCCTAATTGTCTTCATTTACAAATGTAAACACCCCACACAACTGTTCTTAGACTTGTACACACATCCATAGTTAAGAGAGCATATTCCCACAGAGAGCTCCAAACCCATGTGAGCTCCACCCCGTGTCCTCTACTCTCAGATATACACACGTATCCCTACAGATGGCGAGATAACCATTTATAGTCAGAGACAGACCATACACCTCTGAAGACACAGGATTCCTGGTGGGCACAGCTTCAGTCATGAACACACAGACACATCTTAATAGACACAGGCAGATGAAGCATTTGCCCTCCAGGATATTACTACAGACTCACACCTCCTGTAGTCTCAAAAGAGAAAAATATCTGTTCCTTTATACACACCAAGGTACACGGAAATGGTACCTCCCACTTGCATCTCCCACTTGCTGCATTTTCAGCCATTTATACAGAGTGGAAAGTTTCTCTTTGGACCATAATCTTTTCCACTAAGAGTACAGTTGCAGTGTGAAAGCTGGTGAGGTGTGTGCACAGGCACACACATATGCATGCACCCTCCAACACCCACCAGAGATGAGCCAGAAATGACCAGAGACGAACAACCTCTTCCTCGACTATCTTCTTTTGAACATAATAAACCCAGCTGCTACTCCTCTGTACTTCAATCCAGGGCAGGTATTTTACAATCATGCTATTTTTTTTTTTTTCTCACAATAATCCCATTAGGTAGTGGCTCTTATTGTACCCATTTCATTGATGAAGAAACTGAGGTTCAGAGAGATCATGTGATATGTCCAAAAGGGTGCCACATGGCTAATAATTGCCAGGGCCAAGAACTCAAAACCCAGATTCATCTGACATCAGAGCTTATACTCTTAATTTCTAGGCTACATACATGATCATGTCCACTCTATGCATATATGCACAGACACACACAAACACACACCTTTTCCATATTATCCATCAAAAGCCCTGGGTATGACTCCTGGCCTCACCAGTTATGGGCTAAGCTCGCTTTGTCATCTGCAAAACGGGAATAATAATTGGGCAAACTTTATCTCCTTCTCTTCCCTTTCTGGGCAGCTGTGGGAAGCAGAAGGTCATTGAATGTTACACAGAGCTGTACAGATGTGTGAGTGCAGAGGGACTCTGGGAAAGAAGAGGCCACCAAGATGGCGCTAGCTCTTCAGGCAAGAGGTTGGGAGAGGTATGGAGGAGGCTTGAGCTAAAATGAAAAAATGAAAGAGTAGATGAAATATAAATGGATTCAGAGGAGAGAAGAAAATATTTCAGGTAGAGGGATGAATGCCAAGACGCAGAGGCTAGACAAACAAGCTGTTGCAGTCCTAAGAGAAGGAATGTGAAATACACGCTCCTTAAGTGATAATATAATAACTACTGTTTATTGAGCATTTACGTGCCAACCACTGTTTTACATGCATTGTCCTCTTGACCCCTTGCAGTAACCCTGCATGGAGGTTATATTATTTATTTTGTAGTTGAGGAAACAAGCTTATAGGAGCCTCATTTCAGGCTCTAGCACTCAGACTCCAGAACCCAGACATCTACCTACTCTGTAATTCTGATATGGTGCTCAGAAAATCAAAACTGGAATAAGAGGCATTAAACTCAGTAGGAAAACACAAACACTCTAGAGCCAGACTGTTGTGGTGTCAGTCTTGACCTTGCGCCTTATTACCTAAAGGACTCTGGACAAGTTATTCAGCCACTCTTCAGCCTCAGTTTCGTCATCCATAAAGTGGGGATGATAGCAGAGTCCACTTCTGCTACTTGTGAAAACTGAGCAAACGATCCATGCAAAAGGGTCAGAATCATGCCTAGCACATGGAAAGCAACCAATAAATAATAGCCATCATGAACTATAGTCCCTCATAGCTCAGTCGGTAAAGAATCTGCCTGCAGTGTGAGAGACCCTGGTTCAATTCCTGGGTCAGGAAGATCCCCTAGAGAAGAAAATGGCAACCCAGTCTAGTATTCTTGCCTGGAGAATCCCATGGACAGAGGAGCCTGGCAGGCTACAGTCCATGAGGTCGCAAAGAGCCAGACACAAATTAGTGACTAAATCACCACCATCATTAACTATGGACTGGCTGCATTTTCCAGTTGTTATTCTAATAGGTGTCACATCAAAAAAAATTTTTATGGAGAAAGGCAGGGTGTAAGTCAACCAAAGAATTCAAATATTCTCCTGAAAAACAGCAGAACCATTATTCCAATCCAGGGCTTGCCTGACTTCAAAGAAGACAGAAGTGAAATTAATTTGGAAGATACATCTCTTCCAACAACTCCTGACTCCAGCAGGAAAGAGAGTCTGGATAGGACTGACCTTGGCAAAATCAGGATGAGCAAATTCAGTACATTCTATCAGGATCCTCAAGTCCTTCCCATGGGAGACTGTGGGCAGGTCACTGAGCTTCTCTGAGCCACAGTTTCCTTACTTGCCAAAGGGAGATAACTGTTTACCTCTCAGGATTTTGGTGACAATTAACCATATAATAAAGATGAATGTTTCTAAAGTGTTTCCTCTATTCCTGGCCCCGCAGAAGCACCTTACATGTATAATGTTCTAAGTAGTCCCTCGTGTATGATGGATGTCCTCAGCATCCTACATGTACAACATAATAAGCATCCTGGGTGTATAATGAATTCTGCTTCTCACCTCAGTCCTTCTCCTGGTCAGGAAACATGATGTGGTCATCCTCCCTCCCCCCACCCCTCCCGGGGTGAGTTTTGCTGTCCTCCTCCACCTGAATCGTGGTGGGGTTTAAAGAGAGACTTCATTAGTAACTGGATGATTCTGTGGGAGCGCCCCCAGCAGCGGTTCCGCCCCGCCGGGGAGTAATTCTAGGAAGGTAATGTGAGCTGGGGGAGGCTGGAGACCCAACTTCACATTTATTTACTCTGACAGTTAAATTGGTGAGTAAGAGGGAAAAAATCAGATGAAAGGCATTTCAGAGTAAATACTAAATACAAAATTTAAACATGCAGGTTGTGATAAATGGGAAAGGGCAATGGGAAAATATACAGGCAGGACTGCCCTCCCTGGCTCAGGCCCCCATCCTCATCTCATCACCTTCCTGGGCACTTCCCGTTTGAGTAGGGGAAAGAGCACAGAATGGGGTACGGAGCACATGACCCTATGTACCTCTCCTGGACTCGGTGTCCTCATGGTGAAGGGTGTGTTATTTGAATCAGATGATTGTGGGAGTAACACAAACATCAATAGCCTTGGAATCAGATAGACCTGAGGTCAGATCCCAGCCCAGCTACTTCCTGGCTGGGTGAACTTAGACAATTCACTGATCTGAACCTCAGTTTCCTAGACTATGGAGACAATAACCTCAGGTGAGTAAATGAGATGATTGGTGTGGAAGAGTTTTAGACTTCAGGGTGTATTGCACACGTGGGCAACTGGGATCACGAAGTCACTCAGTCCTCTTCTGGTTCTGACGTCCACTGGGTAAATTAGCATCGGTAGATATTTATGAAGCGCTGACTCTGTGCCAGGCTCCCAGCGGGGCACAGGAGACAAAGTCAACCGTGAGAGGCCCAGTCCGCAGGGCGAGGAGACAGCACTTGCAATGCAGCAGGACAGGTGCTGCACGAAGGGGAGCATGGGGTAAGGAAGCAAGGAGGGATGCTGAACTTGGCTTAGCGGGTGGGGATTAGAAATGGCATGCCAGAGGAGGTGACTTTTCGGTGACATCCTCAGGGATAAGTCTGAGGCAGGCTAGGATTAAGAGGGTTGGATCAGGATGGAGGATGGATGCCCAGTGAGTGTTTTGCTGGAGGCAATGTTGGGAGGTGGGTAGGATCCAGATTGTGGAGGACTGAGCGCTGAGTGGAGGAGTTGGGATTCCTCTCCAAAGCTATGGGTCCATGAGTCAACAGTTTTATGGGAGGTAGCATCCTTCCCTGCAGACGCAGCATGGTGCAGTGGTTAGGGAATCTGGGTTGGAGCCAAGTAACCTCAGTTAATACCCGAGTCTGTTACGCACTGGCTGCAAGACCTAAGGTGGGAGAGCAATTCTATAGAGCCTGAGCCTCCTCAACTACCACATAGGAGTTAACAGAAAAGAGAACCCATTTGAGGGTGACCTCAAAGGGCTAGACGTCTTCCGAATTCTGCCCTGGCCACACTGCTTAAAACGAATCTCTCTTACTAATCTTTTTCCAGCAGAAGGTAGGCTTAAAAATAGGCTAGACTGGGATAAGCCTTGTACAATATGCAAAGGCATTTCAACTTCAGCACATAAACTGTGAAGGACCATCCGTATCTTTTCAGCATATAGATGACATGGTCAAATTGGGGGTTTGGAAAGATGACTTTAGCAATGGCTTGAGGATAGATTTGAAGGGTATGAGTCCTGCCCTGAGTCCTGAAGACACTGGAATAATCTAAGGGAGAGGTGCTGAGGCAGCTTCAGGGACAAGAAGGATGGAAAGAGGTCACATAAAGTTAATTATTATATGTTGCTTTATTAGTCATTATGTCACTTTATTATATGATCATATATTTTATGTATTTATTACTATATATATAACACATCCAGTTTCCTAAATAAGCTTTACATATTTAAGCTGTACATTTATAGAATCATATATTACATCATATAAGTTATATATGGTTCTATGTGTGTGCATGCATGTATGATCTGCCTTTTTACAACCCCATGGACTGTAGACCACCAGGCTCCTCTGTCCATGGGATTTTCCTGGCAAGAATACTGGAGTTTGCTCAAACTCATGTCCATCGAGTCAGTAATGCCATCCAACCATCTCATCCTCTGTCGCCCCCTTGTTCTCGTGCCCTCAGTCTTTCCCAGCATCAGGGTCTTTTCCAATGAGTCGGCTCTTTGCATCAGGTGGCCAAAGAATTGGAGCTTCAGCTTCAGTCCTTCCAATGACTATCCATTGAATATTTGGGTGTGTTAATTCCTTTTATGATCAGCTCTAGCGATCACTTCACTGGGCTTTGTTGTTCCTTCAACACTTCTCTCACACCTTCTGCCTGGTTCACTGGGCTTTGTTGTTCCTTCAACACTTCTCTCACACCTTCTGCCTGGTTTGTGTGTAGACAGCCTTCAGAGCTCAGTTCAGGTGTTGCTTCTTCTGGGAAGTCATCTCTGAGCCCGCCTCCGTTTCCAGCTTGAATAAGAACCCACTCCTGCACTCCTGCAGCTCCCAAATCTTCCCTTTATCAAGGCACACAGTGGTGTATGGGACCACGTCTCCGCATCTATACACCTTCCCCACCTGCCATGTGTAGAGGCTTGAGGAATGACCCACTTTCCTTTTGATGAAGTTGCCGGCCAGAAAGCTTCTCAGCAGGGAGAGAGGCCTTTTTTCAGAGGAGGAAAACTTAATTTTGTTTTTCAAGGTTAAATTTTAAATTCTGTTTCTACCTTAGAAAGGTCACAGGGCATATTAAAAATAAAATGCCATTCTGTATCATCAGGAATCCTAGCCAAGTCAGACTGAAAGCAGAGGAAGGACGATGTAGCCCCCTGTCCTAAGAGAAATTCTGACAGGTCTGTGTTTTTTAACTTGGGATTCAAGTCTCTCTCCAGAGACCATTAAGGAGAGCCTGCCTGAGGATGAAACCAACCCAGAGGAAAACACAATCAAGAGACGGACAGATTTCTGACCGTATCATCTGAACACCTGGACTTCTTAGTTCCATGAGCCAATAAGTTTCCTACCAGAAGGTAGCTGGAGTAGGGTTTTTATTACTTGAACTGAGTCCCAACTAACCTGCTTGCATAGCTGGGGCCAGAGGTCTAAATCAGGCTTGTGTATGTGTGTGTTTGCTCAGTCCCATCTGACTCTGCAATGCCATGGAATTTTCCGGGCAAGAATACTGGGGTGGGTTTGCCATTTCCTTCTCCAAGGGATCTTCCTGACCCAGGGATTGAACCCGCATCTCCTGCACTGGCAAGTGGACTCTTTACCAGCCACCTGGTTAGCCCACAATGAACGCCAAAGCTTTTTGAGCCTTAGCTTCCTCACCTGTAGGATGAGGGAATTCAGCCTACAGTTGTATAGTTGTTGTTTTTTTTTTCAGTACAGTGATGCTATGAGGCTTGGACAGCCGGTTCTCCATGCCAAAAGATGAGACGTAAATGGGTCCGCAGATGTGATAAGGAACTGACACCATTTTATTGCCTCTGTGCTGCTTTGATTTGCTTTTAACACCGGAACTGTTGACACCAAAAAGATTTAGAAAGACATTTCCATGAATGGAATAAACTTCAGAGCAGGGGTTGGCAAATTTTTTCCATGAAGGGCCAGATGGTAAATATTTTAGGCTCTGTGAGCCATACAGTCTTTGTTGTGCTAAACTCTGTAATTGTAGTGGGAAAATCACCATGGACAATATGTAAATGAATAGACATGGCTATGTTCCAATACAAGTTTATTTATGGACACTGAAATTCAGAATTCATCTAATTTTCATGTGTCACAGAATAGTATTCTTGACTTTTTCCTCAACCATTTAAAAATGTAAAAGCCATTCTTAGCTCTGTGGGCTGTATGAAAACAGGGCACAGGCCACTTTGCTGATGCAACAAACACTGGGCTAGGATGCTATCTAATACTCTCCTATTCTATTAACAATGTGATCCTGGCCAAGTCGCTTTGTCTCTCTGTGCTTTTCCCATCTGGACAGTGAGGTTACGTGGGAGGGCTTCTCAAGGCCCTTCAGTTCTCAAGTACCATGATTCTGACTTTTCATCAACAAATATTTATTAAGCATCTATTACACAGCTGGCATTGTTTTCTCTTTTTTGGCCTCACTCTGTGGCATTTGGAATCTTAGTTCCCTGACCACTGATTGAACTTGTACTCCCTGCATTGGGAACTTGAGAGTCCCAATCACTGGACTTCAAGTAAGTCCCTACCTGGCATGGTTTTCAATGTTGGGACATAGCAGTGAATAGAAGTTCCTGCTCCCAGGGAACTCACATTCTAATAAAAAAAAGAGAGCACGCGCAAGAGAAAGTAACTTCGTGTATGATGTTAGGTAGTGACAAGGACTATTTAGAAAATGAAGAAGGGGGAGTGATTAGAAGTGACAGGGCTAATTTTATATAGGGAGGTCAGGTAGCCTCTTGAACATGGTCCTTTGAACAGGGACTTGAACAAATAAGGGAATGGACTTTGAACAGCCAATGCCAAGGCCTCATGGTAGGACCTCCTAGCACCCAAGGAATAGCCAAGCCATTGAGGCTGGAGCACAGTGAACAAAAGGGATAAGAGGCTTATAGGGTCAGGCAGGTTGTCAGTGACAAGTCATTTAGGTCTTTGGATTTTATTCTAGGTGTGACAGAAAGCCCACGGAAGGGAATGACATGCTCAGATGGGAAAAGGACTGCTTTGGTTAAAGTGGAGGCACTGGGTGGAAGCAGGGAGATAATTAGGCAGGTACTGCAATAGTAAAATGATTGGACTCAAGATGAGGGTTTTTTAACGTTTTTTCAAGATATATTTTCAATGTGGAGTTGACAGGATTTGTTCAAGGACTGGGTAGAAGGAACAGGAGAGAAAAAGAGACATCAAGGATAAATATGGTAGAATCAAATTGTTTTTAGGAACATAATGATTACATAAAGGAACTATTTAACATTAACTTGTAAGGTAAGAATTAATCTTATTCTTTTATACAGTAGTATTAAAAATGTAGACATACTTGGTGATTTAGAAAGTATCTGTACATGCCTTAATAAACAAGGCAACAGCTCTAGAATATCTGGTTTTACAAAACTGCTGCTGTTGATTTTTGATATGCTTTGAAAAATCTTTCATGTGATTTTTTTTCCTCCTAATATTGAGATTCCAGTTATAGAAGGTCTACTGGTTAGGGTTACATTTTGCTAGGGATAAAGAAGAGCTGAGATTAAGGAGATATGCCCCTCAATTCTTCACTCTTGTAAAAATCAAAACTGTGACATAATTTTAGCAAAACAGTAAGCCCACAAATAATTTTGAAGTACAGATAACCTCGTAACAAGGAGTTTACCAAGTTAACACTCATATTTAACAAACCTTTAACCAAACTGCTTTCAGCATATTTATAACACGTACCTTTATTCTTCTGAAACCCTACTTTGAAAGAGGTACCAAACACATTTTCCTACTTAGGGGCCTTCCATTAACAACTTTTTTGGGAACAGTTAGATGTACAGTGAGAACAGCTAGTCTCTTTACTCATCTCTAACAGAAGGAGGCAGGCAGAAAGGGGGCAGAGACCTGCCTCTGGGATCAGAGAAGGCACTTAGAAGCAGCACCTTGCCTGGACACCTCCACGGCCAAAGGAGGAACAAGCCTCCCGGAGAGCTGCAGTCTTTAGTGCAGGAGATGCATGAGAGAAGACACAACCACAGATACTGTCTTGCATTTATTCACACAAAGGAGTAAGAATCAGTACAAACAATAAACATTGCTTTAAATACAAATAAATAGCTCTGGTTTCTAAAGGAAACAACTCTAGATAATCCAAAGTTAAGTATTTTCTAAGTTCCTATTAAAAATAGAAGACTATTTATTTTGCATTAAGTCCTATTCCACCATAACTTTTAGAGGACCTCAAGGGTAAAATGGTGAATTCTATATTCTTAGAGAAGTCACCAGAAAAATGGGAGATAATGCTCCCACCTCCCTGAACTATCCCCCAAACAGAAGGAGAGTTACTTGCATCTTACACTGAGCTCTTGAGTTTTGCAGGCAGAATAACATTGAAAGATATCTGAAAGTTTTACCTTGGGAAAGGTGATAGGAATTTCTCTGAACCACTTCTGTGAATTATAACACTTCACAATGCTGAAGTTTTGGTTCAAGTGTCTTAAATTCATTTCTGCTCATAGGAAGACTTAAGCTCCTACAATGAGAGCCTCCTCTTGCTGGGAACAATGACAGTAAACAGTTGTAATCGCTAAGAGGGGCACCTTGAGTAACAAAATGATTTACATGCTAAAGAAGCAACGGTGCTGCCCAGGGAAACAGTCTGTCCACCCGGCACCAAAATGACCAACCAACGCTGCTGATGGAAACAGATCTGCATCGGTTGTTTTTCTGCCTCTGTTGTTATATTCAAAATGTTCAAAGTGGCAAAAAATATCTGAGAAGGAGGTTCTACAAATGAAGAATTGTTTTAAAGTCATGCAATCTTTCAAGCCTTTATAAACCACATAAAACATGAGGTCATTACAATCTTGGTGCCAGAGCAGTGTCTGCTCCACTGGCTTTCCGTGTCCACTGTGTGTCCCCATCGCACCCCACACAAGACAATTTCTTCTACTCAGACCCCTACACAATTATTAATAAAGGTACAAGTTTGATAGAGAATCAATATAGCAATGTTTAAGTTTTCAACGATATCCGCTTTTCTATTTAGATTGATCATGATATAATTCCAAACAGAACATTCTCATGCTATTAAAAACAGTCTCATGCAATAAACGCAACTTTGAAAGTCCCACACTAATAATGACATTTGGTATTATAGAAGGCAGGAATATTTAGATTTTTTTAAAAAATGATCACGATAGAATACAAGTTGGATTTTCAAACAGGACTTCTGCTGTGGTACAAAGTGCTAAATTTTGGTCTACAGTTTTGTCGACGCAAACACTTTTTAAAGATATACACCATGTTTTCCTAATTGGGATTTTGAAACAATAAGCATAATTCTTAAACAGATTACCACAACATTTGCTCAAAGAACCAGCTCTTTTTGCCAAGAACTTTTTCTTTTCAGTCCAGTTGGAGGGATTTCCACAGAAAATTCTGGAACAGCAGTTTCGAGCATGATTCAAAATTTCTTACTTCCCTCCTTGTTTTTTCTTTTTCTTTATGTTGTAAAGACAACTGAGCACAGAAAAAAAAATTTTTTTTTTTTAAGACAGCTCTTAATAAATTAAGTTTCCTGATTTGAATGATAACGTTCTTTGTGTTTCCCTTTCTTTCTGGCACACTATATGATATTTCTGGAGTTACAAATCCAAATAAACGAGCCAAATAGAGCATCCCAGCATTCAAGTCACAGTTTTGGATAAAATCCTATTTATTCTGGATGATGCTCAATTCCACACATACTTCAGGGAAGAAACATCCATAAGGAGGACATCCAAAAATGTTATGTTACCAAACGCTAACACGTGGCTGCTCTGTCGGGTAGTACTGCTCACAGCTACAAGTACAAAGGCAGAGGGCCTCCGGTGTGCAGTCATTCATAACCATCATCTGCGAGATTTCCAAGCTGTTCGAGAATAAGGAGTAGTCCTTTTTTTATCTGGTGGCTTGAAGTAGGAATAAACAGGCGCCGCGGGATATTCTGCATCAGGATTTTCTGCCATCATTTTCAGCTTTGCTTCGATGGCTTTGATCTTGGCAGTGACACTGGAAAAAGGACAGCAGAGCATCAGAGTGGGCCTGCGCACATTCAGAGAATACCTAAGTATTTCATCTTCTTTGCGGCTCTCAGGCATATCACAGAAGCAACAAGATACTCAAACACAAACATGTCATAGAAAACAGGACTTCCCACAAGCTGCCGGGTGCAGCCAATAAATAAATAAATAAGAACAAAAGGAATACAGTTTTATTTGGGAGAAAAAAATAACCCACAAAAATAATTGTTCTTATTTTAGGAAAGGGATCAAGGGTGAAACATCTATTAAGCTTTTTCTGTAAGACACTGTCAGGAATACTTTGTATATTGTTACACTTAGACACCAACACTGTTCAGCACCTTAGTACCTGCAGACGGTAGGCACTCAAAGATAATTCATATAGGGATTGAAAGCAGAGTCTGAGAGAGAGAGCTGTGTACACCCATGCTCATGGTAGCATTATTCACAACAGAGAAACTGTGGAAGCAACCCCAGTGTCTACTGAAGTAAGAATGGATAAGCAAAATGTGGTATACACATGCTCCAATATGGAAGAACCAGGAGGACTCTATGCTAAGTGAAACAAACCAGGCACAAAAAAGACAAATCCTGTATGATTCCACTTACATGAAGTACTTAAGAGAGCAGTCAAAATCAGAGACAGAAAGTGGAATGATGGTTGCCAGGGGCTTGGGGGAGGTGGGAATGGGGAGTGACTGTTTAATGGGTATAGAGCTTCAGTTTTACGAGAGTAAGAATTATGGAGATGGATGGTGGTGATTGTTGTACATTATTAATGTACTGAATACCACTGAACTGTACACTTAAAAATGGTTAAGATGGTAAATGCTATATTATGCACAACTGCTATATTATTTACCACAATAAAAAATGGAAGAAATAATTCATGTAGGTTATATTCTTCATTTGCAGATAAAGAAAAAAAGGCATAGAATGGTTAGTGCCCATAGCCAGTAAAGTGGCAGAGCTGAGATTTGAATACAGCTGGACTCCAGAGCCATACTATGAACTCTTTCTTATACAGTACCACCTTCTGAATCACCGAATAATAAGGGAAAAAACATCCCGGAAATCCTACGAAGTCCCTTTTTACTGACAAATGTGTGTTTAGGCTATCATTTACAGAGTACTTACAATGAGCCAGGAAGTGTGCCCAGCATTTTACTTATACTGTTTCTAATCCTTGCAACGATATTTCAAGGGTTATCAACCACACTTTTGTTGTTGTTCAGTCGCCAAGTCGTGTCCAACTCTTTGCGACCCCATGAACTTCAGCGCTCCAGACTTCTCTATCCATCACTATCTCCCTGAGTTTGATCAAACTTATGTCCACTGAGTCAGTGATGCCATCCAACCATCTCATCTTCTATCGCCCCCCTTCTCCTTTGCCCTCAAATTTTCCCCAGCATTAGGGTCTTTTCCAGTGAGTCAGTTCTTCATATCAGGTGACCAAAGTATTGGAGCTTCAGCTTCAGCATCAGTCCTTGCAATGAATATTCAGGCTTGATTTCCTTTAGGATTGACTGGTTTGATCTTTGTGCAGTCCAGGGGACTCTCAAGAGACTCCTCCAGCATCACAGCTCAAAAATGTCAACTCTTTGGCGCCCAGCCTTCTTTACGGTCCAACTGTCACATATACCACTAGAAAAACCATAACTTTGACTACATGGACCACATTCTATAGATAAACAAATGCAGAAGGGTAGTGATTCACCCAAGGTTCACACAGCTAACAAACGGTGGAGCCAGGATTCAAGCCCAGTTTATCATCAAAGCCCTTGCCTTTTCCTCTTCATTAGGCTGGGAGCTGAGTAGCCATGTATTAGAGCGAAGGGGAGAGGCGACACTGCAGAAGCTGTGCGGAACTTCCTTCTGATCAAGGACACCACTATCCCTAGGTCAGAACGCAACGCACTCAATGAGATTATCTTTTGGCTTATGGCTTCCTTTAGTTTCCACTTTGACACTGTCAATAGTCTACAGTCAGAGATAGAAACTTGGGAGGGAATGTATACATAGCCTTTAAGAAATCCTCAAAAAGCATATATCCAATGTAAAATTAAAAAACTTAGTTGCCATAAAAAAGAACTCTGAAGTCTCACTGAGATGCATTCCACACCTTTTCCATTAATGGAAAATTAACAGCCAGCCATCCGTTCTGTATGAGTCCCAGGGAAAACAACCTTCTCTAATTAGGTATAGATGTTAATCAAAACACGTAAGCTGAGGTTCTCTGGATTAAAAGATAAACGGAAAACACCAGGCTAGATCATTTAGTAAAAAGAACAAAGAGTGAAAGAAACGAAAGCCACATTCACAGTACCATGGAGATCACCAAGCATCAACGCAGTCGTCTGTTCCCAAGAGGAGCTAGATTTACGGAAACCTCCATGAAGCCATAGTGGCTGAGGAGGCTTAATCTTAAGGGGAAAACAGGACAGCTGAAACAGGACAGCTGAAATAAGCTCCTAGTGCACTTATTGAAGTTATTAATTAAAAAAAATTGGGGGAGTACAAAATAAAGCAGCACAAAATTAAGAAAACATCAATGATATTAGACAAATTGGTAACTATAAAATTAACTATCAATTGTATTACTCCTGGGAACATTTCAGGATCACCCTTCCTTGCAGTTTAATGAGATGCTTGTAAATCTCTTCTGTTTGGTGCAGATAATATACAGAAAAGTTTTTTTTTTTTTTTACCCTAGCCCTCTGTCCAAACAGGTATCACTTTCCTGACTATGACGTGTTGATTTGGGATGCATGAAAGGCTGGTGCTCTTTCGCATGTCTAGCCCTTTCTTGGAGCAGGTAACAGAACTGCAGTCTTGCACTGACAGCCTGGAGCTTCTTGCAAGCAGTAACTGAAAGACTGAATTCTCAAGTTCAGTAAACCTGGCTTTGAATCTGTACTCTGCTATTTTCGACCTGCGTGATGTTGGCCAAGATACCTCCCTAAACTTCAGTTTCTTCTTTTATAAAATGAATACAAAGTATTTTCACCAGAATTTTTATACTTCAATGACATACAGCATGTAAAGTGTTTAGTACAGAGCCTGCTTCATAGTAAGCTCCATAAATCTCAGCTTTTGTTCTTGTTAACATTTCTCCCTGGGCTATGGTGCAAAGTCAACCCCTCTACTTCTGCTCACCCTTAACTTCCCCTTTCTTTATTCAACCCTCAACTCCTTCTGTTTTGAATTAACTCCAAGGAAATAACTGACAATTTGTACGTACTGGAACCAAAACTGTTACATTTGCTGAAATGGTAGATAAAATTAAAGTGCTGCAAACCCAAATTCTGTATAAAGGAACTCATAGCTGGGGAGGAATTAGTGTATAATGACAAACGTTGAAGATAATCAAGGCCTTATTAAAATGCTTGTTTTACAGCAAGGACTGTATCTGATTTACCTCTGTGTTCCCAGTGCCAAGTATAATAGCTGGTATGTGGTAGGTATACGCAGCCTCATTTGTGTGTATGAACTGTGTAAATAGCTGGTACACACTCTTGGTATGGAGGGAGGTGACATGTATACATTCTGGAGGCTAACTGGACACATCTCTCCGCATGGCAAAAGTTAGTAGACTCCACTCTAAAGGGTCTGAAGGGTTTCTAGTGCCAGAATGAAGAAATGGCTCCAGCTCTTGCAATACTTGTGTCTTCCTACAGGACACCTTCTTACCTTAGGTTAGACTGTGCAGGCTCAGTGCTTGAGGACGGCTCAAGACTAATTGGAAGGATCTTATCATTCTTGTTATGATCGTATCTCTGAAAGTAAGAAAAAAGGCAAATTACCCCACCCAGGCAGAAACCAGCCCTTTACTGTAATCCATGTGTTCAGAAACCCTAATCTCATCAGCGTACCCTCAGACAGCGTGTGCATTCAGTCTCTCGGTCATGGCTGACTCTTTGTGACCACATGGAGACTGTAGCCCACCACACTCCTCTGTCCATGGGTCGTCCCCAGGCAAAAATACTGGAGAGGGTTGCCATTTCCTCCTCCAGGGGGTCTTCCCGACCCAGGGAATCATATCCGAACCTTCCGCATTGGCAGGTAGATTCTTTACCACTGAGCCACCAGGGAAGCCCATCCTTAGATTTCTAGACAATCTTAGGTCTGCTTTGTGTTCAGAATTAATGCAGAAGTCCAGCTTTAGCATAAAGGTTATAAACGTAGAAAAAGAAATTTCGATGAGGCTTCTCATCTACCCATTAATCCTCCTTATTTGGTGGAGAAAGAGTTTCAATCTTTAAATTCAGAGATGGTACAGCTACACAGCAGGAATGCCCTCTCACATTCTGATTCTGCAACATATCACTTCTTCTAATAGTTATTTCGCTTTATTCCAAGCATTTTAAAGTTTGCTTGATTGCTGCAAAGTAACAACCATAACATTCAACTCTTCACAGGTTTATGTGGAGAAGAGAACTAGTAATGGCTTTCAGCCATTACAGAAGATACAGAAAACATTCTCCAGGAAAGTACAGTTTATTTGATGTCAGATAATTATATACTTCTTTTAAAAGGCAAATACAGTGTTAAAGAGCAATCAGGAGTCTCTGGTCAAAAAGACATGTAGGGCACAGAGATTCTCAAATGAAGACAGAACGAAGCATGATTTATTTCTCCTGAAGATCTTTTCAGTGAGATGCAGGATGAGAAGATGATAGCCAGCCTGGCAAATGAGACTTGATTTTCTTTTGAATAAAAAAGCATTTAGAAATTCTCCTTGTTGTTTCTATTTTTAAGGTGATGGCTCCTGGAAATTGAGAAGGCTCTGTGATTACCTGAAATCCTGAAATACTCATAAAGATCCAAATTATCTGTGATCTGTTTTTGAGCTTCGACACTGAACTCAAATGTCTTTATTCTGGGGACTCTTTTCTGGGGAGCTTGCTGGGTGGAGTCTCTGATCAAACATTACGGTCATTTATAAAGACTGAGGCTCCATATCTGGTTGTCACAAACCTTTGTAGGCAGGTCTGTTAAGACCATAGTGCAGGAAGAAGAGAATCAACTTTGTGGATTGCTCCAGTGTAAACGCATACTTCACCTGTGCTGGCTGAAACAGAGTACCATTCTTTCCTTCTTTTTTCTTTTTGGTTGTAGCTTTTCCAGCACATTTTCCCAAGAGAATAACTAGGAGATAAACACAGCAGTTCACCACTGCTTGGGCCTTGGAGTCAATACAGGCATTGCAAATCCCGCAAATAACTCTCAAAATCTCTCGAGTAAGGAAATGCCAGTGCTTTAAGCACTCTTACAAACTACCCATTTCTCAAGTATTTAGAATAAACAATTCAAAATTGCCACAGAACTGAAAGGCTGGGAAGAGTCTAATAAGGCCTAAAGCAACTAATTTAAAAAATAAATACATTTTTTTCCTCTAAAGAACCCCTACCAAAAAAAAATAAATAAATAAATGATAGAGGTCTGAGTAGACACATCAGTCACATGGAAAAATCAATCAAAAACAGAATCTGTGGGTATGTGGAGGGAAACGGCGAAGGAACTTAATCCCTCCTGAGATGTTTCTCAAAAGAAAAATCTGGCAACACACATGGTGAATACAAGGAGGAGACCAGTGTGTGGTTGTTCCAGATGTGCAGAGGCTGGGATGCAAATGGGCGAGTGGACAACCGTCTTTTCAAAGACTCATTTAGGACAAGCTGATGCGGTCTTTCTAGCCTGTTAGACTCACCTTCACTTGAGCGTGTGCCCAGCGCACCACCAGCTTCTTGGACAGGGCCAGCTTGCCGTTGAGACACTGGATGGCCTGTTCTGCTTCCTGTTCAGGAAAGGGATTAATGTCAGTAGAAGACTCAAATGTCTCACTAGCTTTGATGGCTGAATTTCTTACTGTTTTGGTAAACAAGTGGCAAAGGATTTACAAGGGGAAAAAAAAAAGGCAGAATAATAAAAAGGGTCTGAGACTTTTTGTAAACTCAGTCAAACAAAAATTTAAATCCTGCCTGGGTATGAGATTTTATAAACACAGTCAAACAAAAATTTAAACCTTGCCTCTGCCACTTACTGGCAGTATAATATTTAACAGGTCATTTCATCTCTCTGGATATTAGCTTTTTTGCCTGCAAAATATGGATACTGCTTGTTCAAAGTGGTCAGAGGAGTAGAAAAGCACATGTAAAGAATGGACCACGTGGTGTGCCCTCAACCAACGTCAGCCAACGGTGTTTCTCTTACTGGGTGATATCTTTCTACACAGTTCTGTAAGTTAGAGTAACACCTACTACGTCAAGAAAGTTTACTCCTCCTGGGGACTCTGACACTATATCCTGGACCAGGGCTGATACGCCCTGAATCCAAAGTGAGCTACAGTGAAGCTACGGGGCTTCAAAGGATATGGGAGTGAAGGAAACCAGGCCGGAAAAAGCAGGAGTGAGTCAAAGAGGCTATGAGCAAGGTATCTGTGTGAGCCAATCTCTGCACCTGGCTTTCAGAGCCAGAAGTTCCCTGACCCTTTCCCCATCAGATACGGGAGCAACGAGGTTGAAAGGAATTCCTGAGGCTGGATAATAGGCACTCGAGGACATTCCCAGGAAGCCTGGCTGTACTTTTCCATCCTGCCAAGCCTCCTCTGCTCCATTTGTATCCAGGAGGCATTCGGCCAAGTGTTACCCACATTTACTGGGAGTGAAGAGCCTGTTAAGGAACAGGAAGAGGAACAAGGGGAGTCTGAGGCCTCAGCATAAGACATTCTAGTCTGGTTTTACCGGTGATTCTCTTATTCCTCTGGGTCTTGCCAGTATGATATTCAACAGATATCTGAGTACCCACTGTGGGTACTCACTGGCATCTGTGCCTCACTATGGCACACAGAGTTAGAGAGACAGAGGAGATATTTTATTCTTCTTTTAAGTTTCACTTAGTGAGCTAGAATTTACATGACACTATTAATTCTGTAGCATCAATAGTCATAAGACGCCAGCAGGTGATAAATGGTTTTAAAAATAATTTCCTATCTTTCTAACTTGTTCCAAAATTCATGTATCCAACAGTATTATTAAATGCCAAATATGCTTTCATATGAACCCTCACCTACTCTCTCAACTTCCTAAAAGGTAAGGAGGGTGTGTATTTTTAATTTCCATTTTTAGATGAAAGCTGAGGTCAAAATAATTAGACTTGCCCAAAGTTAACAAATAAAAGAGCCAGAAATAATCTTTGTAACTTCCAGTTTAGTGTTTTTAAACCATCTATCTTCAACATGACCAATGATTTTAGTGGTCATGTTAAAATCCTCAACACACTCTATCGTTAGGAAAGAATTAAGTATTTTAAAATACAAACTATGTAGAGCACACTTTCAGTTCCCTCAAAAAAAAAAAAGCCTTGAATAGTTAGAACAATAATGTATCACTTATTGGCTATCACATTTGCAAAAATCAGAGGGAAGTTTTAAGAAATCCCCAGCACTGGTAGGGACAAATGACATTCTCAGATAGTCTCAGAACATACTGACACGTTATTTCTTGAAGGCAATTTGGCAGTCATATTAATGAAAAAATTCACGGCCTTTGTTAACAACCACTCCATATCCATGAATACAGTAAATATTCACATAGAGCTAGAGATGTTCACCACATTGCTTACACATTTGGAGGTTAGATATATAACTTATCACATATTCACAGAATAAAATACTATCCAGTCATCAAAGACGATGCTGGTTAGTTTTTAAACTGAGGTCCAAATAACAAAATGTATCAGTGAATTTTTACATTTATCTATAACTATACCAGTGAAACCACAATATGATACAGAATGTTATCTTGGTATGTACCGGATGACAGAAAAAATTTTAATTTACCTTCAGTGGTAAATAGGATACACGATCCTATTTGTGTGTTAAAAGCTGTACATGTATGTATTCTTTTAAATTGTGCACGTGTTTTTGTCATTTTATGTATATGTGTGTGTGAATGTGAAGACAGAAGAGACTAGAAAAATATATAACTGAATACTGAAAACTGATTATTTCTGGGTTTTAGATTGATATATGAAATTATTTATCTATATTTCATCTATAAGAAACAAGTATTACTTTTATAGGAAAAATATCTGAATACAATTATCATTAATAAAACAGAAACTAGGCAACACTCTCACATATCACTAATAAAGTCACAGAACTATAAACAGTGTCTCTATATTTAGTAACGCTCAAATTCAAGTCCTTTATCAACGCATGTCCACTCTCAGGACTACATCTTAGTAGATCCGTGGACACACCACGGTTGAAGCTGGTGCTCTCTTTCTCTGTGTATATTCAAACTTGTCCACATTCATTCCGAGATGTTGAGGAGGAGGATACATTTTTAAGAAATCAAAATAAAAGAGAGTTTGTGGGTGGCTCACCACAGACAGGGAGGGTTTCTGCACCATGGGGCCAAACTCTGAAAGAAAAGGCGGCTTTGTTGGCCAGCCACGAAAGAACCAAACAAAAGAGAACAGGGAGGAGGACATCCATGTGCTTAGTGTGGGCACCCCAAAGCATGTGGTCACGAAAGTAGGTCGGCTGCCTCAGCTGCCAGCCGGCCAAGGGCAGACTCTGAAAGCTGGCCGCTAACTCGGCTGCTGACTGAGGGTCTCCTTTAGGACTCAGAGCCCAGCATATGAGGGCGAGTCAGACATGGCTCCTGCCCACAAGGAACTGCTATTCGAGCAGTCAGGAGGGCTGCAAAGATTAACTACGAGAGGCTAAGCACTGGGCAAGGGGGAGAAGTTCAGCTACCTGCTTAGTTTCAAAGTTGACGAAGCAGTACCCTCGAGGCTGTCCCTCCAGAGCACCTGACTTGTGGAAGAGGAAGTCGAACTGCTTCACCGTGCCAAACTTCTGCAGCAGCCGGAGGAGATGGTATCTGTGGAGAAAGAACAGCCCCTGAGACGCTCTGGGAGTTTGGTTGGCCACTCAGCCTGAGTGCGAGATAAAAGCAGGAGATAATTTACCCCAGGGACAAAAACCTCACACCCCCTCCCCTGCCTTGCCGGCTCTCCTCCAAACTGCACCGTTAGTTTATCTGGCAACCAGAACTTTTGCCTGTATTTGGAATGGGAACTAGAATTGTCATGGCTCTGCATCTGTCCAGCACAAAAATACCAAACAAACAAACAAAAAACCCACCACACCTAACAAACAGCTGTCTGGCCCACAAGCACCATTTGTTTTTCTTTTTTAGGAGAAAAGTTCAAAAATAGTGTCGATTTATTTATTTTTAATTTCTTGGCAATGACACAGTATTTGTGAATAACTGTAACTCCATCAGAAACACACACCCACACTCCCAAAGCCTCAAAAATAAACAAAGTGACACACATTCACACAAACAAGAAAACAATTCCGGAAGAATTCCCCGTTGGATCTCACAGTAAATCAGGAGTTCCTACTTGCGCTTGAGACAAACCCCGCCAAAAGCCAAACCACAGCAAGTGGCACTTCCGTAAGTGCTTGAGAGTCTCTACCCCTGAGCGACTCAGTGAAAGGACCATGCAGAACCACAGCATGATGGAGGCCAAGAGTTTCCACCCCTGATGCAACTGAACGACAGGACTGCGTGGAACTGCAGCATGAGGGAGGCCGGTCTCACACGAGCAGGCAAATCCGTGCTTAGTCGCTCAGTTGTGTCCTACTCTTTGCGACCCCATGGATTGTAGCCTGCCATGTTTCTCTGTCCACGGGGATTCTCCAGGCCAGAATACTGGAGTGGGTTGCCATGTCCTCCTCCAGGGGATCTTCCCAACCCAGGGATCCAACACAGGTCTCCCACACGGCGGGCAGATTCTTTACTGTCTGAGCTACCAGGAAAGCCCAAGAATACTGGAGTGGGTAGCCTATCCCTTCTCTACGGGATCTTCCCGACCCAGGAATCGAACTGGGTTCTCCTGCATTGCAGGCAGATTCTTTACCAGCTGAGCTACCAGCTCCGGGAAGGCCCGGAATCTGGCCAGTCCTATAGATCATCCCACTGTGGGTAACTCCCCAACCTCTGCTACTTTAACACAATTTTCATGTGTGGTCGAATAGAGAATATATGTGGCTAAGAAAGACATTTACTCCTGGCAGGAGGTACAGCCCAAGCTCTCGACTGCCACTCTGCCCCTCACCCTCTTCTTGGATTCCTTTCCCTAAAACTTATTTGGTTTCTATAGAGCTTTTAAGTTACTCAAACAGATGTGGCCTTAACAGGTTGCTGTGGCCAATCTCAATCCCGACTTCCTGTCATCTGATGTGAGGGTGAGACAAACCAACCGCTCTCCCGTTTCCTTTTCCTTTGGCCTTCCTCCTGGCATCCTCCGCACTATTCAAATGGAGTCAAGGCTTTCTCTAAACAATGCTGTCCCTGTGATACTAAAAAGGTATCAGCCCACATGCTAAATCTGTTATTACTGGGAATTCTACCCCACAGGGAGTCAGTAAAGCTGTCGTTACAGCCGCATTTATATTCACATTGTTTTCTAGGAGAAACTCATCAAGATTTTATTCTTGAGTAAGAATCTCCTTTGGGAGGCAGAAAGATATGAAATGGATCCTAAGCTACACTAAATTTGAGACTAATGCACACCAATAAGCAAGCCCATTATCCTGGATCAGGTGCCTGACACAGTGGAGCAGGGAAGACATAATACAGGTCTTATTTTGGGACAGGATGCAAGGATCCCAAGGCATGTTGTGGATATTAATCTGGTCTTTAGACCTGTTTTGAAAAAGAAAAGAACTGTAACCCTCTACTTTCCAAATTCTTAATTCCCATCTCGATACCTCAACTGCCAGTGAGAATATATGAGGTGACTCTTTAGGGGCAAGGAAGACACCTAAAGTGCAAATTTCTGGTTTTATTTGATTTTCCGAACATGCTTACGGCAAGAGTAAGTCTCTCAAATGCATAGACAGATGGGCTGGAAGAATCTCTCAGGGTCTTTCATTCACAGCTGCATCTTCCACTTACTACACCCATTCAAACCTTAACGCAGCACCAGTTGCCATGAATGGTGGGTCAAACCTGTTTTTTTTTTTTAAAACAACCTAAGGCCACTGTGGGCTAGTCATCTTTTCATTAGCTCCATTCTGCTTAATAGCAGGAAGGTAAGGCGATCGGCATTTCCTAGGAAATGAATTTTAATTTACTCAGGGAAAAAAAAAAAACAAACCTCCGACAGATTATTTTTTGAAAAGCTAACAAATGCATTCTGCCCGAGAAGAGCGACCTTAAGATTCCAGGAACATCTGCTTAGGTCTGTGTCTTTCAACTTCTCCGGGATTTCTTTTCTTGTTTGATAATTTCTTGAAATTGTTGGAACACCGAAACAAAAGGAATGAAGTGTTTACTATTTTGCTTCCTGGAGATGGGGGCTGCAAGCTCTGATAGTGAAAAAAGCCTGAAGACTCTTGCTTTCACATCTGCAAGCACTTTCATCTGCTATCGGAGCACAGGAGGGCCCACTGCTCATCAGAGCCCTGCTACATTTAATGAAATGTGGGCCCTGCAGCCTCAGGAGTTGAAGAACTGGTACACCAGTCCCACAGATATTTCTGCACCACAATTAGCGTGGTCTGAAATGGGTTTTTAAAATGGCCTTCCTGCCTGATGGCACGGAGGGAATTAATCTGTATGAACTGGATTAAGATAGACACCTCTAATGCGTCAAGAACTGTACTAGGCACTTGGACTAACTATCCAGATGAACACAGCTAGGTCTGTCTTCAAAGACCGGACATTCTGGTTCGAGGGAAGAGGTGTAGTCAAACAACTTTAGAACAGCGTGAAGCTTGCACACAGAGGTATGTATGTGAGCACACAGATGAAGAGGACCTACTACCCAGAGAAGGTGGTGGTTAGTGAATACCCTGTGTGAAGACACAATGGCAAAAAAGACCAATCCATCAGCAAAGGGTGTGAGCTCTTACATAGCAAGAGAGAAGGCTGACAGGCAGGCGCGGGGTGGGGGACAGGTTGTGAAAGACCTGTGCTAAGTGAGGGAATTTAATTCGATGTTGTAGGTATTGGGAAGTCAACGAAATGACACTGAAGATTGATTTTAATGCCCAATTTGTTTTAGAGAAAACTATGAACTTATGTGGTGGGTCTCTATAGTCTATGCCCTATATGTTATTAAATGGTCTTACTTTGTTTCCAATTTGAATAAGCAAATAGTAAAGGCTGTTTCATGCAAACCAAACCATAAGAAGAAACATGGGTCAGCATAAGCAGCAGCATGGGAATATAAGGAAAGAGCTGAGAGAATCAGGGGTGTGTTCAGGGGGAGGTATGGTTCTTACATGCTCGTGAACTTATGATCCCTCACATTTAGCTCTGAAAATGCATCAGAAGGACATTTCCACCCAGGTGCCTCTCCTCTGCTTTTAAGTTTACTTAATATACCCTAGGCTGACCTCTTCCTCCCCACAAACTATGCCCTCTCCAGCTATTCCACTGGCCAATGTGGGTATGATTCTTTTCCATTTCTCAGGCAAGAAACAATGTGATCATCTTCAGCTCTTCTTAGCTCC
This sequence comes from Redunca redunca, assembly GCA_006410935.1. Lineage (NCBI taxonomy): Eukaryota > Metazoa > Chordata > Mammalia > Artiodactyla > Bovidae > Redunca > Redunca redunca. The sequence goes on from SJYQ01004435.1 coordinate 113,214, forward strand.
TCTTCAGTCACTTCCCTCATCTCTCAGACTCCACCCACTGGTCTTCAGGATCACAGTCTCTATCTGGGTGATATTAATGGAAGGTCTGTAGCTAACCAGCATCTTTGTCTTTGCCCCTCCTGTTCCTCCTACCACTGGTGTTTGATTTTCCTACTAAAACATCACTTTCACGATGTCAGTTTCCTGCCAAACACCCACATGAGTCTCTTCCATTGATGCATAAAATTCAAACTTGTCTGAATAAATTTTACAGATCCTGTCTCAATCTGATGGCATTCTCTCTCTCCAACTACTATTTTCATTATCATTTAGTATTAAAATTCCCCTTTCCAGTGGCTCAGATGGTAAAGAAAATGCCTGCAATGCAGGAGACCCGGGTTCAATCCTTGGGTTGGGAAGATCCCCTGGAGAAGGGAATGGTTGGCTATCCACTCCAGTATTTTTGCCTGGAGAATTCCATGGTCAGAGGAGTCTGGCAGGCTATAGTCTGTAGGGTTGCAAAGAGCTGGATATGACTTGAGTGACTAACAAAAGGTCTTAGTCAAAAAGGTCTTCCTGATGTTCTACTCACCCAATACTGGTATTCTTTTATTTATGATTCACCCTCCATCAGGAATGTCCTTTCTTTTACAATTTCAGCTGACTTTGTTCTTTCATACTTCTTAAGCACAATGCAGTGGCTATTAATTTGGCTTTCTATACAGTACATTTGGTATTTGAAAAATAAAGCAGTATTAACCCTTTCAGAAGAAACCATGGTATGGAAAATAGATAACGTCTAAAGACAGTAACTTGTTCAGCTTCTCTACTGAAGGCACTAGTGGTGATGTTTAAAGTTATTATTTTTACTCTTACAGTTAGATTGTGCCCCATAACACTGAAAAACTTAGACTAGGATGCTTTTGGTTATGACTGTCCAGTTATGTGGACTGTTAAACTATTTGTGCACAGATAACTAAATTAGGTGGTGGGAAATTAGTTCTATCATTAACTGCTTTAGTGAACTGAGTCAACTCTTAACCTTTCTTTACTTACAAAACAGGGAAACATTTATCTGCCCCACTTGCATCACAAGATTTCTACAAGCTTAAGTAAGAGACACTAGTGACATATTAGAGCTGGAAGACATTCAGTTGAACAGTCTCACGTTACAGGTTAAGAAATCGATCGGAGAGTATAGTTGAGGGGAATCAGAATGGAGTGGAATGAACAGAGGCATGCAACCTGCTACCTCCAAAACTAAGAGTATGTCATTATTCCCTTAAGTCCAGATTATTACACAGACACTGCTGGCATGGAACATGGTCCTAAAGCGGTCGGTATTGAGGCTACAGTGTAAACAGAATATCAGAGTGCTCACAGTCAGTCAGCAATGCACATTCTATTGAGAACAGGCTGATGGACATCCTACTGTAACTTGAACAGGACTTGGATTACACATGTAGGATGAAGAGAAGTATTTTCACTTTCATGCATTGGAAAAGGAAATGGCAACCCACTCCAGTGTTCTGGCCTGGAGAATCCAAGGGATGCGGGAGCCTGGTGGGCTGCCGTCTATGGGGTCGCACAGAGTCAGACATGACTGAAGCGACTTATCAGCAGCAGCAGCAAACTTTGAAAATCCTGAGTAGAAAAGGTTCTTTGCTTTAACTGCCAACCACTCATGACAGTAAATATATACCATCACTTGTCTTCTAACAAGAAGTGAGAGAACATCTGTGTAGGAGGGACATTCAATCAGTGTATACGATAACAGGAAGAGGGATGGGACAGAGTAGGGACTTGTATAGGAGATAAGAAGGGTCTGTCAAGAGGAAAACAGCACGAACTAGGAGAGATCTGTGGTGGTGTCCAATTAACTACAAAAACTGGAGGCTGCTCTGAAAAACTGTATAGCATGACATCAGAACTTTTAGAGATTTGGGTTCAAATAATATTTTCTGAGACTGAACTATAAGCTCGGTACCACAGGCTCACACAAGTTTCAACATTCTTCAGTGTTTGGGAATGACTGTACTTTAATAATTAGGCTAGGTCCATCATCACCCACCTTGAAAGGAACAGGATCTGGAAGTTTATGTACTTCAGAAACTTGTAAGAAGATCATGTATTTCTACAAGATAAGACCTACCTTACTACAATGTTAGGTTTCTTTGCTGTAATTAAATAAACCAAATGAAGCCACACTAAGCATTTGATAAGTTATGACTGGTAGTTATATCTGTAAATAGACATTTTAATAGATCAGTTTGTTTAATTGAGAAAATGTTTTAAGATAAGAAATCCACAGATGAAAGACAGCAGAAATGATCTCTGGTGATACAGAGGTAGGAACCCACAGGAGGAGCCAGCGAGGCCCTGATTTGTTGTCTGGTCCTTGATATCTTGAGTAATGGATATAAAAGAAACAGAGATATCAGGGGAAGAGTTTTTGATGCAGTGTTGCTGTTCATGCTCCAACTAAAGAAAACACTCATATACTCCCACTTATGACATAAACTGAGGTGGCAGTTGCCCATTTGAACCTTCCTGACAAGCAGCAGGATACAATTAGAACAACAGTATCATTACAGGGTATCGCAGCCAAAACAATGGACATTGTTTCCACGCTCCAGATTTCCATTCAGACAAGCAGAGGTGGGAATGGAAACCACTCTTGGGAGCATCCTCTCACAGCTTGGGTTTTAGATGATGGAAACGGCTTCTCTGTTTAATTTCCTCATTAACTGAGAGCTTGGGCAGGTTCACACATTCATCCTCAAGGGCCCAGGCCATAAAGAGAGCCAAAATAAATGCACAGTCTATACTGAAGGGCCCTGGTGACCAAGGTGCCATAATTAGGGGGCAACACATCTTAAATACCATATTTCCTAGAGGGACCTGACAACACCTACACTGAGCCAATTTGAGCTTGAGCAGGTTTAAGAAACCGAACACTGTCATGATCCTCATGTATCAGTTTACATCTCTTTCCTCTCTTATAATCCCAACCCTTTTATACACCTCCTCTGATCCCCAGACTCAAACAAGCAGATTCCCTTGTCTCTTCTCCCTATGCTTTTAACACCATCCCCAAAGGAAGTTACTTCCAGCACTGAGGACATACCCCATGCCTGCTTTAAGCGCTGACCCTCTACAGCTCAATCCACTTCCCTCTGATCTCTTGCCATCAACCACCACCAGTCCCTACTTAAGGAAAAATCTCTCAATTCTCTCTAAGACTCCTTTCCACTACAATATCTACAGTGGAAAGACTGGGGAGTTGAGACAATTCAATCAGTTCTGTCACCATGGACAAGGCACTTCCATTTCTTGGACCTCCGTTTCATCTGCTGATAAAAGAGATGGAACAGATCAGAGGTTTTTCAAGAGTCGTCCACGGAACCCTGTAAGTGACTGCCCAAGCACGGGTGCTGCTGCTGCTAAGTCGCTTCAGTGGTGTCCAACTCTGCAACCCCACAGACGGCAGCCCACCAGGCTCCCTCGTCCCTGGGATTCTCCAGGCAAGAACACTGGAGCAGGTTGCCATTTCCTTCTCCAATGCAAGAAAGTGAAAGTGAAGTCGCTCAGTCGTGTCTGACTCTTAACGACTCCATGGACTGCAGCCTACCAGGCTCCTCCATCCATGGGATTTTCCAGGCAAGAGTAGTGGAGTGGGGTGCCATTGCCTTCTCCGCCAAGCAAGGGTGGCTGTTGTCAAAAGGCACTGGGAACACCTTGTCCTCCCTTTAATCAGAGTAGCTCTCGAGCTTTTCTTCTATATATAGGTTCTGTACTTTAACAAGAGATGGCTCCTCAGATTTAAAAACTTTGAAAAATGCCTAGCATGGCACTTGGCATACAGTGGGCACTCAAATCATTCAATGAATGAATGAATGAACACCAAAGGGTATTTCTAAGATCCCTTATGAATTTCCTTGGTTCCATGGCTGCTGAACATGAATTAAGAGTCAAGTTGTATCTCTCTGCCATTTTGTGAAAATACTGACACTTCTGCTTGTTCCTTCATTTGAGGTAACAGAAGTATGCCCATGGCTGGTTCTAGGATATAATTTCCTCATCAGTGGGTACAAAGATTCAAAATAGTTGAAACCAAGAGAACATCTTTAGGCAAGCAGGAAAAAGAAGTAATATATGGTTTACAGGGTATTCAAGTTTGTGCCTTTGTAGTAGAAGCATCCAAATGTTAGAAAAATGACAAAATAACTGGCTAAAACAGCATCACATTCCCTTTAAAGATAATTAAAAAGTAACTAGCAGGGTCAAAATATATGCAACAGCCCTTGAAAATTCTTCTGAATATCATCACCAGGAACATCCCAATTCTGTAGATGATGAGTTAAGATATCTTAGACTTACTCTGTGATTTTGGGGTCCAAGTTGCCAATCCATAACCGGTGCCCTTCCTGTAGGGAGCCCTCTGAAAGGATGGATGCATTCTCCAGGGGAAGAGTTTTGGTTTCTGCTTCCATCAATCCCTATGAATACTAAAGGAAAAGTGAACATTCAGACAGGAAAGGAGCAACACTTTGTGAACAAGAGGCTTCGAACTCAATTCAACAAACATTTACTCAAGGAGGGCATGTCCTGGGCAGCCCTTCAAAGCCCTCAGTTATTCCACAACCAGGGCCCCAGCACCAATTCCCTTGGGACAGCTCCTCCAGCAGCCAGAGAGCAAAAGCTCCCATTTTAGACGAAAGGGGTGTGGTTCTGTGTGCAGAAACTAGTTTTTCTCTTCTGAAGCCAGAGGCTGACTGGGCAGGAGGCCAAAGTCTCTGTTGCTACATGATACACCAGCTCAACAACTGTCACCCAAAATAAACCTTGGAAACCACCAGAAAGAGAGTCTTAATGACACTTAAGAGAATGGGTACAAAAGAACAACAGTAAGTAATCAATTAGCTCTTATAATGTTTAATGTTTTGGGAGACACTGGGAAGAAGAGACTAACTTTCTCCTTAGTTATTCCAGCCCCCCCATTTACTAGTTCTGCAAACTTGGGCAAGTTACTTAAGCACTTGGTGCCTCAGTTTCCTCATCTGTAAAATTGGGATAATCAAGAGCTGTGCCGATTCACTGAGGTGGTACACCAAAAACAGTAAGAACAAGTCATGGCACCTAGGGAAGCATTCAACTAATTTAACCTTAGATTATTACTAGGTTTAGTTCCTGAAATGTCTCATTGCACAGTCACAAAAGGAGGATGAGGGTTATGATGGAGACAGTAATGGAAAGAGCAAGAACCTTGAGCTCAGAAAGCCGGGTTTCAACTTTTGGTTTTTCCATAGGAAGCCACTTCTCTCTTAGCTTCAGTTTCCTCATCTCTACATAATACACCTCACCCTGCTCATAACTTAAGAGTTGTTGAGAAGACCAAAAATGAGACCACAGACGTAAAATCAAGCTTTAATGTATAATGTGGCAGAGAAATAAAAAAATAAAAGGACTGGGAAGATGGAAGGCTGTGCCAGACTTTAACTCCCTGGTACAGAAAATGTGTCATATAAAACCAGGAGGGCCTCCGAGATCAGTGCTGCATCTTAATAACAACTGCTGACATATCAAATATTGCCATTACTTTTATTTATCTCAGCACAGCTTATACAGGCTAGCACACAGTAAGCCCACAGTAACCTTCAGGTAATTGTTTGTTAAATGTGTCTATCTACCCCCACACAGGGGTTCCCTGGTGGCTCAAAAGGCAAAGAATCCACCTGTAATATGGGAGACCAAGGGTGTGATCCCAGAGTTGGGAAGGGAATGGCAACCCCCTCCAGTATTCTTGCCAGGAGAATTTCATTGACAGAGGAGCCTGGTGGGGTACAGTCCATGGGCTCTCAAAAGAGTCAGACTGGGTCACAGTCCACTGGGTCACAAAGAGCTGGACATGGCTTACTAACACACACATACACCTACACACGAGGGTGCTTTTCTTCCTCTCTCACTCATGTGTTCAATCTGTTCTGTTATGTCTGTCAAGTAACTACTAACTGCTAAACCCTTGGCTATGAAAACATAGAAATGAACAAGCTACAGTTCTTGCTCCTTCCTGGGAGAAAGGTAAAACAGGCATAAATAGAATCCCAGGTGTGGAAACTGGAGAGGAGAGACATTTTGTCCTCTCCCTGCTTTCCTTTTCTTTTACTTTCTTACAGCTCATTCATTCAAAAAATATTTTTACAGAGCCTCTATTTTCCAGGCAGTCCCTTGGTACTGGGGATGGAGGAGTGGACAAGCAGTCTCTGCCCTCTAGATGCTTATATTTGGAAGAGGAGCAAGACAAGACAAAAGCTAAATAAGTAATCAAGATGTAATTTGTACTAAGTGCTCCAAATACAGTTAAGCAGGGGGATTTGACAAGGAGGAATGGACTACTTTAGAATGAGGGGAAAGGGAAGNCAAGCGAGGCATCGAACCCAGGTCTCCCAGGCGGATTGAGTGATGGCGCCCAAATTTAAGTCTCACCTTTTAACCATTACTCTGTGCCTTCCAGTGGCAAGACGGTTGTCATTTCGATTCCCCTTCTATGTTTATAAAGTGCTTTTGCAACTCTTAGCTCATTGGATCGCCCCGCTAACCCTGATGAATAGTATTGTCGTCTACAGGTGAGATCCGGGCCCAGAGATTTTGACCTACCTAAGGTTACCTACCTATGAAGTGCTGGAACCAGCACTCTTTCCCAGGTCTTCTCTAAGTTTGTTGCATTTTTTTCTTTCACCCACCCTATTAAATTCTCAGAATCTTGGGGAGCTTCATAGTTAGAATGAAACCTGGTCTGACCCTCTATAGTTGAGGAAAGAAAACCTGGGTAGAAGAAATGACTTACTAGAAGTCTCAGGTCAGCTTTCACAGGTGCTTTTTGAATACAAAGAACAGTAAGTTCCCTGCATACAAACCTTCAAGTTGTGAACTTTCAAAGATGGGAACGTATTATAAACCTATTGCAGTATAGTAGTATATAGCTTCTTGTGTTAGGTGGGTATCTAGGCTAACTTTGTTGGACTTACTAACAAATCAGGCTTATGAACAAGCACTCCCTACATACATACAAGTTTGTATGTAGGGAACTCACTGTAGTTATGAATCTAAAAAGGATGATGGGCAGGAATGAGTTAGGAATATCAGAAACCAGACCTCCTTAGACAAAAGCTGTTTCTCCACCTGTTCAAGTGACCCATCCTTCCTTTGGCTGTGCCAGGGACATGATCCTGCCTATAGTCAGATACTGTAAATGCCTTCACTTGTTGCTGAATTCAGAGAAGAATGTGACCTCTTATCTCTAAGTGAAAAGTCTGGCAAACCAAGAGATCATGGAAGCAGTGTTGGGGAGTAGAGCCTAGGACCTACTGTCTCTGGCTTTGGTTTCTGTTTTGGTGCTAGCAATATGACTTTGAGGAAGGACAATCTAGCCTTTCACTCATGTAGTCTTCACATTTATTAAGTGTCTCCCGTGTTCAGAACTGTGCCAGGGACTGTGGATGCAGCCTTGAACAAGACAACCATAGTTTAATCCTTGTAGTACTTAAAGTCAGTTCTTATGGAGAGAATAAGACAATGATCCGATAATTATTGTTTAGTCACTAAGTCACGTCCAACTCTTTTGTGACTCTGTGGCCCGCCAGGCTTCTCTGTTCATGGAATTGCCCAGGCAAGAATACTGAAGTGGGTTGCCATTTCCTTCTCTGGGGGATCTTCCCAGCCCAGGGATTGAACCCGCATCTCCTGCATTGGCAGGCGGATTCTTTACCACCGAGCCACCAAGGAAGCCCGATTAAATAATTACACAAATATTAACTGATATTGTTAAAGGAAGTGCCATGAAAAAGTGCATGGTACTAAGAAAAGGGAATACAGGACATTTGACCCGTTGGGCTAGAGAAAACAGCCAAGGAAGGCATCCTCTGAGGAAGTGGTACTTCAGCTGAAGTCTGAAAGAAAAGTTCATTAACAAGGTGAGGGAAGATCATTCCAAGCAGATTCAACAGTATTTTTGAAGACCCTGGCGCAGGAAATTATTCAAGGAAATGAAAGACTAGTTTACCAATTGGTAAAATGTGAGCGGTAATCACAACGTTGCCCGGTTATTGTGGGAATCAGGTAATACATGTGAAAGTATTTTATACACACCAAGGACCTGTGTGTGCACACCCACGTTCTAAGACTCTACATGTTGTGAACTAACATACAGCTGAATTGGTAGGGGTTGCTGAGATGGTGGATAAGCTAGGACTTTGTCTTCCTCATCTAGTTCTTTCCAAAGTAAAAATGCACCTTCTATGAAAAGTGGGAAAATTCAAGTTTTGAGAATCTCAGCTTTGGATAAAGAATACATGCCTCAAGTAGTTTGAAAAAAAATATTTAAACAATTTGAAAAATAATGCCGGTAATTGCACTGTTTTATGTACACAGTATAGGATAATGCTTAAGAGCACAGACTGTGGAACAAAAGTGCCTGAATTAAAATCTTGAGTAAATTGTTTATCTTTGCCTCTGTGTCTTTATCCATAAAATGGGTATAATAATAAGTACTTATCTCCTAGGGTTATTATGAGGCTCAAATGTATGCAATACAGTGCTTAGAACTGTTTCTGGCACATAGTTATTACTATAAAGTTATAAGCTATTGTTTCATTATTAGTGTTATAATTACCTTTTTAAAGGCTCATTAATATCACCATGAAAAAGGTGCAGTGGAAACTGTAGCTCAGAGAGGTTGATCTCCCCAAGTCCACGCTGCTATTAAGTGGGCAAACTGACATTTCAGTTCAAGACTTCATCCAAAGGTCAGATGTTTCCTGCTGCATTTTCTTCTCACTATAGGTTAATTTTGTTGTAGAATACTTGGGCTTGCATGATGGTTTCTTTCCTTGTCTTTACTTTTGTGCTGAACTGAGTGCTGATATGAATATTCTTAAGGTAAAGAGTCCAAGGGGCTGCCTTTATTGAATTTCCACTTTGAAGTTTCCTGACTTCTGTGCAGTTTAAAATCTATGTCTTAAGCATTTCAGCAATGTGGTTTATTTATAGAGCTGTCTTCCGGTTCACGTGTACTGGGTCCGCTTTTGGGTACTGAGTTTTCTGTCAAAGGTTGTTTATTTCTAACCCATTTTGATTTCCTGTTGCTTTGTGGATTGGTATTATGACCTGCAACAGGAACACCAGGAAACCTGTCTTAAATGGAATAGCCAGATTGAGACCCTGTAGATTAAAAAAAAAAAATCACCTTATTATATAGCCATATTTGGATATAAGTGTGGGTTAGGCATTGGCTGTATTAGGCAAAAACCTAGATATAGAAGCCTCATTTAGAGGCAAAATCTGTGAACAGTGCTGCTGCTACAGAGCAAAGGTATTAGCTCCAGCCTCTTGGTCAGTGACGGTCTCGTAGAGCCTGAGTTTCTACATCTATAAAGAGAAGATTATTATACTTTTCTTTGTGGCATTTTTGAGAGGATTAGATGAATACTGTGGGTAAAGCAAGCAGGCTGGGCCTGACCTCTGTTAATAGTAGCTATTGATAATGATTAAAAAGAGGAAACATTTTTTATTTTTTTTAATCTAGATCTGTTTTTACTGACATCATACACCAATCATTGAAATCTAGCATCTCTTGCTATTAAAAATTCCATCGGGAGAAATTATTTACCTTTGTGCAACTCGTTTGCTTTTGCTTAATAAGTAATAATTAGAGCAGGTGCCATATTCCCAGCTCTGTACTTGGTTGTTACCTGCATTACATGTAGTACATACTACTTCATTTTATTTTAAAACAAGATTTTTTTTTTCTCACTTTACAAATGAGGAAAATGATGCCCAGAAATTGAAATGAATAGCCACAAGTTGAAATTCACATCCAGATATGACTGACTCTTGGCTTCCTTGTACTTTATTTTTTATGACATGTAAGATTTCTTTGTTGTGTCTGACTCTGGCATGGAAGTTTTTGAAAAGAAAGGTGATAGCTGTCAATAGATACTCTTTAGGGGGGACTCCTGTTGTCTGTTAGACACTCTGCCACATATTTTACTTACATTAACTAATTTATTTTTCCCAACCCTAAGAAATAACTATAATTATCTCCATTTTATTACAGTTGAGGAAGTCAAGGTGCAGTGATGTTCAGAGGCATTTGGGTAGCGGTGGAGATGGGCTTAGATTCTAGATCCTCTGTCTGCAAAGCCCATGCTCTTACTCAGACTGAAATACGTGTGTGTGTTAGTTGATCAGTTGTGTCTGAGCCTTTGTGACCTCATGGATCCAGCAGGTTTCTCTGTCCATGGAATTTCCCAGGCAAGAATACTGGAGTGAGTTGACATTTCCTTCTCCAGGGGATCTTCCTGGACCAGGGATCAAAGTTGTGTCTCCTGCATTGGCAGGCGGATTCTTTACCACTGAGCCAACAGGGAAGTCCCACGTTTGCCCGTAAGTTAGAACTGTTGTTCTATCCCAGGGGTAGCTGTAGGCTTTAGCATCTTTCCACAGTCAAAAACCTCAGAAGGATCGTGTGTAACATGTGTTAACACTGAGGAGGGTGGCATTTTCCAGAGCTTTAGTTCTATAACATGGAAGACCTCAAACCTCAGCCATGCTTCAGACTCACATTAAAGTGCATTCTAATTGGTAATCAGTGCATAAGGAACCAAAGAAAATTTTAATTAAATGCTGTTGTGTGAATTTTCCAGTCATTTTATGCCTGTTGAAATGATTTTATGTAAAATTCTCTTCCAGTGCTCTGCCGTTACTCTTTATAGTGTAACTTTATCAAGATTTTGTGCTTTTTTTTTTTTCCTGTAAGGGTTTAATTACCATCATTAAGGATTTAGGCTGCTATGCATTTACTTAACTCTCTTCCCTGTGTACTAATTGGCATTTGCTGTAGTGGAAAGAGCGTGGCGATTTGGCGTCCTACAGACTGTGAGCTAGATATTTAAATCTCTGTGAGCCTTAGTTTCTTTGTCCTATGAAATGGGGCTAATCATACATCCTTGTACAGCTGTTAGGAGGAGGGCTGGAGATAATGTATTTAAGTTATCTAGTACAGCGGTCCCCAGCCTTTATTGGCACCAGGGACTGGTTTCGTGGAAGACAATTTTCCCACTGACAGGAGCTGGGCAGGGGGTGGGGATGGTTTCAGGGTAATTCAAGTGCATTACATTTATTGTGCTCCTGCGAGAATCTAACGCTGCAGTCCATCGGACAGTAGGCGGAGCTCAGGCGGTCTGAGGGCTGGGGAGTGGCTGTAAATACAGATGAAGCTTCTGCTGACTCACCTGCCGCCCACCTCCTGTCCTGCCACCCAGTTCCTAACAGGCCACAAACTGGTATGGGTTGGGAACCCCTGACCTAGCACACAGGTCAAAACGGATTAGTAGGCTCTGCTGATAGGATTTGCTTGCTAACTGGTACAGATTATTTTCTGAAGTTGCACTAACAGTAGAGTCTGTTTTACTTAGATCTCCTTTTTGTCTTGTTCTTTTTAGTGAATGTTCACAAAGATTGTCTTCAGTCATGGCCTTGGGTTTAAGGTGCTTCCGCTTGGTCCACCCTGCCTTTTGCAACTCCCTTGCAGCCTTGGCCAGACCTGTTTCAGAAGTCACGCTGCAGACAGTGAGAGGAAGACAGAATGACCATGGGCAATGCATGGCCTATGCCGCCGTACCGGTCCGTCATTTTGCTACCAAGAAAGCCAAAGGTAGAGACCTGACCTCCTCGCCCCTGTCTTATATTTAGCCCTTGAATGATCAGAGCTGGAAGAGATCTCAGAGATGTTCTGAATTTCTCCCCGTGCCTCACGAAGAAGTGATGTCTCAGGTGGATCAGTTGATAGGCTTGAAAAGTCACAGGGACAGATATGGTATTAGAGCTGAGGGTCTGTTTTCCCACTTCCATTCTGCCCCATATGTTGCCACAGCTCAGAAAATGACTGTTTTGTTTTAGATTTAGAATTAGAGGTGTAAGTGCCAAGCAAGCCAGAATACTTGGGACGGGGATCAACGTATTTTCTCCTTCCAGGAAGATCTGTGTTGGAAGTAAAATTAAAAGCAGAAGTTTGTTGGGTGAGGACGTATGAGAGCTGAGGATTTAGATGGATGATCTTAATGGCTTGTGTCATCCAAGAATGAGACTTTGATATAACTCAGGTCTCAGCTTAAACGTCGCTTCCTCAGGAAAGCCTTCCCTGACCTCTTAGGCTGGGTCAGTTCCCTTGTTACATGCACTTGTGCACACTGTTATTTTATCTTTGATGTACTTAGCAAAGCACTCATTAATTAATTAATTGTAGGATTGATTATTGTTTGTTCTGTCTTCCATACTGGACCCTGTGAGGAAAAACTCCACCTGTCTTTTTTTTTTTTCAATCCATGTCTTTTGTTTAGGAGCAGACAGGGCCTGACACATAGTATATATTAAAAAGTTTTGTTGAAGGAACAAATGGGTGACAGAACATTGTCAAGCAGACATGCTGTTAATACCTGCAGCGGTGGGCCAGGGAGTTCACTCACAAGGATGGTGCTTGAAATATGCTACTGAATGTTTCTTCCCTACTGCTTTTCTTTTATGGTTTCACACAGACCTTCTCCTTTCCTGTTAACAGGAAAATTAACAAGTTGCTGGAAAAGCATTACTGCATAGAAAAGGTATATTCACTTAATAGTGATAATGGTAATAACTTTTGATGTATAGGTTGCTTTATATATGTTTTAAATTCACATACATTTAATAATTTAATTTGATCTTTATAAATTATCCATTGAAGGAATTATAATTACCCAGTGGAGAAATTCTAAATACCCAGTGAGCCACGTGTCTCACCATTTTGCAAGTGAGGAAGCTGAGGTCCATGTGTAAGACCTTTGCCCGCAATCATATCCCGTTAGTGGCAGAGCTGGAATCCGGGGCCTGTGCCCACTGCGCTGCAGTTTTCTACTGCGCCAGATGGTAGCTGCAGCACAGAAGCAGCATCTTTTCATATTTAATTGCATATTCCGCTTTTATCTTCTTGGGTTGCCTCTTTAAAAAGTTGGTTGTTTGACTTTTTCCTTTAGATTTATTGGATTCTTTCTATATTAAGAATACTGATCCTTTGTCAGTATATGGGTATCTGCTTTGCCTTTTTACTTTATAATGTCTTTCACTGAACATCAGTTTTAATGCAGTCATATTTTTCAGTTCTTTCCTTTATCATTTGTGCTTTTTCAGCCTTATTTAAGATACCCTCATCTATCCAAACGTCATAAATCTCTTCTTCTGTATTTTCTTCTAAATATTTTGAAGGGTTTTGCTTTTCATATTTGGGTCTTTAATCCGTAACGGAATTTATTTCTGAATATGATATGAGATAGGGAATCTAATCTTATTTCTTTTGGAAATGAGTAACTATTTTAAACTCTATTTATTTTACTGTTTATTAAACTATTTTAAAGTCTATTTATTTTTCTATTTATTAAACTGTTTTAGAGTCTATTTATTTTTGGCTGTGCTAGGTCCTCATTACCCCGCTGGGTTTTCTCTAGTTGGCGGCGACTGGGGGCTCCTCTCTAGTTGCGGTGCACAGGCTTCTCACTGCAGAGGCTTCTATTTCTGTGGAGCATGGGCTCAGTATTTGTGGTGCCCAGGCTTAGTTGCCCCTGGGCGTGTGGGATCTTCCTGGACCAGGGATCAGACCTGTGTCCCCTGCGTGGACAGGTGGATTCATCACCACTGGACCACCAAGGAAGTTAACCTCACTTAGGGAAAACTCTTCTTTACTCCCAGATCTGTAATGCCTCTCTGTCATATGTTATGTTTCTTCATATGTATGATTTATTTCTGAGCTCTTGATGTGTTGAACTGCTCATCTTTCCCTGCACTAAATTCCCTAATGCCCAAATCACTGTCATAAAGTCTTGAATCTGGTGGTACAGATCTTTCCCTTCAGAACACACTAGCTTTTTTCTTCTTCTTCTTGGCCTTTTCTCTTCTCTGTGACGTTTATAATCATATTGTCAGGTTTTCTCCATACAGATCTTACACAGTTCTTCAATTGGGTTTATTTCTAGACTATCATCATTTTTTGGCACTTTGGTATATGATGTGTTTTAAAGTCAACTTTTGAGTTATATATACAGAAAAAGTATGTACATAAATTGTAAGTGCTCAGTGAATTTTCACAAAGTGAACACAACCATGTAACTATCACCCGGATTAAGATAAAGACATCGCTTGCACTCTGGAAGCTTTGCTTTTGTCCTTTTCAGGTCTCTCCCTTCAAAAGACAACCCCCTCTCTTGACTTCAACACTGCCCATTTCGTTTTGCCCCTTTTGAACTCAGAATGGATTCTTTTCATGCCTGGCTTCTTTTGATAACAGCCTACCCGTGAGGTTTGTCCATGTCGTTGTCTGTAGTAGTTGTTGGTACATTTTACTTTTTTTTTATAGTATCCCAGTGAATGTGTGTACCGTGATTTATGTATGTTTCCTGTAGTCAATGGATATTTGAGTTGCTTCCAGTTTTGAGCTAAAATAATGCTACTGTGAACATGCATTTTGGTGCCTGTAAGTTTGCCTTTCTACTGGCTGTATACCAAGAGGAAGGATTCCTGAGCCTTGGGTCATGTGTGTATAAATTTCAGTTCAGTTTCAGAAAATGCAGTTTCCCAGAGTGGTCATGTCAGGTTACTGTCCTCCCCAGGGTGTTTTAGTTTTCTATTTGCTAATTACCCATTATCTACTTGTGAACACTTGGTATGGTGTTTTTAATTTTAGTCAGCCTTTTTAATTTTAGTTATTCTAATGAATGTGCCGTTATATCTCTTGGTTTTAATTTGTATTTCACTGATGAATAGTGATGGTGAGCACCTTTCATTTGTTTACTGGTTATTTGGATATCCTCTTTGTTTCCAATCTTTTGCCCATTAAAAAAAAATTGACCTGATTTTTAAAAATTGACTTGTAAGAATTTTAATGTATTCTAAAGACTTTTGCATATATATGTAATGCTGATAATGATTACCTTTTAATGTTTTTTTTTTTGATGAACAGAAGTTCTTAATTTTAATGTAGTCCAGTTTGTCAATCTTTTTCTTTTATTAGTACTGCTCATTTTTTCCTGTTTAAGAAATTTTCCCCTGCCTTAAGGTAAAAAATGTATTCTATTCTATTTTTTCCAAGAGTCATTGCTTTAAGTTTCTTTCTTTTAGAAATTATGTGTTCTGTTTGGTTGCTAGTGGATAGGAATACTTTTGATAATTATACATTGATTTTGTATATTGCAACTCTGCTGAACTCTTTTATTAGAACTGTTGTGTATTTTTTTGGATTTTCTATGTAGATAATTAAAATACCTATATTTAATGATAACTTTGTTTTTCCCTCCCCAATCTATATACCACATGCCTTTTATTTCTTTTCTCTCTCCTCCATGCCTCTTCCCTCCTTCTCTCCTTTCCTTCCAACTACATTGTCTAGGAATTCTAATATAATTCTAAAAAAAGTGATTTTTTATTGGAGCATAATTGCTTTACAATATTATGATAGTTTCTGCTTTACAACAAAGCGAATCAGCTATATGCGAATAAAAGTGATTATTGATAGTAGTCATCCTTGTTTTAGTCCTGACTTTATAGTGAGTACTTCTTATGTGTTAACATCAAGAATTATGTTTGCTTTATTTTTTGGTTGTCTCTCTTTTAAGCAAGTATCTTCTGTCCCTGTTTTGCCAAGTTTTTGTTTTGAATGGGTATTAATTTTTTTATTGGTGCTCTTACTGCATTTATTGAGTGAGCATTTAAAAAATGTTTTCATTCTATGAATGTGGTGGCTCAACATTAATAGCCTTTTCTGATATTAAACCACTTTTGCATTCTTGGTATAAGCCCTCATTGTTGTTATGTGTAATGTGCATATACATTGCTTGCCCCATAATCTGTATGTTGCTGGATTTGGTTTGCTAATATTAATTTAGGGCTTTTGAGTCTGTATTTGTATGTGAATTAGTCTTAATATAACTTTCTGATACTGATGGGCATAAGTTCCTTTATGGGTAATTTGTCTTTTCTCTTTGGCTGTTTTCACAGCCTCTTTGTCCTTGGTTTTCTGCATTCACAAAATGTCTAGGTATGAATTTGCTTTTACTATCCTGTTTGAAACTGTTTCTAAATCTGAAAATTCAGCTCTTTCATCAGTTCTGAAAATTCTAAGCCATTAGCCTGTTAACTTCAGGGCTTTCAAGCAAGATGATGACACAAGCAAATAAATGTTCAAAAAAAAATCACTCTGCTGCTTACTGGTTAGTTACTTTGGGCAAAACATTTACATAGCTGTTCCTCAGATTACTTATCTGTAAAATGGGAGCAATAATAATTTTTGTTCTTCCTATGTTAGAGAGCTGCTTTGAATCCTAATAGGAGAATGTACTTGAAATTGCATTGCAAATTGTAATATGGTATACAGATAGCACAGGATCTAACTTATTGTGGATGTTTAATGAAATTTGTTGTGAATGATCTCAGTAAATGTTGAATATTTAATAAATAAGTATAAGATAGTAGTATTTAAATGTTTTTATTCTTTTCTCTCTTCCCACACCCTACATAAAGGAATGCAAGAATATCTGTATTACTCACGGGAGTGAGCTATGCATATATATATATTATAGCTTATGAAACATCACTATGATGGTTTAGATACAAATTAGAATTTTACTCAGTTCTCAGTATTGTTGGTTTTCTAAAATATAAGCCATTGTCACTACCGCTGGTGGTGTTTCTTGTTGCCAAACCACCGCTGTTCTTTCTGTCTGTACCAGCCATCAGATACTTTGCATGTCCTTGTTTTAGGATTCATTTTTAAATGAATTAATATATTTTCTGTGTCTCTCGTTTCCTTAACTCATTGTTTATTGTCTCTATTTATGCTTTTTTTTTTCTTTTAAATTCACTGAATGTTGACTTTCTAGCCAAAGGGAAAGGACAGTCCCAAACCAGAATGAATCTTAACACTGCCTTGGTTGAGGATATCATCAACTTAGAAGAAGTAGATGAAGAAATGAAGTCTGTGATAGAAGCACTCAAGGATAATTTCAATAAGACTGTCAGCATAAGGACTTCACCAGGTTAGTGAGTGAACCTGTGTTTTGGAGAGGGGCACGGTGGTAAGAACATTGCTTTGGCAGAACTGGATTTTATGTATCAGTTGGTGACCACTGGCAGTTACTTTACTTCTCTGGTGTTCAGTTTCCTTGTCTAATTCCCGCCTTCTAGCTTTGGGATGGGGATGAAAATAAGTGAGGTAACATGTGTAATGATTCTTGTACAGTGCCCAGCATGTATTAACACTGCATTTATCTGTTTAACAAATACTTGTTTGCTATGAACTAGTCATTGTGCTGGTTCACAGTAAACAAAAATAGGTATGATCTTTGCTCTCATAGAATCATACTGTCAGAAAATGAGACTTTCATTATTACTGTACTCTAAAAACTTGTAGGTATTTAGTCTCATAGTAACTGAAATATTTGGTCTGATTTGCCCATTTTTTGTCCGAATTGGCCATTCTTATCCCTTACTGGGGACCAGCTGGCTGCAGACATGCCCACCTGAGGCATTTCTATACCCCTGGGCTTGACCAGGAAGATTCCGTTTGGGTTAATAACTTCCTGAAAATGGCTTTTCTAAGTGGGAAATGTCAGAACTGTCTAGGAGAACTGTTTGCAGATGTGATGGAAGAAGTGAGTTGTCAGCTAATGGTGCAGGCAGGCAGGAAAAATCCAATTGCTATTAAATTGGCCTTTTGGAAATTGTCATCATCCTAGAGTCAAGGCTGGGACCCCCTCGGAAAATATCTGTGGGAGCTTGGGCTGCTCCTGCTCACATCTTGGTTGGGATAGTTCATAAGAAAGCTAGAAAATATTTCATGAACTTGTTCTTAAGAAAACCCAGTGAAAAATCTACAGCTCCATCTACAAACACCAGCAGAAACATCAGAGATGAGCTCCAGTGTGAAACCAGAAAGCCATTCTATCATTTCTCAACCCTGGACTGGGGCATTTCTGCCTTTGCTGACAGTAGAGCGTGCCATTCAATCTCTCCCAACTGTTTATTTTAAACTTGCTTATTATTTTAGGTATGAAGCTGATAAAGTGCTTTGTCTCCCCTGTGCTTTCTGGCCTGTTAACATTCTGCAGCCGAAACCAGAGAGCAGTTTGAGAGGAGCTCAGGGAGAAATGTGATACTTCAAATTGGCCAGCAAGCTCCACTCTTGTTGAACTTAAAAAGATGATGGGCCTGGAAAGAGGTTGGGAGTGTAATTTGTTAAATGTTAACCTCTGCAAAAATGAGGGGCAGGAATGAGGCTGAGGGAGATGCTCGCTGGGGACAGATTGAGGGAAAAGGATTTGATGCATTATGTCGATACAGATTTGGGGAATGGGAACCACCACAACTGCATGGTGAAAAGCCCATGTTGGGACTTCTGTGGTAGAGGATCTTATGGCAAATCAGGAAGGCTGAATTAAGATCCATTTTCAAAAGGCCTCCCACTGGTATTTCCTCTTTGCTTCTTTCTCTTCAGGGTTATGTTTGTACAGTATTCTGTGTAGAACTTGGGGCCATGAAGAGACTGGGTGAAACAGGCTGAACTTAGCCAGTCTTTCATTTATTTTATTTTACTTTTTTTTTTTTGCCAGATTATTCCATATCATCTTTCAGTACTATCTGAACCAGCAGACACTTTTCCACTTATACCTCTGTCTGTCTACCAGCAATTTCTGTCTCCAAGACTGAAGACAGAATTGATTGCTTTTAATAGTTGTCTAAAATACAGGTTTGTTTCTTCATTCATGTTCTCTCATTCATTCATTCATTCATACATACATTTATTTATTCATCAATGCATTATTAAGCACTTATTCTGTGCTGTTTAATAGGTGCTGTAGATTCAGAGAGAAAAGACATTGTCCCCATCTTCTAAGAGCCTAGATCCTAGCGCGTAGGATAGACAAGTAAACCAACGTGTGAAACCACGTAGCAAAGCAGAGTGGTGAAGATCATGACTTTGGAGTTGATCAGGTCTAGGTTTGAATTCAGGCCCCATTAAGGGCTCTTGTGACGGACAAGTTATTTTCTGTGCCCCAGTTTCCACATCTGTAAAATGGTGGAACTGTCCCACAGGTTTATTGTGATAATAAAAGCAAATAAATTATAGAAAGCATTTAGACCCATGTCTTGCCCTAGGAAATGTTCAGTAAAGATGGATCATCATTATAATAGATTTGTGTGTAGGATCCTGGAGCTCATAAAGGATTTATAATCCAACCTAAGAGGTCAGACAGGATTTCTGAGATTAGATGCAATGATAGCTGAGTGTTCAAGAGTGAACAGAAGTTATCTGAGCATAGAAGGGTGTGCTTAGTAGAAGGAAAAATATATGCTGAGGATCCTAAGGCAAGACAGAATGGACTGTTATTAGACTATAAGTAGGTTAGTTTGGTTAAAATATAGGGGAAAGTTGAGACGTATGATAATAGCGTGTATTGGGTCCTTGTATATGCCAGGAGAGTATAAGGGCTTTCCATAAACTCTTTTAACTCTCATAACAACCCAGTGAGATAAGTGTGATTTTAATGCCCCGTTTAGAAATCAGGAAACAGATGCCCGAAAGGTTGAAGAGACCTTCCCAAGGTCACACAGTTCAGGAAGTGGCAGGGTTGGTATTTGAACCCAGGTCATTGGTCTTCAGAATCATAGACTTTTCCAGGTTGAAGCCAGTGGCGTCAACAGCCTTCTAACTGGTGATGGCATTGAATTGAGTTGAGTACTGTGCTTCAGATCAGATCTTTGGGCCATAGTGTGGAACTGCATTATCCTAACAATTTGCTAGGACAACTCCCAATTTGTTTAAACGACGGACACCTCTACCACCACCACCACCACCACC
>SJYQ01004435.1:133133-191226 GCA_006410935.1 Redunca redunca
CACACACGGTTGGTGTGTCAGAATGAGCCATTCTCGAGTGATTCTTAAAATGAATGGTAAAGTTTTCTTCTAGTTCTCATTTGCATAGGAAATCAGGGAGTTTGAGTAATGCCCCTTTTATTGTCTTGTAACAATATACTTGCCTTCTTGACAAGAAAATTTTGCCCAAGGTTTTCCCTAATTCAGATATGGGCAAAGCTCAGATCCAGGGTATCAGTGAAGTGGTAATAATTGGTGGGGTTTTTTGTTGTTCCTAAAGGGAGTCTAAGTGCCAAAATCAAGGTGGTACGAGGTAACAGTTCCAAACCTGGCTGCATGTCTGAATCATGCGGTCATCTTGAAAGAAAACTACAAGCGCCCCCCAAATCAGGGGCTCCTGAGCCCCTACAGAATCAGGATCTCTGGGGAGTGGGACCCAGGAAGCTAAAAGCTCCCTGGGGATTCCTGAATGGTGCAACTCAAGTTGAATTCCACTAATAAGGGAAAGAGACTTGATCCGAGTTGGAAGTAAGCGCACCTAAGTTGGGGCTGGGCTCTTGCTGGGTTTTCCTTTTGTTAGCTCTGTGATTTGTCTCATTTTACTTCCCCAAGTTTCTTTCTCTGGTGTAAAGTGGATATAGTGATACAATGTTACAGGCTAGTTGTGAAAAGGGCTAAGTAAGAGGTACCTATTTTTATGTTTATTTTTTGTGTGTGTCTATTGTATATTTGCTTATTTATATTGAGTTGTAATCGACACTTTAATCTTGCAAAGTATTTTTTAATTGAGTTGGAAACCAAGGTACTGAGGTGACTGACTTGCCTGAGGTTTCATGTTAGTCAATGGTGACATAGCTGAAAGGGTGACCAACACTTTCCAGTTTCAGCTCTCAAAGTCTTGCGTCACAGGAAACCATGTAGGACCAGGCAAATCAGGATTGTTGGCCACTCTGGTGCTGGTAAGGAATTTCAACCTAGTTTTGTCAACATTTCAAAGCTCTTTCCAGTGCACGGCACCACTGCTTCTGTAACCGTCTGGAGTCCAAGAAAATGAAGTCTGTCACTGTTTCCAGTGTTTCCCCATCTATTTGCCGTGAAGTGATGGGACCAGATGTCATGATCTTCATTTTTTGAACGTTGAGTTTTAAGCCAGCTTTTTTACTCTCCTCTTTCACCTTCATCAAGAGGCTCTTTAGTTCTTCTTTCTGCCATAAGGGTGGTATCATCTGCATATCTGAGGTTATTGATATTTCTCTAAACATTAGTTGAATCTAAACTGATAGAGACTTAGATGCGAGGTTACTAAAAGTCCTTCTGAATTTTAAGACCCTTTCTTTAATTTTCCTTTTAGGATCCCTTGATAATATCACTGTGGTGACTGCTGATGGGAAGCTTGCTCTCAACCAGATCAGCCAGATCTCCATGAAGTCGCCACAGCTGATACTGGTGAATATGGCCAGCTTCCCAGAGGTAAGGTGGCCTTGCTCAAGGGCTCCCTCTCCATGGTCTCCATGGAGATGACTACAGCAAGTCAGGAGGAAGTATTCCCTTCACTTTGGGGTGAAACAAGAGACAAGGCATAACAAAGGGAATTTAAGGATAAGAAAAGCTCTCTTCCTGTTTCTAGATTCCTTTTCTATTTTATTCAAACACTATAGAGCCCAGGCAAGTAATTTGAATACTGACACAGGTCTCATCTAAGACAGACAATAGTGGCAGTGGGATATTTGGAGGAGCAGGGGTGAACTGTAGAGCATGTGCCCTATCTGAAGGGAGTAGCCTTTGCCCAGTTGCTGCTGATCCTTCCCTGGCAGAAATGTAGACCTGGTAATCCGATACTACCAGATACTAAGATTTTTATTTACAGAAGAAGCCAATAGCCCCAATTTCTATGTAAGATCTTTGCTAAATGTTGACAACTAATTCCTTTAGCGGTGTGTTTTAAGTCTATGACAGAGTCTATTGATGGGCCGCCGGTTTATGACTTTTGCATTGTTTGGAGTAGTGCTGTGCTGTGCTGTGCTTAGCCACTCTGTCGTGTCTGACTCTTTGTGACCCCACGGCTCTAGCCCACCAGGCTCCTCTGTCCACGGGGATTCTCCAGGCAAGAATACTGGAGTGGGTTGCCGTGCCCTCTTCTAGAGGATCTTCCCAACCCAGGTGGGTTCTTCATCATCTGAGCCACCAGGGAAGCCCTATTTGGAACAGATCTTCCAGGAATTCACATTCCTTTGGGACTTGACTGACGGTTGCAGAATATTGCCCAGAGCATAGTGCTTCCAGGGCTGGAAGGTGGGTTGCATTAGATCATTGCAACCTGGAGGCTGTGATTTTAAGTCTGGTTGAGGAAGATAAATAGGCTATTCCTTACTGGTCCAGTAAGAAGTGACCTAGTTTGGGACTCCTTAAGGACCTGGAATGTGGTCCCACCTCTCGCCAGCTGGCTATGTAGGTTGCGTCATTCTCTGGGTCTCCATTTCCTCATCTGTTCACATGAGGTGAAGGAATCTGAAGTCTCTATTCTGATGGTCTCTTTCAGTAATTCTAGCCCAAAGACAGAGACCAAAGTTGAACCTGCTGGATTTGACAAAACTGGGTTAGAGACAAGAGTAAGCCCTTGCTATGAACAGAGTTTCAAATCAGGGGCCTCTTTGCAGCCGATGTGCCCATATTTGTGGGGGTATTACTCACTTCTCCCCTGTTGTGTTCTCCGTACTTCAGCCAGAGAGAACTTGTAAAGATATTAATATCTCTTGGATTATGTCATTCCCGGGCACTGAGTTCATCAGCAGCTTCAAGTAGCCCTTAAGGAGATGACTGTGGCCTAGATGGCTTCGTGTGAAACAGCCCTGCCTGTCCTTGCAGACGCCCTAGTCTCGTGCACTGTCACCCTTGCACACTGCTCTGCCCACGAGCCTTTCGGTTCCTCAAACCCTTAATATCCTCAGGGCCCTTGCATATGCTGTTTCCTTTGCTTGGGTCACTCTTGTCTGGCTAATTACTATCCGTATTTTGGACCACAGCTTTCATATTACTTTCTCAGGGAAGTCTTTCCTAGTCTACGCAAAATCTCAATTATTCCTCTATCTTAACCACTTTTATACAGCACAGTTCTTTTTCTTCGTTGTACTTATTAACAGTCATGCACTTATCTACATCTTAGTTTTCCATCTCCCTTTCACTAGATAGTAAGCTTGGAATATAGGAATCATATCCAACTTCCTCATTCTGTCCAGCACCAAACACCATACCTGACACATGGACGCACCCAGTAAATTTCCCTCAAATGGGTGAATACTTACCATTAGGTTGATGGAAGGGAGGCACTCATTCATGGTGTTCCTGAGGAGCAGAGAAATGGACAGAAAGGGAACTGTTAGCTCTTTCCCCTTCTGGCCCCTCTGAACCACTGAGGCCCCTCCGCCTTGTTCATCTGATCCCACAGGCACCGCGGGCCAATTTAGGGAACAGCTTCCTAATTACACAGCTTGAAGACCTCATCAGGCAGATTGCTTTTCAGAGCCAGCCACTTCTGATATTAAATAGCAAATGGCATTCACAGAAGAAGCACCTGATTGGCCACCAGAGCATCTTAGGAGGCAGGAGGAGGTATTAACAGCTTAATTTTTTCTTAGGAAATTGGAATATATCTTCATTTTCCAAGCAAGGCATCTTTGCCATTTCTCCAAGTTGAAATTCTGTGAATTTTGGGAAAAAAAAACACATCTACAGTTAACCTTAGTAGAGAGGCTCCTTACAAGGACAGAATGAGGAAGTGTGAGTTACATTGTCTTTTGAATTCCTTTATCTCATCTGGTGTATATATTAAACAAATAGCTCTAACTAAACATTTCCTTCCTCTGGTTTAGAAGCTGTCCATGGAGTGCCCAGGTTTATAGCTTCAAAATGCTGAGCTAATCCTCTCTGTGTTTATATACTTCCTTTCTGTTTCACATGCGGCTGGCTTTCTTTTCAAACCTGAGCATTTCTGTGTCATGCCGTAGAGACACGATGCAGATTTACATGCATAATCTTTTTAAATGCATCGAGGACAGAAAACTGCATTGCATTTGTTTAGCATGTGTCCTGCTTGATAAATGATACACACAAGTTACTGCCTTCCATAAACTTGCCTGCAGCTAGAGTTAATGATGGGAAAGTAGGGAATTAAAAAAAAAAACAACAAAACAGACCACAGCATGATTTGAGCAAGGCAAATGAGGGGAAAAAAAAAAATTCTGCAGGCTCCTTTATTGCTCTTGTGGAAGGAAGAAAGGTGGGTTGAGTGTCTACAGGGCTGCTAGGCATTGCTTTCTCGTGTTTTGTTTCCTGTGATCAGCACAGCTACTCTTTAAAGTTAGACTTAAGTCCGTTTTCTAGAGGAGGAAACTGAGGCTCAGAAAAGTAGAATTCTTCCACAGATTCACGCTGTGGCAGTAGAGCCAGGACTTGAGCTTAGGTCTGTCTGTTTGACTCTAAATCCTGTGCTCCTTTCACCATCTGTTCCTTAATTCCACAAGTATTTTTGTTGAGTCTCTGCAAATCAGCTGTTGACTTGAACCCAGATCGTCAAGGACTTGTTCACCTGTCTACAAAAATTTCATCGTCTTTTGTCCTGTAGCATACACATGCACATAGAAGTGAGTATAGACATGAATGAATTGGATTTATTAGTTTAAGAATCCCTGGAGGAGGAAAGGCAACCCACTCCAGTATTCTTGCCTGAAAAATCCCATGGACAGAGGAGCATGGCAGGCTATAGTCCCTGGGGTGCCAAAGAGTCAAGCACTACTGAGTGAGCATGCACGCACGCAGTAATAGCAGACATTGCTAATTGATCACAGCACTCGGTCCTGCCTAACACCACATGGGATCTGTGATCTTTCTCGACACAGTACTCCAAGCAGCCACAACCAGTGGGTCATTGTTGCCATTGGAGGTCGTCTGTTTGCACTGGGGCACTAGTGGGCATCTCTTCAGTGAGGGGTAAAGGCTAAGAGATGGAAAGGTGATAGAAATGCATGCCTTTTTGTCTGAACCATGAATAGGTCAGAAGTCAAGTTGGGAAAATGACTGTAATTCCCTGAGTTTCTGTATTCTTCCATATCAAACTAAAATGTACATGTTTAAAGTATTTCAGAAGAACTACCTCTTTCAGTAGGTTTTTTTTGCAAATGAAACCACTCTTCGTTCACATTTTTTCTGCATGTGAAAGGACACAGAACAGGTATAAAATGGTACAAAATAAGGCTTTTGGGAAGGTATATAAACATGAAGAGTTTTTCTAACAGGTTTGAGCCAGTGCTTTTATATACATATTAATCTACTTATTCAGCAAGCTTCTGCTGAGCACTCACTGCATCCTTAGCACTGAGCCTTGGACAGAGAAGGTGTAAATATTGAGCTGTAGCTCCTGCCCAGCTTGGAAGCAGCGGTGGGTGCTCCCATGCTTGCCTAGGAAGGCTGTGTGGCAACACTTGGGCCAGACTGTGGAGGGAAAGTGGAGGTGGTGGTGGGGTGGTCCAGCCAAGTCACCAGTCTTTCCTTCAGTGAAAAGCTTCAGAAAAAGATTAGGAGACTTGAAATCAGGTCAGTCCTTCAAAGTGATGATTCTCCCTTTTTAAAAAATTTTTATTTTTTAATTAATTAGTCTATTTATTTATATTTTGGCCACACTGAGAGGCATGTGGGATCTTATTTCCCCCGACCAGGGATAGAACCTGCGCCTCCTGCATTGGAAGTGCGGAGTCCTAACCTCTGGACTGCCAAGGAGGCCCCTCCCTTTATGTTTAACTTTAGAAATCTGTGTTTCATTTTATTAAGGAAGTTGGTAGTTCTCTTGTAGAGGAAAATTTCATTTCTTTATCCAGCTCTTTTATTTACCTTGGCCATACGCTTTATACACCAGACCTAGTTCCAAATTCTTTTTGACTATTAAAAAAAAAAAGAATCAAATTCCCTGTGCCATAGTTACTGAGTACATTGAGCTAGTGGATCTGGGAGGTAATAGAGACTAAGTAACATCACTGGATGGAGAGTTGAGGAGCTGAGCCTCCTCTTAACACTGCCAGTAACCAGAAGCGTGATGGGCCAGGTCTTCACTCCGTTGCTCTTGGCTTTCAGGGACTGTGTCTCTGGGTAGGGGTGTGACCTTTACCAGCAGGACCCTGCACACATAAGGAAGGGACTGTACTGGTTATGTCTGAGATCCCTTCCAGCTCAGTAGTCTGTGGTCAGAGGTACATTTTCAGAATTTATCATTTTAAGCAGTGGCTGTGCAGTTAAATTCTGTAGCCCAAGGGCATGATTTGTCTTCTTGTGGAATGCTGGTTTGTCTTTTTGACCTAACGATAACATCTTATGTCCCTATAGAATTCAGGTCATTTTACCATGAAATGGATGAGCTTTTTAGGCACGCCCTTAAAACAAAACCCAACCTGAAAAAATAAAATAGGTGTGCCACAAACCCCATTTATTTAAGCCGGAAAGTCTAGGGAGGAACTCAAGGCTGGGAATTGGCTCCGTTGAATCCAAGCGATGTGGATTTGCTCTGGTCAAACCTAAAATTCTTTTGAAAATCAGGGGCCTTGTTTTCATGAATGGCACATTGTCACACCAGTGGAATTCTCTCTTCCACACTGCCTTCTCTTATGTGGTAGGATTGCAAACCAGGTGTGGTTATAATGTTGCTTAAGGTTGAGATAAGGCAGTTTGGGACGTCAGTGTACCAGTGTGCCACCTTACCTGATAGAGAGCAAGGCTGTGTCAGAAGAGACCCGGATGGACCTCAGGATAGCAGTGCATCAGAAAACGATACTCCACGTTCTGTAAGAAGCCATAATGGAAAAGAATGTGAGAAAGAATATCTTTATGTATAACAGAATTATATTGCAGTGCAGCAGAAATTAACATTGTAAAAGAGCTATATTTTAATGAAATAAATTTTTTTAAACAAAGAGGGACTTCGATGGCAGTCCCGTGGTTAAGACTTTGCACTTCCACTGCAGGGGCCATGGGTTCGATCCCTATTCAGGAGAAATAAGATCCGACATCGCATGCCTCATGGTACAGGCACGAAAAGAGAGAGAAAAAAAGACAGCAGTGCATCAGCTAAGTGATGACATCAGCTCGTCATTCTTGGGGGTTTGTGCATTCTTATCTTTATTGAATATGCTTATATAATAGCGCCCCTTGCCTGGGTGTTACAGGCACCCAGACACAGAGGAAGATGCATGGCTCATGTTACCTCATTTAATCCTCTCTGAGGTACAGTACTGCAGGGTCTCAGATTACTACATGGAGGCTCAGAGGGGTCAAGCTTATTGCCCAGGGTCACATGGTTAGCAGAGTGGGGATTTGAACTGAGATCTTCCACGCTTCCTTTCTTGGCACGCACACCAGCAGAGATTCATTGCTCATGCCAAAACACAAGTGAGGTTGGTGTGAGCATAGATGGGAGTGAGTTAAATTTATTTACTCATTCCAGTCGGCACTGGTATATTTTGAGTGTAAAATGTCAACTGGAATTTTTAATGTATAAAATCTTTCAGCTGTCTTTACACCAATCTTTGCACAGACCAGCCCCCCTCCCTTGAGGATTTATTGTGGTTTTGATCTGTGTTGCCTCAAACCATTGAAATCTTTTCAAAGAAGCAGAGCTGTTTTCTTTTTATTTTTTCCTCTATGCTTTTTTTCCCTCCCGCAATACTGGTACCAGGAGTGGACATAGTTTGCTATTCAGCTTGATCAAAGCACTCTACACCAATGTAACTTCCTGATCTTACTGGTAACAGAACTAAATGTTTCCATGTTCTGCCAAGATGGGTTGCCAGTTATCGACAGAGGGCTTGCATCTGGTAATAATTATTTACTAATTCTGTTTACCTTTTGATCTGGTTTTCAGTGTACAGCTGCAGCTATCAAGGCTATAAGAGAAAGTGGAATGAATCTGAACCCAGAAGTGGAGGGGACGCTAATTCGGGTACCCATTCCCAAGTAAGTCTGGCTGACATTCACATATTTTGATGTAATGGGGCAGCTGTCTTTGGAAGGAAACCAACACTCCATGATACTGTTAGTCTGATGGCGTACTTTACCTGTATCTCTCATCCTGGCCGGCTCCAGCATCTTTTGAGATCCAGTTTATTGATTCAGATGCAGCAGTAAACCTGACAAAGTTCTTGTCCTCATGTATTTTACATTCCTATTGGGAAGATAGGACTCATAAATAAAGTCATTCCAGATAATGAAATGCTGTGAGAAGAGAAAGGACAGTGTGTTCCAATAGAGAGCGACTTGCTGAGATTGCTGGTGGCAGGGACAGCTTCACAAGGAGGTCACATTTCTGCCGACAGTTCAATGATGAGGACAAGGCAGCCTAGGGGAAGAGCTTTCCAGGCAGAGGGAACCGACGGCCCAAAGGCCCTGAGTCTGAAAAGACCTCGACACTTGTAATCTGTAACCCAAGTTTCTGAAAGAGTCATTTTCCCATTAGTCCTCACTTGTTGAAAAATGTTAGGTATAAGAAAGAACAGAATATTGTTAGTTACGTAAATATATAGAACTTAAGAGTTTCAAAGGCATAAAGTGTATGTTTATTTTTAAATTAAAAAAGAAAAGAAATAATAAGACGGTGGCACATTTGATGAAGAGAAAGCCACTGTGTCTGAGTGTGGCATGGGGCATGGATTGGTGAGAGGCCCGTGCTCTAGGCATTACAGGCCCTGGTGAGTAGCGTGGGCTGTGCTGTCCTTGTAGTGGGAAGCCACTGGAGGCCCTTCAGCAGAGGAGTGATCTGATGTTGACTTTTAGGAGCTCTCTGGCTGCTGATTAACAGATGAAATGTAGGGGGACAGAGTGGACCCAGAGAGTATCGTTGGGAGGCCACTACAGTAGTCTAATTCTAGGACTCAGTGTGTGCTAAGTCGCTTCAGTTGTGTCCGGTTCTGCGACCCTATAGACTGTAGCCCACCAGGCTCTTCTGTCCATGGGATTCTTGAGACAAGAATTATTGGAGTGGGTTGCCATGCCCTCCTCCAGGGGATTTTCCTCGCCCAGGGATTGAACCCACTTCTCTTACATCTCTGCTTTGGCAGGTGGGTTGTTTACCACTAGCGCTACTTGGGAAGCCCAGCAAACCCCAAGTAAGTGTTGAATTCATTCAGTCACTCAACAAATATTTTTATTAAGCCCTAACTACATGCCAGGCCCTTTCCTGTTTGTTGAGATAGAACAGTAAATAGCACCAACAAGAAAACATCCCCATCCTCCTGGGGCTTATTTTATAGTCAAGTAGGCACAGTAAAGAAACTCATAGCTCAGATGGTAAAGAATCTGCCTACAATGCAGGAGACCTGGGTTTGACCAGTGACAGATTTTATTTTTTTGGGCTCCAATATCACTGTGGATGGTTACTGCAGCCATGATTTTAAAAGACACATGCTCCTTGGAAGGAAAGCTATGGCAAACCTGAACAATGTACTAAAAAGCAGAGACATCACTTTGCCAACAAAGGTCTGTACAGTCAAAGCTATGGTTTTTCCAGTAGTCCTCTGCAGATATGAGAATTGGACCATAAAGATGGCTGAGCGTCATGGAATGGATGCTTTTGAATTGTGGTGCTGGAGAAGACTCTTGAGAGTCCATTGGACTGCAAGGAAATCCATCCAGTCAATCCTAAAGAAAATCAACTCTGAATATTCATTGGAAGGATTGATGCTGAAGCTGAAGCTCCAATACTTTGGCCACTCAGTGGGAAGAGCCAACTCACTGGGAAAGATTTCCTGATGCTGGGCAAGACTGAGGGCAGGAGGAGCATGAGGTGTCAGAGGATGAGATGGTTGGATAGCATCACTGACTCAGTGGACATGAGTTTGAACAAACTCCAGGAGATGGTGAAGGACAGGGAAGCCTAGTGCCTTGCAGTCCATGGGGTTACAAAGTCTGACACAACTTAGTGTCTGAACAACAACAACAGGCACAGTGAACAAACAAATACGTAATGTCAGGGGATGGTAAGGACTATGAAGAAAAATAAGCAGGCTAAGGGGATAGCGAGTGTTACGGGTTTTATTTGTGGGTAGAAATGTTCAAGAAGGAAGTTACATCAGAGCAGGGACCTAAGTGAAAGGAATGAATGAAGCTCCCCAGTAACTAGAAGGGAAGTGGAATGTGAGCTTGTAATGTGCCACACATTGTTCTGTATTCCTTTATATAGATCACTGCGTCTGTCACACCACCTCTGTAAAGTAGATTTTTTTCCCCAGGTGTGGAAATTCAGGCTCAGAGAATGTGTGTGTCTTTGAGGTCATACAGCTTATGCTGAAGCTCAGGTTTAGTTGATTCTGGAGCCTGAGGATGTACCCATGCTAGCAACAAGAATTAATACCAACACCGAAGAGTCCAAGAACTTCCCTGCAGACCTTTTTCTTCTGCTTTTTTGCCAGAAAATGGCCTCTGTAAGTCAGAAATAACACTCTGCTTTGAAATCATATGAATTGGGAGCTATATAAGAAGCAAATGGACCTGAGTTCAAGTCCGGTACTTGTTTGCTTGGTTAGTTCATTGATTCGCTTAGCAAATTTTCTACAAATGTGTTATGTGCCAGCCTCTGTGCTGGGTGTTCCTGTTGTATGTGGACCTAACGTTGGCCTTTGTGTAACTCAGGACTGTGCGGGCCCCTTGTTTATATTACTGGCAGCTTACTTGTAGAGTTTACTATTACCTACAGTTTATAGATGAAAAAAATTAAAATTCACAGAAATTAAGGGACTTGCTCAAGATCACATGGCCAGAATTTGAATTCTGAGTTTTTCTGTTACCATATTTCAGGCTCTTTCTTCTGCACTCAGTGTATAGGTGGGTCATTCTGGAAAGTACTAGGTGTACTCATGGCCATCGGAAGCATGACTTGCAAGTGGGATGGATGTAGTCAGCAGCTTAATTTTTTTTTTCTTGCTCTTGTGTCTGTGAAATCTTGGCAAAGCCACTTACCTGCCTGCCCGCCCCCCTCCCCACCCCCCCANTCGCTTCTGGAGCTCCAGAATGCTGTGACGCTGTGAACTGATGTCCCTAAATGCTCGTTGCTGACTTGGATTCTTCTAGAGTGGCCCAGTTGTGGATCATATCATATGTTTCTTTCAGAGAACTCGCTGACATCATGTGCTCCTCCGCAGCCCCACTCGAGTTAATGGCTGCCCTTGTGCATTGTATATAAGTTTTGAAAGATCAGTGAGTTTAACTTGAATTTCCAAAGACGTGGGGATCTGTTACATTATATTTTGCATTATTTTATGTTGGTTAATGGGTGTAATCCAAGAGAAAGTTGACGGACCAAATCCGTCTGCTCCTGCAAACCTCATTTTTTATATACTTTCTTCCCTTTGACAAGGTGGTAAGGTCATGGGGCCCCTTACTGAATTATACGTTTGGTAGTTTTCCAGATAAAAAATGAATGATCTGTTCTTTATTATGTAGGTTGTGTCATGTGAGAGGATAAAGGCTGATTTAGATGTAAAGAGGACCAAGGTTTTTATTTGGTTTTGGCAGTGACTTCCATATGACTCTGGGCATGTCAGCCTAGCAGATTGTTGCCTTCTAGTTCCTCATTTGTAAAATAAATGATATAATACACAATGATAGCTAGATCTTTGGTGAAATTAGTAGAGAAAATAAATTAAGTAGTGTGATCTCCTTAAAGGAAAAGAAGCTATATAAATATAAGATACTAATAATATTTCAGTAGACATACAATTTTCCTTACATACATAATTTTACTTCAGGAGAAAAGGAAGGAGTGAGGAAGGAAACAAGTATGCTGAGTACCTACTATATGCCGGGAACTGTTAGGTGCTTGAGATACACAAAAGAAGTGCAAAAGTTTAACAGTTAAATTTGCACCTTGGTAACATGAAAGCCTGGAACGGAGTTCTGATTCTTCTACCTTTTAGCTCTGTGACAGTATCAGCTGTCTCTACCTCTCTGAATCTCAGAGAGCTCGTCTGTAATGTATTTATAGGGTTTGCCTTTTGTAGTTATTGGGAGATTTCAGTGAGATAATGTACACAAGGCTTTTGAAGTTTAGTAAGCACTCAGTTAATGCTGACAAAGGTTCCTTCATTCCTTTTCATAAATAGGCAGGTGCATCCCTCCCTTTAAAGGATGGGGAACCTGAGATACCCAGAGGTGAGGCATTGGCTCCAGGTCACACAGCAAACCCATGAGGAGAAAAACAGCACGCTAAAGCTTGTTTTAGAAGTCTGGGAGGTGGGAGGTAATCAAATGCATAAATTCCCAGGATTGGTTTCTGATGGTAACATTTCAAGTTTAAGTCTACAAAAATGTACCTTCCCAGTTGATTATGATTCTTCCCCTAATGACAGTCTACCGGTTTGCTTTTCTGCCTTCAGTCTGGATGCCCAGAGCTAAGTTTTATTTCCAGTTGCAACGGATCTCAGCTGGTACCTCACCCTCTATACACTCCTCTGATTCTCATATTCTTATTTAAATAAGTCTGCTGAGTACGTGACTCTTCCTGCAATCTGCCTCTGATCCTTTTGGGAAGAAGGCAGAAGATAAATCCTAAAGCAATAACAGGTCAGACTTGGAGCCTGGGTGGTTCCTATCACCAGGCTTTCTTTTCACAGCCTCTGCAAATCCAGCTGCGTGACTGTGCAAGTTCTCCTGGCTGTCTTCAGTAAGATGACCTTGGGCCTCCCCGGCTCTGGGTTACATCCGCCCCCACTGACAATGTATATGCGTTTTGTTTTCTTCTCTGGCCGGTCTTCTCCCATTTAGAGAAGTCAATCAACTAGATGGATTCTTTGAACATTCCTGTTAATCAAGATTCACTGAAATAGTTTCTTCTCTTTTTGTTATTTATGTCACTAAGTTCTGGGTCCTGTTTATTAACCACCTGCACTACAGGTTTAATGCCTGGAAATACTGTGCTGAATGCCTGAGGGTTTCTCCCTGCATTCTCATAATACCACTCCGAGGTCAGGAGATGGTTCTTATGCCCACTTGCCTGATAGGAGACCTGAAATTCCCAGGAATCAGTGCCCACTGTCATAGGGCTACCTAGGGGCAGAAGCAGGATGGAACGCAAGACTTACTGCCTTTTCCCCTCTTCTTGCCTCCTGGTAGCAGCTTGTTTTGGTATGTCAGTTCTTCATTTCTTAATCAGGGACCTGAAAAGTTTTGAGCAGGAGTTTGTTTTGGTCAGGCCCTCAGCCCATTCACATCTCCTTTATACCCCCAAACAAACAAACAAATACTCTCTTACTAGTTGTTTTACCAAATGTTGATGAGAAAACCACACAAAGTAGAATGACTCTGTTTTGTTTTGAGAGTGCTGAGTTCATCTCTGACTTTAAATAAAACTATTAGGAATCATGAATTCACCGAAGAGATTAAAGTACCTGGGGTCAACTCGTTCTTCCGGTGAAGCTGCCTCCTTCCTGGATTGTCCTCCTCTTTTATTATTTCCTGTCAGTGTCTGCATTGGTTTTACTTTAAGTAGAATTAAATAGAAAATTAAAATACTTCCATTCTATTCTCCATAGGGGATCATTTTTATTTTTAAATTTTGTTTTGGAGTATAGCCGATTAACGATGTTGTGATAGGAATCTAGAAAGATGGTGCTGATGAACCTGCGTGCAGGGCAGCAGTGGAGATGCAGACATAGAGAAGAGCCTTGTGGACACAATGCGGGAAGGAGTGGCGGGGGTGACTTGAGAGAGTAGCATTGAAACATATGTATTACCACACGTAGAACAGATAGCCAGCGGGAACTTGCTGTATGATGTAGGGAGCACAAATCTAGTACGCTGTGATGACCTAGAGGGATGAGATGGAGTGGGAGGTGGGAGGGAGGTTCAAAACGGAGGGAACATATGTATACTGAGCTATTTCAAATCCTGAAAGATGATGCTGTGAAAGTGCTGCACTCAATATGCCAGCGAATTTGGAAAACTCAGCAGTGGCCACAGGACTGGAAAAGGTCAATTTTCATTCCAATCCCAAAGAAAGGCAATGCCAAAGAATGCTCAAACTACTGCACAATTGCACTCATCTCACACGCTAGTAAAGTAATGCTCAAAATTCTCCAAGCCAGGCTTCAGCAGTACACGAACCGTGAACTTCCAGATGTTCAAGCTGGTTTTAGGAAAGGCAGAGGAACCAGAGATCAAATCGCCAACATCTNAAATTGCCAACATCCGCTGGATCATGGAAAAAGCAAGAGAGTTCCAGAAAAACATCTATTTCTGCTTTATTGACTATGCCAAAGCCTTTGACTGTGTGGGTCACAATAAACTGTGGAAAATTCTGAAAGAGATGGGAATACCAGACCACCTGACCTGCCTCTTGAGAAACCTGTATGCAGGTCAGGAAGCAACAGTTAGAACTGGACATGTAACAACAGACTGGTTCCAAATAGGAAAAGGAGTACGTCAAGGCTGTATATTGTCACCCTGCTTATTTAACTTATATGCAGAGTATATCAAGAGAAACGCTGGACTGGGAGAAACGCTGGACTGGACGAAACACAAGCTGGAATCAAGATTGCCGGGAGAAATATCAATAACCTCGGATATGCAGATGACACCACCTTTATGGCAGAAAGTGAAGAGGAACTAAAAAGCCTCTTGATAAAAGTGAAAGTGGGGAGTGAAAAAGTTGGTTTAAAGCTCAACATTCAGAAAACGAAGATCATGGCATCTGGTCCCATCACTTCATGGGAAATAGATGGGGAAACAGTGGAAACAGTGTCAGACTTTATTTTTGGGGGGCTCCAAAATCACTGCAGATAGTGATTGCAGCCATGAAATTAAAAGATGCTTACTCCTTGGAAGAAAAGTTATGACCAACCTAGATAGCATATTCAAAAGCAAAGATATTACTTTGCCGGCTAAGGTCCGTCTAGTCAAGGCTATGGTTTTTCCTGTGGTCATGTATGGATGTGAGAGTTGGACTGTGAAGAAGGCTGAGCGCCGAAGAATTAATGCTTTTGAACTGTAGTGTTGGAGAAGACTCTTGAGAGTCTCTTGGACTGCAAGGAGATCCAACCAATCCATTCTGAAGGAGATCAGCCCTGGGTGTTCTTTGGAAGGAATGATGCTAAAGCTGAAGCTCCAGTACTTTGGCCACCTCATGAGAAGAGTTGACTCATTGGAAAAGACTCTGATGTTGGGAGGGATTGGGGGCAGGAGGAGAAGGGGACGACCGAGGATGAGATGGCTGGATGGCATCACTGACTCGATGGACGTGAGTCTGAGTGAACTTTGGGAGTTGGTGATGGACAGGGAGGCCTGGCGAGCTGTGATTCATGGGGTCGCAGAGTCAGATATGACTGAGCGACTGAACTGAAGTGAATTCATCTTGATGTGTGGCAGAAACCAATATTATAAGGCAATTACCCTCCAAGTAAAACTAAATTAATAATAAAAAAAACATGTTGTGATAGGTGAACAGTGAAGGGGACTCAGCCATACATATACATGTATCCATTCTCCCCCATACTCCCCTCGCATAGGGCACAACTTTTAGCACCTTGTTCCAGATTTTTTCTATGCAACTTCAGACATGTGTACATCTCCTTCTCCATTTTTCTTGTGATGACATGGGATTATATTATGCCCACTCTTCTACACTTTCCTTTTTTAACTTAATGTGTCATTGCTCTCTGGTGAGAGTTCTTCCTTACTCTTTTTAAGGGTTGCATAGTGTTTGCCTGTCATCTGTAGCACTAAATAGTTGCCAGTTGTTGAATATCCTGGTTTTTTAAATTGTTTTCTTTTTTGCTAACAGTGTTGTAATGATCTTCTAAGGATCTTCCTGTTCTTCTGCTAGAGGTGGGAAGTGGTAACTGGGGGACTGTAACTTGGGGAGATGTGAACAGAATGTGGGCGCCTTGGTGTCAGTGTTGCTCCTTCATTGTCACAGTGCTTGTTTGCACTCGTGTGCTGCACACTGCTGAGCTTCATGGAGACATGGACACTTCGGGGCCAAGTGAACGTCTGCAACACACCCGAGTGACCCCTCCAGTGGTCCGCAGACCCAAACTTGACATCACTCTCTTAGGAAACCCCATTGATATTTCAGTGGCTCTCCTGGCTCACTGCTTGTTGATCATAATACTAAGCAAAGTGACTACTTAACTGAGTGCAGACTATATTCTGGGCCTTATACTACATTATGTAGGTCATTCTGTCATTCCCTATTTTTTTGGTACATGAGCTAAGTAAGCCCAAGAGAGGTTGAATCACTTGTTCAAGTTCATCTAGCTAATAAAGATAGAGTTGTGCAGGATTTAAATATGGGTCTGCTTGACTTCAAAGTCTATTCTTAACATCTGTGGACCTCTGAGAGCACTTTTTCTTTTTGTAATAAGGGGCAGCAATTAGTATTTTAAAGTTTAATTATATACCAACCCACACCATGTGTAGCATAATTGCCAGAGCTCAAACCAGAATGCATACTCAAAAAGTGAATTTGTGCACCACTTGTTGGTGTGGAGGCAGTCTGGAATATAAACAACTTGGGGATTTTTTTTTTTTAAGTCAACTATATTGAGGTATATCTTTCATACAAAAAAAATGGACCCATTTCAAGTGTACATGATAATGAATTTTGACAAATGTATGTATCCCTGTAACCACTATCTTAGTCAACCTGTAGACCAGCTCAGTCATCCTGAAAGTTCCCTGTGCCCCTTTGCAAGTCAGTCCCTGTCCTCCTCTGGCACCAGGTGACCTCTTAACTGCTCTTATGATCATATAAAATTGTCATGCTGAAATATGAAACTTCTAGGGTATTTATAAATTTATTCAGCAGATATTTATTGAGCACTTACTATGTGTCAGGCATAGTTCTAGACATGGAGAATTACAACAGTGAGCAAGCCAGACACAACCTCTGCCTTTGTGGAACCTTTACTGGGTTCTGTCCCAGGGTTGGGAAGATCCCCTTGAAAAGGGAAAGGCTACCCACTCCAGTATTTTGACCTGGAGAATTCCATGGAATGTATAGTCCATGCAGTTGCAAAGAGTCAGACCCTATTGAGTGACTTTCACTTTTCACTGGGAAAATGGACAGTAACACATACATACAGTGTGTGTGTCAGCTGGCCACATTTTTCTCTCTGTGGAGAAAAATAAAGCAATGAAAAGCAATAAAGGACATTATAGATGGTGGTCATGGGCTGGTGCAGTTTTAAGTGGTGTATTCACCGAAGATGATAATTTAGCAGAGAAATGAGGACATGAGAGAGCAAACTATGTTTATATTCATCACTAAGGCAGAGGAAGCAGCAAGTGCAAAGACCCTGAGGTGGGTGTTCAGAGAACAGTAAGATAGTAAGAGTGCTCAGTGGCTGTAGCAGAACACAGGAGGGGAGAGAAATAGGAGCTGAGATCAGAGTGAAATGGGGAGGCCGGTATCATCTAAAGTC
This sequence comes from Redunca redunca, assembly GCA_006410935.1. NCBI lineage: Eukaryota > Metazoa > Chordata > Mammalia > Artiodactyla > Bovidae > Redunca > Redunca redunca. The sequence continues at coordinate 150,563 of SJYQ01004435.1, forward strand.
TTTATTAGTCAGTGCTCTCCAAAGAAACAGAACCAATAGAGTATATATGTAAAAAGATTTATTGTAAAGAATTAGCTCATGCGATTATGGATGCCAACAAGTCCCAAGATCTGCAGTCTTGGGAGACAGACTCTCAAGAGAGCTGATAGTGTGGTTCCCAGTCTAAAGGCCAGGGGGCTGGAGACCCAGGAAGTGCTGATGTTTCCGTTTGAATCAAAGGCAGGGGAAAAAAAAAAACCATTGTTGCAGTTTGAAGGCAGTTGAGCAGAAGGAATTCCTTCTTATTCAGGGGAATTCCGTATTATTTTTGTTTTTTGCAGGCCTTCAAGTGATTGAGTGAGGCCCACCCACATTAGGGAGGGCAGTCTGCTTTACTCAGTCTAAAGATTTGAATGTTCCACTCATCCAGGACATCCTCAGAGAAACACTTAATATAATGTTTGACCGAATATCTGGGACCACTGTGACACAAAAAATTAACCATCTGCTGTATACCTGAAACATACAGCATTGTAAATCAACTATACCCTAATAAAAATTAAATAAATAAAATTAGCCATCATAGTTCTTATAGACCCTTGTAACGATTTTGGTTTCTGTTTGGAGTGAAATGGGAAGTCATTGGAGGGTTTTGAGCTAGGGAGGGACATGATCTGACTTAGGTTTTGAAAGGATCATTCTGGCTGCCGTTTTGAGAATTACACTGTCTGAAGGTGAGGGTGAAAGCAGTGACCAATTGGGAGCTATTGTAGTAATCCAGGTCTGGTGCCTGGCCTAGTGTGGCAATGGGATTGGTTAGAAGTGGTCAGATTCTGGGCACATTTTAAGGAAAAGCTACCAGGATTTGCTGACAGATTGGTTGTAAATTTAGGAAGAAAGATCTCAAAAATGACTTCCAAGTTTTTGACCTGAGCAACTGGAAGGATAGAGTTGCCATTTACTGAGACAAGACAGATGTGGGAGGACAGAGTGGGTGTGAGAGAAGACCAGGTTTTATCCTGTGTTTAATTTGAGATGCTAATAGAGATCCACGTGGAGAGGTCAAGTAGGCTGTTAGGTATGTAAGTTTAGAGTTCAGACAAGGGTGTGGGCTCGAGAGAGAAATCTGGGAGGCATGAACATGTAGAAGAAGCCATGAGATTAAATGAGATTATTTTAGAGAATAAATGTAGATAGTGAAGAGAAGGGTTTGGAAACAGCCCTGGACAGTCCACATCAAGGTTTGTGGGCCAAGATCGTGAGCAGGAACCAGCCAGAGACAGAATAAGTGGCCAGAGAACTCTGGAAGAGTGTGGGATCCTGGGAACCAAGGGAAGTGTCTTAGAGGAAGGACCCATCAGCTGCACTGGATGTTGCTGATGGATCACAGAAGAGAAAGCCTGAGAAGCAGTCATTGGATTTCACAACGTGATTTATTTATCAGTTAGTCTCTGGGTATAAAGGAAAGGAAACACAAGGGGTCTGGGCTTAGACAGACCTAGGTTCAAGTTCCTGTTCTATTGTTATCTGGGTTTATCTACTTGGGTCCTCTGAAAGCGGACACCAGGACAGAATTATATGTGCAAGAACTTTATGGGCAGAATCCTGTGAAAGAGAGGGTACAGGTCTGCCACTGGTAAAGAATGGAAAAGAGAGGGTTTGCGTAGAAGCTGACGCACTGCAGTGCATTTCTGAGGACTCTGCCGGACTGACAGGGTGCTCCTGAGTGAAGATGGCCCGTTAAAGGACACTCTCTACCAATGGCCAACGATGCCCCTGAAACATCCCCACTGTAGTGATCTTGGGCAAATCATTTAATTGTTGGAAGCTTCAGCCTCCTTATCTGTAACATGGACATAATTTCTATGATTTTTTTTTTGAAGAGTAATGGGATATTATATGGAATATTGTGTGTCATAAACTTTAATTCTCTTTTCTTATACTATTTGTTATTATCTAATTCTGGTTAAGGAGTTATTGAAAGCATTCTTTTCTGATTATTTGGTAGTAAAACCAATATTTTCTTTTCTGTTTGCTGATTGCTCTTTTAGTCCTAACAGTCTCTTTCCCTCTTTTCCTCACTAACCCCTCCCCCAACCCCATGTTGTTGTTGTTTTTTTTCCCCTGTCTTTTCCTCCATTTTTAGGGGTGGGAGGAGTTGAGTCATTATGTTGTAATTATCTTGGAATTTAAGTTGCTCAGGAACACTGTAGTTTGATTGTTAATGAGCACTTGGTTTGTTCTTTGAATATGAATTATGGTGAACAAGACCTGGAAGGTATATCCAAAAGAAGAAAATCCAATGACTAGTCCTGCCTGTGGTTTGAGGCTCGCTTAGTGTTTCTAGAAAGGCCAAGGGGCTTTGACTCTTCTTGACAGCCCCTGCCCACTGAACTGCTCCCCAAGTCCTCACATTTGGCTCCTACTTTTCCCCCTGACCTTGACAGCAATGGTAGACCTTGTGTCTAGGCAGGGCTCCTCCCTCAGACTTTATTCCGAGGTGGCAGCATGGAGGAGAATTCTCCTTGTGACTGGGCCAGGCAGTTTCACCAGGTAACAGTTGAAGACCCTGCGTTGTGGTTCTCCTACCCTGGATTTTCTTTCTGAAGTGTTTTTTTTTTGCAGCTTATGCTGATGTACAGTCTCTCGTGGATGATTCCCAAGTTTTTCTAGGGACAGCAAGGTCATAAGGCAGGGAGGCAGGGTCCCCAGGCTGTTAATAAATAGGGTAACTGCTGTGCATCCAGGGAGAGTGAAGTTGATACCTGGAGGAGCCAAGGTCAGAACAACTTGAAGAAGAGAATCAATAAAATGAGTTGTGTGACCAAAGGCTAGTTATTTCAACTCGTTGAGTCTCAGTTTCCTCATCTGTAAAATGGGGTAGTAGCAAAATGTACTTTTCTGGAGGGGTATTGGGAGAAATTCTTGTGAAAGATAAAGGGGAGAAGGAGCAGGAGCAGCAGGTCTGACACCAGTGAAGAAAGGAAAGAAGTCCACTCAATGAGAAATGTAATTTTTAAAATAGTTGTTAGCAAGTTAACTGCTGTTGAATGTTCCCGTGACCTCTTGTGCATGGTGACTATTAACTGTTACGGGGGGTGGGCAGTACTGCCGTCCTGGGCAGCTGAGGAGACCAAGGCATGCTCTCTGCCACTGAACTTTCCGCCTGGGAGACAAGTACTGTTGAGTGACGAGAGCCAGGTAGGCATGGGGCATTCACCCACATAGAGGGAATACTACAAAGATTTTTAGTATAGTCAGAGTTATGCAAGCTTCACCACATTCATTTTAGGACATTTTCATCACCTCACAAAGACGCCCTGAGCCCACTAGCAATCACTCCCTACTTTACCCCAGATCACCCTCATAAGGATTGCTCTAGGCAACTACGAGTCTGTCTATAGATTTCCCTGTTCTGAACATTTCATATGAATGAATTCACACAGTATGTGGTCTCTTGTGACTAGCTTTTTTCACTTGCATAATATTTTCAAGGTTCATCTATGTTGTATCATGGATCAGTACTTCATTCTTTTTTCTTGCCAAATAATATTCCACTGAGTGGATATACCACATGTTATTTTTCCATTCACAGGCTGATGAATATTTGAGTCGTTTCCACTTTTTGGCTATTATAAATAATGCTGCTATAAGCATGATTTTTTGGAGAAGGAAATGGCAACCCACTCCAGTGTTCTTGCCTGGAGAATCCCAGGGACAGGGGAGCCTGGTGGGCTGCCGTCTCTGGGGTCACACAGAGCTGGACATGACTGAAGCGACTTAGCAGCAGCAGCAGCAGCAGCAGCAGCAAGCATGCTTTTAGTTCTCTTGGGTATAAATATATGAGTGGAATTGCTAAAGTCATGTGATAACCATTTAACTTTTTGAAGATCTGCCAAACTTTTCCACAGGGACGGCACATTTCATATTCTTCCCAGTAATACTGAAGGACTCTAATTGCTCTCTTTGCCAGTACTTGTTATTGTTGTTGTCACTGTTATTATTACCATCTAAGTGGGCAGGAAGTGATGTCTCGTTGTAGTTTTGACTTGCATTTCCCTGATGTTAGTGATATTGAGTATTTTTTGTGTGTGCTTGTTTGCCGTTTGTACATCTTTAGAAAAATGTCTATTCAGGTCCTGTGCTCATTTTTAAATTGTGTTGTTTGTACTTTTATGCTGAGGTGTAGGAGATCTTTATATGTTCTGAATACCAGACTTTTATTAGATATATGACTTTCATCTCTTTAATTATAAAAATAGTACACATTAATGTAAAGATTCAAGTCCTACAGAAAAGTAAAGAGTTCTTTTATTGCCCCTCAAGGATTCTTCCCTGAAGTAACTTGTTGGTAAGTTTAATAAATATCCTACCAGATTTTAAAAGGTGCACACATACACATATTCGGTTTACGTAAGTGGGATTAAGTTCTGCCATCTGCTGTGCCACAACTTGTTTATTTATTTATTTATTTTTGGCTCAACAGAACCTTCCGTACATCTTTTCATGGTGATCTCACTGTTTCTGTGTGTGCAGAGAAACACCATCTTGAGACGGGTGTAACACAGATGAGGAAACTGGGGATCAGAAAGTTACATAATTTGCTCAGGGTCACAGATTAGTAAGCAGAGAGGTCATGTCTCACATCGAGTCTGTCTGTTTCCACGCCCCTGTTCTCGCCACGCTATCACCTTGCTTTCCGGGCTGCTAACCAGAACCCCCCTCCCTTCTCCTTGCTCTGCGGCCCCTCTCTGTAGCTGCTGTATCGCTTTGTGGATCTTGAACCAGGGAGGGTGTGTCTCACGTGCATATCCTTGGACATATTGATAATACCCTTTTCTCACACAGCTCGCACCCATACAGACCTTTAGTGATGGTGAAAGAAAAACAAATCAGAGGAGACTGCCCAGATGACTTCACTTGGGTGGGAGCAGCCATCAGCTGCATTTGAGCAACTGCAGCTGCTTCTCTGGCCCTTTTCGTGCCCACCACCTGCTCTCACTGCTGCTCTCCAGGGTTGCTCATTCCTTTATTTGGCTGGTGGATGTCCAGTCCATTGTTTGTCTCCCCTTCCAGGCCTGGTGAGCCTCTGTGCAGTTATAGGATGCCCCCTTTCTCCTCACCCAGTCGGTGGGTCTTTAGAAGCACCTTCTACTCTTCAGACCCCAGGTGTGTGGAATGGGAGCTCCCTCCCTGCACAGATGTTCCGTTTGAAACATAAGAAAGTACAGTCAGGAATCGAGCGGAGCATGCGCTGAGCAGAAAGCGCCATCAGCACCTATGCAGAAGCTGTGCCTGAAAGGACAGGTTCCTTCTCCCCCACCCCGCTGTTGTCCATGCTGTGTGTGCTGCCCCTGCTGACAGGACCCGGCAGCTGGCCGCCCGAGGTCATCCCCGTCCCATGGCCGACCCCTAGGGACACCCTCCTTCTTTCTCCCCACTGCGTGTAGGCTCGGAGGGGAGCTAGAGGAGTAGCAGTGAACTCTGTCTAAGCAGGTCTTGGTGCAAGAGCGTCCGCGTCACTGCAGCTGGTAAGGATAGCGGCTTAGGTTTGTCTAGCACCGGCAGGGAGGCCTGAGACGCACAAGTGAGGCTGCACTGGGCTCAGATCCCAGGTCTTCCAGGAACCTGTGTAGCCTCGGGCAGGTCACTCAATCTGTCAAAGCCTCTATTTTTCTAATCTTCAGAAACCAGGTAATAAGACCAGTAATGTCACAGGAACGATGCAAAAGTTCACTCAGTGAGTGCACAAAGCGTGCATCCCCTCAGAGCCTGGCACATGGAAAGAGCTCTGCAAATGTTCGTCACTGTTTCTCTGATTGAAGGAGAGCAGATGGCACTGGGGCCAGAGGGCTAGGCAGTTATCAGGGAGCCCTTAATGTCCTCATAGTGAGGCTCCTCATTCTCTCCCGGTCTCGCTTCATTTTCTTCGTAGCACTTAAGTGTCGGTTTACAGAGTTGCAGGTGCCCTCTCTCTCTCTCCTTTACTCGAGTGTGACTTGGTGGCGCTTCATCTGTTTTGTCCCTCGCTATACCCCTAGCTCTGGGGACAGGACCTAGCAGGTAGTAAGGACAGTAACGGCCCAGGGTGCCCGCTGCTGTGCCAGCTGCTATTTGTACTGCTACTGCTAAGTCGCTTCAGTCGTGTCTGACTCTGTGCGACCCCATAGATGGCAGCCCACCAGGCTCCCCCGTCCCTGGGATTCTCCAGGCAAGAACACTGGAGTGGGTTGCCGTTTCCTTCTCCAATGCAAGAAAGTAAAAAGGGAAAGTGAAGTCGCTCAGTCGTGTCCGACCCTCAGTGACCCCATGGACTGCAGCCTTCCAGGCTCCTCCGCCCATGGGATTTTCCAGGCAAGAGTACTGGAATGAGGTGCCATTGCCTTCTCCGGCTATTTGTACATGAACCATGATATTCATAGCAGTCTTCAGAGGCAGGTGTATTATTTCCCCCATTCACACCTGAGGGTGCAGAGTCATAGGGGAAGGGAGTGTCTGCACCCAGTGTCACATGGTGAGTGAGGGGAGGGACAGGCATCCTTCTCAGACCCTGGGCCTGTAGCCTCTAGGCTCTGATCTCTCATTGGGAAACTTCACTGTTTTTATTACTAATCTGACGAACAGCGTTTAAAATAGTCAATACCCATGTATGCAGAATTCTCCAACCACCGTCTCTCATTTGGTCCTGACTGTGGAAGAAGAAGAACAACATTTTTATTATTCCTCCCACCCCGCCCCCATTTACAGGTAAGAAAACAACAGATAGTGTTTATTGAGCATGTCCCCGTGACCAGTACATTTAGTAACTCTCTTAATCCTTGCAACAGTCTCATTAACTTAGCTGTATTATGTTTGACAGATGGGAACACTGAGGCAAAGAAGTGAAATGACTTGCCCAGGGCCATACGGCTAAGCAGTGATAGGTCTGGGGCCTCAAACCCTGGTTGTGTGGCTTCTGAGACTGTTCTTGTGAATGCTTCCTTGTGATCTGGGGAGGAAAAACTAGTCGTGCATAGCTACCCAGCCTGGAAGTGGCAGATCTGGGGGTGGAAGTCAGCCTTGGCCACCACACCTGTGTTACCCTTTACGTGAGAGCAGAAGGGAGCGTTACCTCCATGAATGCCTGAACATGGGTTTCCAACCTTTGGGTGACAGGGAGGGAGAAAACCAGTGACTTCATCTTGATCACTCAGCTGGGAATGTGCAGTTGTGACCCCGACCTCAACTTCCTCTCTCTTTCCATCATGCTGGGCTGTATTTCAGGATGGCACGTCTGCTTAGCCAGGCCTCAGTCACAGGACAGGCCTCTGAAAGCAGGTGCCCAGTTATATGTCCCCAGAGAAAATCGATGGTACTGCTGAAGGTAGAAGTCTTTCCAAAGTCTGTGTATGATTTTCTTTGGACTAGAAGGACACTGCATGTCTTTATGAAACACATTTGTGCCTGTTAGAGGCTGGTGAGCTGTGGGCGGGGTGCAGTATGCAGTGGGGGTGGCTAGGAGAGAGGTGGGGGGAGAATCGTGTCCCCAGGAGTGTAGGAAGTCTGGCAGTACTACACAAATAAACACGTTTCCTTCAGGGCCAGCAGCCCCACAGCATCGGGCAGCGCCCACCAGCGAACAGTAAAACAGGGCCTGTGACTGCTGCTGACTGCAGGCCGACGCTGCCATGTGGGGAGGCAGCCCATCACGGAGACGGGCATCGGGGTTCTCTCGGCGGAGCCGTCAGAGATGTGTTTACGCAGGCTGTTTGTTCCCTGGAAGTTCGACTCCCTTCTCCCTCAGCCTGTCCCGGGCTTCTGAAGCCCAGCTCCTGTCTCCCGGGGCCCTCAGGCCCACTCTCCTCTCTTCCCGTTCTGTCCCCCGGCGGCTCACCGGCTGCTCAGTAGCCTGAGCGCCTCGTGACTCAGTCCTCTGACTGCTCTCTCTCCGACTGCTCACACTCTGTGGTCCACCAGCCTTGGAGGTTCTGCAGTTGGAATAGCAAAGCGGCTGCCCTGTGTGTGCTGGAGTGTGCGCACTGGCAGTGCGCCGAGCCCGCGTCGCCGTCATCCCATTTAATCCTTGCTCCTGCTTTCTTAGTAACACTCTTCCTCCCACTCTACGTGCGAGGAGACTGAGCCTAGAGAAGTCCAACAGTGTGCTCACGGTTCTGAATCCAGCAAGTGGCAAAGCAGGGATGCCAGCTTAGGTTTCCTGGCTCTGAAGCACATCCTTTCTACCTTTCTAAGTCCCCACTAAGTGACCAAGGAGCCTTTTGAAGCCTGACGTCTTATAACTGGTTTTTACCACAGTTGCCACACCGGGCACAGCTTCCTCTGATGTACCCCTGGTGAGTGTCTTTGCACATGTCCCGTTCTCGTTGAAGCCATAGGAAGTATCGTTTCAGTATCTGCTGTGTGAGTTGCTGGCGGGGCATGCCCCTCAGCTCATTGTTCATGGGAACACACTCAAGGAGTTCTGCAGGAAGGCCCCCATCCAGGATGTTCCTGGAAGACCCGCCTGGTGGGGTTTGTACAAACAAAGCGTGACCCTGCCAGCTCAGCTGAAGCCCTGCCTTATGCTGGGAGGATCTCTGACCCCAGCGGAAAAGGCTGCTCTCTTCATCACTCAGCCGGGAGGCTGTTGCAGGCTAGTGGTGAGCTCTCTGTCCGCCTGCCAAGAGGCTTCTGGGCAGACTCTTGCCTTACGCTTAGATCTGGTTGGTACCTTGGTCTCTGCCCAAAATCCAAGTCTGACCTCACTTCTGCTTCACTCAGACATCTGTGATATTCTGTGTTGGTCTTAGAAACAGTCTGCCCTTTTTTTTTTTTTAATTGTGGTGAGATGTACATAGGACGTTCCTGTAGCTCAAGTGGTGAAGAATCTGCCTGCAATACAGGAGACCAGGGTTCAATCCCTGGGTCGGGAAGGTCCTCTGGAGAAGGGAATGACAATCCACTCTGGTATTCTTGCCTTAAAAGTCTACCGTTTCAGTTATTTTTAAATGTACAGTTCAGTGGTATTAAGTACATTTACAGTATTTTACAATCTCCAGAACTCTTTGTGTCTTGTGAAACTGAAACTTTGTACCCATTAAAAGCAACAGTCCCCATTCCCAGATCCCCCAGGTCCCTGGTAATTGCTGTGTTACTTTCTGTGTCTGTGAATTTAACTATACCAGGTACATCATAGAAGTAGAATCATATAATATTTGTCCTGTTGCTGCTGCTGTTGCTAAGTCGCTTCAGTCGTGTCCAACTCTGTGCGACCCCATAGACGGAAGCCCACCAGACTTCCCCGTCCCTGGGATTCTCCAGGCAAGAACACTGGAGTGGGTTGCCATTTCCTTCTCCAATGCATGAAAGTGAAGTTGCTCAGTCGTGTCTGACTCTTAGCAACCCCGTGGACTGCAGCCCACCAGGCTCCTCTATCCATGGGATTTTCCAGGCGAGAGTACTGGAGTGGGCTGCCATTGCCTTCTGTTGAGTCCAGCTTATTTCATGTAGCATAATCTTTTCAAGGTTTATACATGTTATGGCAGAATTCTCATGCCTTTTTAAGGCTGAATCATATTCCACTGAGTGTATCTACCCAGCGTCAATGTCCATTCATCCGTCAGTGGATCTCCGAAGTCAGAATGTGGCATTGAAGGGCCTGTGTACTCGTCTTGCCCTTGCCAGGCTCATCAGCCTCCTCTCTGGGGATAGTCCTTCTCCTCTGCTTTCTGTGCTGCAGTCACACTGCCTTTTTTCAGTTCCTCAGGAGCAGGACCCTGCTCACCTGGAATAAGGCCTTTATTTTACATGGACCATTTGCTCTGGTGGGAATGACCTTTGCCTAGCTTCTCCACTCTTACTCATCTGAACTTAAATATCCCTTAACTTAAATATCATCACAGTTTTCTTCTGGAGTCCCACAGGAGAGTGTGGTCAGCCCCCTGCTTATTATTTTCATAGAGCTCTTCATGTCTTTATCATGGTTCTTACCACTGTAACTTATCGATTAATTGTGCATGTGTTTGTTTAATGACTGCCTTCCTTGCCAGACTAAACTCACTCTGACATAGTGGATGGAACACAACAGGTGCCCGGTAAATAGCTGCTGAATGAAACTGTAAACTAAGTGAATGAATTAATACCAGAAAGAGAAATGTTAAATTACTAATGAGATCTCAAAAAAATTATCTTACAGGAGCCTAGATTGTTTGCCCTGTCATTTCTCATTTGATAAAAACTTGAATAAACTCCTCATTATTTGAAGATACCTGTGTAGTTGCCATTGGGCTTTCCGTGGGGGCTCAGTGGTAAAGACTCCAACTGCCAACGCAGGAGACGCAGGTTCCATCCCTGGGTTGAGAACATCCTCTGGAGGAGGAAATGGCAACCTACTCCAGTATTCTTGCCTGGAAAATCCAATGGACAGAGATGCCTGGTGGGCTGTAGTCCATGGGGTCACAAAAAGTCAGACACGACTGAGCACGCATGCACACACTATAGCTACCAAACGTGAACAGCAGTAGCCACAAAGGCAGCCCACGTTTTCTGATTGTCTATTTCCTACCGTGCTTTTACTGTTCACTTTCTGTATATTATCTCGCCTTATCCTCACAAGAACTCTGAAAGGTAGAGGCTGGGGCTTTCTGTTTGTTTATTTTCAGTCCCTAATTCCAGACGAGAGGACCAGGGCTCAGAGAGTTTAAATCGCTTACTTAAGGTCACTCAGCCAGTACATGCCAGGTGCAGAAGTGGAGGGGTGTCAGGGTGGGTTGGAGCACCTTCCTCTCTGCTAGCGCCCTTCCCCTCATTAACAGAGGGAACTCAGTTTCTCTCTGGTTTATAAATGGGGTGTCTGCCTTGATTTTCTTTGAATCCAGAGTTTTCTGGCTAAAGAAGAATTTGAAAACCCCAGGTCTTCAGAACAAATTCGATGCCCCCTTTTCAGCCTCACACCTGTCTCCTGCCGTGCTTCTCCTGGAGTGTCGTGTCTTTGCAGCCAGTGAGTCGCTATGCGTCTCCAGGGCACTTCCCAAACCTCACAGCAGAATGAGCTGTGTTCTCCACATGCTCCTTCCTCCTGCAGAAGGCCTGTCCCTCCATCCCAGCGGTGCTCTTCCTCAGCAGTGGTTGATGAGTCTGTCTGTGCTGCTGGACTGAGCCTCTGGAGAAGTTGGACCAGGCCTCCCTCATCTCTGGCGCTCCTCAGCCCGGCCCAGGATCTGGCAGAGAACCCTGGGGCCCCCGCCAATGCTTGATGAGTGAATGCAGGCCAAGTGCAGAGCCGGTGCTCAGAACCAACTGGCTGAGCCTAGAGCCTGAAATACAACTAGCCTGAGCTCACAGAACCCCGTGAATGCGAGATGGAGATGATCAGATGTATTAATCACTGGTTTGGAAAGGCATTACAATATTTCCATAATAGAGTATGTTTCTTTTCTAAAACAGATGTGCCCTCCTTGTTTCATGAGGAAGTAATTAAGTGTGTTTGATTAAAACATTCATAGATGCTATCATTTATTCAAGGCTACTACTACATACTGCTGTCTTTACTGGTACTTTATATACGTCGTGTCTGCTCCTCCCAGTCCCCTGGACAAGGTGTTTTCATTATCTTCACTTCAGAGATGAAGAAACTGAGGTGGAGAGAGATTAAGTAGCTTGCCTGCTTCTGAGTCAGCTTCTGAGTGATAGATACAGGAATAAAACAGGTCTGACTGTACTTCAGAACCGAGCCTTTCTGTCACCCTGACTGCTTCCAATCTTGTATCCCAGACTTCTTCAGCCCAGCCCAGCACCACCCGGAACCAGCATGCAGATGCCGCTCTTCCTCTCAGCACTTCCTGTGCCTGGCACCCCCGCCCCCTCCTCCCTTCTCCCTCGCACCCTCACTGCACCCCCCCACCCTCACTGCACCCCACACACCCTCACTATACCCCCCACCCTCACTGTACCNTAAGTGTACTAAAAAAAAACAGTTGGTTAGATACATTTTTTTATTTTTTTAAAGATTGTCTAAAAAGCAAGCTATTTCAGATTATATATGAAATGTTAGATTGAAATACTTCTCTGCAGAGAAGTTTAAGAGGTTTCTGACAGACTTAGATTCATTTATTTTCTGCCCCTCCTAGTGTTTCAGCAGGATTAAGCTTTTTGAATCAGCGGATCAAGTTTTAATTTTCCTGTTCCTTCCTTATACTGACATATGCTTTGGCAGAACAAAAAAGAGACCTAAACATGTCAGCATGATTTTTGTTCAATGAATTAAAAACCATAAAAGTAACAAGATCTGATCCAAATCCCTAAACTCCTGACATGGTGGTTTTGTCCTTTTCAGTCCCAAGATTCATATTACTGACTTTGAAAAAAGCTTTCTGCCTGAAAGCAGAAGTAATGGCAGCAGCACATAATTTATTTGGAATAGACTGCAAGAGGTGGGCAGCCTGGAGTAGTGGGAAGAATGCAGGCTAGAAAGAGCTGGATTTGAATCCCAGTTCTGTCACTCAAGCCCACAGGCAAGTTACTTAATGCCTGTGTACCTCAGTTTCCTCGTTGGAAAATGGGGGTTTTAGAATCTAGTTTGATGAGTTGTTGTGAGGTTCAGTGAGGGAATAAGGTACTCACCTAGCACTGAGGGGTTTAATACTGGTAGGATTCAAGATTATTTTCATTTTGAGCATATTTTGAGAATTTGAGAATTTTGTGAATTCAAATAGCTGGATCCGGAAAGATTTATTTATCACTCAGCTGCCCACTTTTATCTTCACAGCTTGTCCTGTTTCAAAATGCTTTCATTTTTTTTCTCATCCTATCAGAGAAAATGTACTAGGTAAATGCCACTAAATCTGTAATTCCTATTTGTCACTGTTTCACATGGAACACTTACACCCAGGATTTGGGATTATCCTTCCATAAGCCAGCACCATGTTGATTTACGGGTCAGGAACCATATGCCAGTGATGTCCAGTTCAGGATTCAGGAGGCAGAGCATTTTTTTCATACTGAGACTATTGGCTTTTGAAGCAGGCCAGCATAGGTTTGGCTTTGTGTAAGACACCAAACTTTTTCATCTGTAAAATGGATTGTGTGATCTTAAAAGACCCTCTATGATATGACTTTCCAGCCTCTTTTCTTGTTACTCCCTTCTTTGTTATCTGTGGTCCATTTGGTTCCTCATATGACCACAGTCTCCTGGTAACCCGAAGCCTTTGTGCATGCTTTTTCTTCCTCCTGGAAATCCCTACCAGTCCTGGCAACTTGCATGTATTCTTTAGATCCTTGTGGGCCATTAGTCAGGATAGGATGAGCAGTGCTGTGCTAACAAGTAGTCCCCCAAATCTCCATGCCTCAAACAACAGAAACATTTCTTGTTCATGCCAAGTGGGGCACTGTTCACCATTGTCTCTCTGGGACCCAAACTGACGGAAGTTCCCTCTCAACCTGCACCGCAGCCAGCAGGGACAAATGTGGTGGAGCGCGTGCGGGCTCATAAAGGCGACACCCATTCTGCTCACATCTCATTGGCCAAAGCAAGTTGTGCAGCCACACCAAACTTCAGAGGGGAGGGGAAGTGCATTCCTGCTGGAAGGAATAAGAATCAGAATACCAGTGAACAAACCTAATGACAGCAGCACTCAGATATTGTTTCCTCAGGAAAGTCTTCCCTCCCCCAACTGACCCCTCCCCAAACACAGACGTGCTCTGTTGTAAGTCTCTTTACTTAGCTCTCTGCCTAGCTAAGCTCCCTCGGAGCAGGACAGAGGTCTGTCACCTTCATCGTCGCACACTTGGTGCAACCAGCACTCTGGTCCTGACAGGTAGTAGTGTGCACACGACCAAGAAACCAAGGCAGGACAAACATGTTGGCTTTTGCAATGATTAAGTGTAAAATAGGAATAATAACTGCTCCATACAGTTGTAAGGGTCAGCTTACAAAAAGTTCTAGAGTGCCTGTCCCAGGGATTTATAATAGGCCTTCAGTGTGCTTGCTGTTGTTATTATGATAAGGATATTAATAGTTAAAATAACTGACATTTATTAAGCATTTTTAATATGCCAGACACTCTCATGGGTACTTCATGGGAGTTAAATGGTATAGTATTCTCACGTGTTGTGTCTGGGTCAGTGCTAAAGCAATTCACAAGTAATCTGTCATGATAATAGTTAAGATTCTGAAGGTTACTACTTATTTGTTTTGGATGATTTAGAGGTGTAGAAATGGTGCTGTTTCTGTAGCATCTCATTCATTGGCATTGCTTTCTTTAGTTGGAGAGAAAGGGGTGGAATTACAGCTGATAGTTGCTTTCTTTTACAATGTGCCAGGGTCAGTGCTAAACAAGTGACACAGACCATCCCAAAATCTTCACACCACCCCTTTAAGTCAGGTACTGACAATCCCATTATATAGATGGGAACTCTGAGGAAGGGAAGTCAGTTATGCATCCAGTAAGAGGCATGGCCAGGATTTAACTTCAAGGCTGCCTAGACTCTCTGGCTCATGATTTTAAGCAGCACGCTTACTGACTGTCCTCAGTTATCTCACCAGGAACCTTCCTTGACCCTGAACATCCTCCTGGGCATGTGTCAGGAATGTGAAGATCTTTCACTGACGGAGAGTACAGTTATAAACTGCTGAGCTAGTGCATAAAGTGATGTTGAATTCTTGGCAGGCAGTTCATACATGGGATGATTTTATTGAACGTTTTTCTTGTCTTTTATCAGAGTAACCCGGGAGCACAGAGAAATGCTGGCGAAGCTGGCTAAACAGAACACGAACAAGGCCAAAGACTCTTTACGGAAGGTTCGTACCAACGCAATAAATAAGGTGAAGAAATCAAAGGACAAGGCCTCCGAGGACACCATTAGGCTCATAGAGAAACAGGTACTGTTGCCAACAGATGTCATGTTTACATATCTGGCCTGGAAAATCATTGTTCACAGCTGAAGTGAAGAAAACGAAAACAGAGTACCCCCAGTTCTTTCACTGACATGATTGGCATTGGCCGAGTCTGTCCTGGCCCTGGCCCTGTGCTGGACCCTGGGAATACAGAGGAGGGGAGGAAGCTACTGACCGTACTGTGTTCCAGGCTCTACCCTGAGCACTTTACAACACTTAATTTATCCTCGTCACTGCAAAGTGAGGTGGGTGGGTGGTGAGAGGAGCGAGGTAACTTGCCTAAGGTCACACTGCTGGTAAATGGTAGCCATAGGATCCAAACCCAGCAGACTGATCTCAGAGCCTGTGCTCCAGGGCTCTCCTGTCTGTGCTTGGTTGTCTGGGTGCTGAGAAGTGAGGACCTGGCCCTGTTTTAATATGCTGAGTAAGCGCACTTGAACAAGTCTTAAAGGAGCAACTGGAGTGAAACAGAGACAAGGGGGAATGGTTAACAGCATGTACAAAGGTATGGTGATGGAAAGGAGCACTGTTCAATGAGATAGCTGTGGCTTCGACCCAGGATGACACAGAAGGGCAGAGATGACAGTGGCCAGGTCATTGCAGGTCTCCTATACCAGACTGAGGAGTTGGAACCTGAACATGTCCAGAGGTTCCCATGTTGGCTCTGCGTCTTTACTGGTCATTGTGGCCACACTGATGCTGCATAGCATACTACCTCGAAGTTCAGTGATGTGTATTTCAAGCATTTCTTATTCCTGTCTGTGGGTCAGCTGGGAGGTAGCTGTTCTTGGCTGAGCTCAATGTGGCTCAGCCATTGGCACTTCCCAGGTGGCGCTAGTGGTAAAGAACCCGCCTGCCAATGCAGGAGATGCAAGAGATGCAGGTTCGATCCCTGGGTTGGGGAGATCCCCTGGAGAAGGAAATAGCAACATGCTCTAGTATTCTTGCCTGGAGAATCCCATGAGCAGCTGGCGAGCTACAGTCCGTAGCATCGCACAGAGTCGGACACAACTGAAGTGAGTTAGCATGCACCTTCTCTGATCTTGGATGGGGCTCAAGTCGGCTCTACATCTCTCTCAATCTTCTGAAGTCAACAGGCTTCACAGGGCATCTTTTCATGGCAACAGCAGATGGCAAGAGCATAAGCTACTCAAGTCCATTTTAAGCACCTGCTCTTTTCACATCCCACTGGCCAAGCAAATCTTACGTGCCAAGCCTAGTATCACTGTGGAAAGTATATATGTTCTTGGAGGTCTGGGGGTGGGGGTGAATACTTGTTGAGCAGTGATCTAATCTGTCACAGCATTAGAGTCACTTGAGGAGCTAACAAAAATATGGTTATATGGGGCTTCTGCTCCCAGAGATTCAGTCAGTGAGTCAGGGGTGGGGCCTAGGGTTCTGCATTTTAAAATGCTCCCCAGGTGATTCTGATGCAGTGATTCCCTTGAATGATTATATTTTCAGACAGCAGAGCATCACACTTGTGTTTGAAGGTTGACTATGGTGGCTGGGTGGAAACCAGATTGTAAGGGGCATAACTGGAAGTTGGGAGGCTGCTGCAGGAATCCAGCCAGGAAATGATGATGGCCTGAACTTGTGCGGTACCCATGTAATTAAGACAGAAAGATTAAAAAAAAAAAGACAGATGATTTACCAGTATTGAGGAGACAGAATGTTCAGCTTATAAACATCCCAAAGCCTCCATCATCCACGATAAAAGCATTATGTTACGAAGATTGAACAGGAGTGTGGGCAGGATAGGGCATGAAGAGGGAAGATGGGGAGGCCAGGAGAGTCGTTAGGGGGTCATGAGGACCCCCTCAATTGACTCTTCCTTCCTCTTAGACTAACGGAATGCTAGTCATAGAGCAGGCCCAACAGTTACTCAGGGAAGAATTTCAGGTGAATGTCTGGGCCTCCTACGTTTTCTGATTCAGTAGGCCTGTGTAGGAATGTGCATTTTTGAAAGGTTCCCCAGACAAGGAAAAACAGGAAAGGTAGTGACCCCGAAGCATGGCAGTGTACCCCTATAATGGCCCCGGGGTTAGAAAGAGGTTGTTCTACCCTTGATGTCATGTGACCCTGGCCAAGTGACGTGACTTCTTGGAGTCTGTTTCTTCTGTGAAAAAGGATTTGGAATTCCTGCTGTGAAGGGATACGCTGGGGATGCTAGAAGCACCGTGAGAGTGTCTGACACTGAGCCCCTCAGGGCTCGCTTCCTGCCCTCTCTGTGGCCTCCTCTTTCCTTGCATTAGCTCAAGGAGACTGGTAGACTGGCCTGCCTTTGCTGAGCACTCACCAGGCCTTGTAAGAGTCCAGCTGGGCCAGCTCCTTGTCCACCTCCCAGGGGATTTCATCGCTCTAGCAGACACGTGGCCTTTCCGTTGCTTTCTGGTGGTGAGCCTGTAACCTCTGATGCCCTTCAGGCACTCTCAGCAAGTCTGGGCCTCTGCCTCAGGGACCAGAGCCCATGCTCCTTGGAAAAGGAAGAGCGATCACATAACCGTCACTTTTTTTTTCAATGTTTTCTTTACTTAAAAAAAAAATTAGTCAAGTAACATTAATTTATAACACTGTATGTTTCATGTATACATTATTCTACAACATTCTTTTTCAACGTCTGTATACACTACAGTATGTTCATCACCAGAAGTTTAGTTTCCATCCATCACCATACACACTGACCCCTCCTTTAACCCTTTTGCGCTCCCCTCACAGTTTTGGTGTAGGCCTCCAAGGTTATCTCTGTAAACATATATGGAATATTACAAGAAAAAAGGTCATGCTATATATAGTATTCCATGATACATCCAGTGCAATAATCTTTATTATTTAAGATATTATCACTTAAATATTAGCTCTTACCGTTGTTAATAACTTTAATTACTGTCATATGGTTAAAAGTTTGGGTAAGAAAATATTCAGGAGACAGCCACGTGCACACTTCATTTTGTTCATTTTTCCCCAGTGGAAGGCATCAATCTGGAGTTTTGGGTGTGCTTTTTTATTGTTGTTACTTATTAATTTTTTTAAATAAGCAAGAGAGGAACTGATTGCTGCTTTATCAAAAAGCTTTTTAAAATGTATTTTAAAATTTTGTTTCTGATTATCAAAGCAGTATAGGTTCATTGTAGAAAATGTAGAGAATTCGGAAGACTTCAAAAATGGGGAAAATTCACCCTATAGTCCTGGATTTGGGGATATTTCTCCTTTTTCCCCTTTCTCAACTCCTTAGTTTTTAAAAAATATTTGGTAGTTTATTTATTAACATATCCTTTATTTGTTGTATTTGTTTTTTGACCATGCTGGCAGCATGTGATATCCTAGTTCCCCGACCAGGGATCAAACCCACGCCCCCTGCACTGGCAGTGCGGAGTCTTCACCTCTGGACTGCCAGGGAAACTTGGGAACTTAGCTACATAGTTTTTAACGTGATCAAACAACTTTCTATCCAGTTTTTTACTTTCTGTTTAGCATTAAGATTATTAGCATTTTCTTCTTCTTTCTTAAAAAGCTCTTTGTAAACAGCCACACTCTGATGGTTGCAAAATAGTCCATCTTGTGGTTATACCGTAATTCACTTTCATAAGCCCTCGTTTTGGACATTTAGTTTGTTTAAACTTTTTTGTTATTATAAATGAGGTTGCAGTGGATGTTTTTATACATAGATCTTTGTTGAGATGACTTCCTAGGATAGAGTCTCATGTGTGGAATTATAGCACAATGAAAATGCATATTTTTAAGGTTCTTAGTTTGTACTGTCTAAATCACTTGCAGGGTGTTTAGAATTTGTGTATCTTAAAAATTCTTGGCCTTTTCTAATCCTTGACATTTGAACCTGGCATTTTTGATGTGAACTTAAAGTGTTGCTTACCTTGGAATTATTGCTTTTACTTCCACATTCTGCAGAAAAGATTTATTTTTTCTACAAATCCATTAACCTTGCTAGAGGATAATATACCTATACATTTCTGATTTATCGACTTAGGGATTTATCTAAAATAAGTTATCAAGAATCTTATCTACAGAGTTGTCCATTGATATATTATGTATAAGAGAAAACTGGGGAGAATTCCTTGGTGGTCCAGTGGTTAGGGCTCCATGCTTCCACTGCAGGGGACACCGCTCCCATCCCTGGTCAGGGAGCTAAGATCACACATGCCGTGTAGTGCAGCTGGAAAACAACAGCAACAACCTGAAAACTGTCTAAATTTCTGATAGTAGTAAAATAGCTTGTTTTAGATCCATTCACTGGACTTTATGTATAGACATAAAAACACTGACAGCCACAGTTAATTTATTATAAGTTTCATGTATGTGAAAAGGTTGGCAGCTTATTTACTTCAGAATATTAATGGTCACTTGGATTATGAACAATTGTAATTTTATTCTTCGTGAAATTTCTTTTTTAAAACTTTTTCCAAAATTCTTTTGAGGTCAGATTTTTTAAAAAGCTGTATTATAAAAGTGTTTCGTCTTTGGTATACAAGAATAAAAAGGTTCAGTGGTATGTTCTCTCCACGCAGTCATGTCTGACCCCTTCCCAACCCCCAACCCCAACCCAGGCCAGCTCTGCTGAAAAAGGACCAGGGTCTTCCCACTTGGGACGCTTGACATCTGCCAGCCTGCTGTTTCACCTTTGCTTCAGTTTGCTACAAGTAGGTCTGCTGAACATTAAAGCACTTGGCAGAAACCACCAGTGAATTTAGCCAAGATCCTTTCACTGCTCCCTTTTTCTGAGAAACAGCCGTTCCAAAGTGGAGCTGGGTGCTAGTGGGGCTGAAGGGCTCCGAGCAGACCGTGCGGGCAGGCAGGCAGGCTGGGCTGAGGGAGGCATTGGGCAGGAGACGCCCCCACGGCACTGTGGGTGTTCCGAGCTGCGCTGCCCAGCCCTGCCCCTTGGGTGTATGGTGTGCTCTTGGACGTCCCCCCCTTTCCGTCTCTCCCGTTCATTTCCCTGAACATATAAGGAGCCAGCGTTGACGGTGACGGTCCTGACCATGACAGTGATGGCGCTGATGATGTCATCATCTTCTTGAGGCAGCGTATTGTGATGGAAAGAGCTCTTGCTGTGGAGACTGGCCTGAATTCAAATCCTAGCTCTTTCCGTCTCAGCTTTTAAGGTCAGCAAATGGCTTCACCTTCCTCAGCCTCTGTTTCTTCATCTGTAATGTGGGAGCAGTAATGCCTGTCGCACAGGATTTGGCAGGAGGACCAAGTGACACAGCATACTTAAAAGCAGCTAGTGTGCTGGCTGGTCTTCAGTCGTCATTTGTCCTATTTGTCCATCCTGCTCCTCGCCCGACCTTGTGACTTTGACTGTGGGACAGGGATGGACAGTTTTAATGAGTGTAGCACAGCCTCCTTTGAATGAAGAAGGGCTAGGCCAGGTGCTGTGGGCTCCCTGAGGGGAGCAGCAGCACCAGACTGGCAGTCAAGGGTGGGTGAGTTCTTGGCTCAGTCACATCACTGACTTTTTATGTGATCTCGGGCAGGTCAGTTAAAATCCCATGCCTTGGTCTGCTATTCTGTAAAATGGGGGTAATATCTGTCCCATCTGCCTAATGGTATAGGTTTGTGAGGTTGTTGGATCTGAATGAAGTCTCAGAGGACAAAACACTTCTGCGTAGTGTGAACTGTTGTGCAACTATCCGATGAAATAATATTAAAAGGAGATCAAACCAGTCAATCCTAAAGGATATCAGTCCTGAATATTCATTGGAAAGATTGATGCTGAAGCTGCAATGCTTTGGCCACCTGATGCGAAGAGCCGACTCAGTGGAAAAGAGCCTGATGCTGGGAAAGATTGAAGGCAGGAGGAGAAGGGGGCAACAAAGGACAAGATAGTTGGATGGCATCACAGACTCAAAGGACATGAGTTTGAGCAAGTTTCGAGATGTGGTGAAGGACAGGGAAGCCTGGTGTGGTGCAGTCCATCAGGTTGCAAAGAATGGGACATGACTGAACAATTGAACAACAACAACAACAACAAAAGGAGATAATAATAGTATTTTCTATATTTTGAACATGATGTGAAGTAACGCATGTAAAGTTTTTAGCCCAGCGTTGGGCTCTTAATTAATAGATGCCGTTGTCCGTATCCTTGTTGTTAATCATTGTTATTTTAAGATGGAAAAGATGAACTTGCAGGTGGACTGTCCCCAAGGGCACTCTGTGCCTGCAATATGGCAGAGAGTTAGTAAATATTTTCATTAATTGATTAAATTAAAAAGAAGTCAGAAAGTGATAGTAAAAATCGGAGTAACACAAGCAATATTTGCATAGCAAATAACCAATTTAAACATACTTGCATATTCATGGTCCTATTTAACCCTCACAATTCCTTTCTGAGGGAGGGACTCGCATCCCCATTGGAGAGATAAGGAAACTGAGACTCAGGTGGGGAAATGACTGGCACCCTGTCGCCCCACTGAGAGCTGAAGCCAGAACCATGTTACCAGCCGGTTCCTCCAGGTACCCTTCCTCCCCTCAGTCCCAGCCTCTATCCTCACACGCCATCTTCCCAGAGGAGGCTTGCAGCCCTCATTCCTGGCTGCCTCAGGCTACCAGCACGCGGGTGCTGGAGTGCTGCTGGGCACCACGCCACACCCCACACAAGGAGGCTGCTGGGGGTGGGGGCACAGGAAGCCTCTCAGGGGCTTGTGCCAGCTGAGCAAGGATCCCAGGCAGCCACTCTGAGCTGGTCCTGTTCAGAGTGCCCGGCAGCCCCAGCAGCTTTGCTCTCCCCTCCTCCAAAATGTGCAGCTGTTGCTATGGTAAGAGTCTGGCTGTCTCCCTGCCTGGGACCAATTGCTCCAAATCCTTTTTAGTTGCTATCCTTTCCAGGGCATTTATTTCCCAGTTCCTGGCCAAGGCCTGTGGTCTGCAAATAAAGATGTCAAACAGCCGCTGTGCTGCTGAGCAGACAGAACTGGGTACCACACTGCCCCCTTCAAAGCTTCCTGCCTGAGGACTCTTTTAGACATGGGACTGGAGGCTTGCAGCACTTACTCAGCTGTATTGTTTCTTTTTTCATTCTTAGAGGGAGTTTGTGTTTCCTATAGAAAATGTGGAGGATACAGAAAAGCACAGAAAACTAATAATTATTCATTTAGGAAATATTTCCTGAGCACTTGGTATGGAGTAAGTTTTATGCTGAATGTGACAGATACCGACATGAATAATACATTTCCTGTCTTCCCATCACTAAAAGATAATCACTAGTAATATTTGGACACATTTTCTTCCAGTTTTTAAATATATTTGAGATCATTTCTACTATGTATATACACATTTTGTATTCTTTTTTCTTGAATTCAAAGGTAACATGGGCATGTTTCCATGATGTTATAAATAATATCTTGAAACATTATTTCTTTTTCTCTGATTACAAAAGCAGTCCATGCTTGTTATAAAACAGACATGTCAGAACTGTATACTGGAATGTTATTTGTATTTATACCCTCTCCATGAGAAGTAGACAGTCTTAGCCCTTTTTAATGACTATATGTATTCAATTACATATACTATCATTTTCAGTTTTCTTATTTTTGATTATAAGCTTTGATAAATATCTTTGCATGTAGAACTTAAGGACATTTTCTCAGATTCTATTCATGTGATAATTTCTCAGTTGAGAGAGTTTGGGGTTAAAAATGATATGAACACTTGCATCAGTTTGAATTCCTTTCCATGATATGTGAGTTCATCCATTTCACCACAGCTCTGGTATTGACTATTATAATTAAAAACCGCAACATCAAATTTTGTTAACTGTGATAACTAAATTATATCTTGGTTTAATTTGCATTTCTTCAGTGTCTATTGAATTTTCCATGTTTGTTAACCAGATGTACTTCATCTTTTTTCAAGATTTTTTTTTTCTGCTTGTTTATTGGGATCTTAATATTCTCCTTATCAATTGGAATGAGGGCCTTATATAGCAGAGTGTCTGAAGTGTAGGAAACTGTAGAGTTTCACTAAGGGACAGATTAGACTGACTTCTCTGTACTGTTATAATTGTTAACTATTTGGTGGCTCTGCAGTCAGACTACCCAGGATTAAATTCTTGTCATTGCTACTTTACAGCTGTGGATCCTGAACAAATGATTTTAACTGCCTCAGTTTCCTCATGTGTGAAATGGGAACATAACACTGTCTCATGGTGTCTATTTCTTCCTGTCCAGAGTCAATAAGAGTATGTATACAAAGTTCTTAGTTCCGTGCCTGGCTGGGATGCAATTCACATGAGCTTTTGTCACCATTTTTATTTCCCAGATAACCTTCATAGTTCTCGAACATTACTCCCCCTCCCCTTCGCAGCCCCAGTTACTGGGTTTTCTCATTTTGTTTTTCTGCAGATCAGCCAAATGGCCGATGACACAGTGGCAGAGCTGGACAGGCATCTGGCCGTGAAAACCAAAGAGCTTCTTGGATGAAAACCCACCGGGGACGGCAGTGCTCCAGAGCCCAGTTCCTAGTGGATCCCATGGGTGGCAAATCGGCACTTCTCTATCCCATCCGTACGGAAAGTTGTCACCTTGCATTGTCAGTCCTAGTGACTGATGGCCTTCCAGTGGGACACTGTTTATTCTCTCCCTCTTGTCCCCTGACCATCGTATCTGCTCTGGGCCTTGTGGCATGGGTGGTCCTCAGAGATGCTCTGTGGCTGACAGAAGGCCTTCACTTGGGCCATTTGTCTTGACCGTGACGTCACCAAGCTGTCAGGACCATTGGCAGGCTTGCCACTGTCTGTTCCTCATCTCAGGAGCCTTCTTTCAGACAATTAGTCAGGCCCTGTCCCCACTTCTGAACTTGGCGTGGGCCAGTGTAAGCCTTCACCCGTGTTGGATACCTTTGCTAGAGGCTCATTTTCACCAAACAGTAAAACCTAAATAAATGGGAAAGAATAACAAGCACAGAGGAAACGATGGGATCGGTCTGGATTCATGATCTCCGAGGACCAGTGTGTAAAGCATCTGGAACAGTGCTTTTGCTCTTTCCCCTTACCATCTTCCCACTCCTTGCCTGGCCGGTCCTGTTCACCCTTGGGTCTCAGCTTGGAGAGCATGTCCTTTCCCCCTGCCCCAACCTGGGATGCCTGTTATTGGCTCTCCTAGCACTGTCCACTGCTTTTATCTGACCCTCAATTATTCTTTTTGATAATTAGTCTGTTTATTTTTAGTTCCCTTAGAAGTCAGCATAGTGGAACATAGTAGTCTGGAACTACTATGGAACATAGTCTGGAACATAGTAGGCATTCAGTGTGTTGTGCATGAATGGCACATAGTCGCTGCTCAACAAATGCCAGCTGCTTTTCCTTTCTTTGCACTCTGAACACGGTTCTTCTCTCATTTTTCACTCTTGCCTCTGCCCTCAACATTTACTCGGTAATGAGATCTCTGTCCCCAGGGCCTGCCTGTTACTGATGGACAAGTTGTTTACTGTGGCGCATCTTTGGGTACTAGGTTAAGTTCTCTTCTCCCCCCAGTAATTCTTTTCCCTTTGTTTGTTCATTTATTCAGTCATTCATTCATAATCTAGCCATCATGAGCTAGATTCATAGCAATTCTAGGTAATCTTTTTAATCCTCACAGTAAACTCACAAGCTGTAGATTATCTCCATTTTGCAAGTAGGAAAACTAAGACATGATGATATTAGATAACTTGCCCAAAGTGTTAGAGGGTTTCATTATTCTTTGTCAGCCTCACTTTACAGAGAGGGGAGAGCTCACAGAGGTTCGGTTTCTTGCCCGGGATTTCACAGCTATCACCGGGCAGACCTGGGCATCGCAGCGAGGCCTGCCCACTGCATCCTGATGCCTTCACAAGCGGTGGAGCGCCCTCTGTGTGCCAGGCACTGTGCTCCGTGCTGGGACTACAAAGATGGGGGAGACACGGCCCCTTGTCTTTGAGAGGTGCATGGTCACTGGACTGTGTTGCTGTCTGTGGTCTCTTGGCCGGAAAGTAGAAGGTCTATTCCAGTTCTTCCAGATGTCTGCCTTTAGAACGGAACCCTCTCTGGCGGCAGCAGGGCCTGGCTGCCTTCCTTCCAAGCAGCATCCACCCTCTCTTCTGCTGTTTGTTTCCCCTCAGACTCTGTCCCCCGCAGGAGGTAATAAAGGTTGCCCTTCTCCCTCTGCTTGTACTGGCAGAGCATGCTGTGCCACAGCCAGTGGGATTCAAGGTCAGAATTAGGTCAAAGATGAAAGAGGGGAACACAGTCTCTCCAGCCCCGCTCACCTGTCCTCAGTCCAACCACATTCGCCAGCCCTGAGTAGCCATCACACGGTCAGAAGTCAGCCGGGGGGAGGGACAGGGAAAGAAATAGCAGTCAAGGGAGATATTTTTGGGGGGTAAGCCACATGGCTTTGCAACAGTCTTTCGTGAGTGGCCGAAATCCCCCCCTCCCTACAAATGTGCTGCTCAAAGATGCAGGATTTTTTAATAAACAGAGGAAATGATAAATTATGTTGTAACTCCACTCCAAAGGCATTTGGTTCTTAACAGCCAAATCCTCTGTAGTCTTTAAATAAACAAAAACTTATTTGGTGAACAGACGGGGGGGAAAATGAAAGATTTTCTGTACTTGGGTTCCACATGTCAACAATTTCTCTCCTGTGTGTATGTTGGCCAAAGCCGTATATCATGATAAATGAATAAAGGAAAACCTCGAGCCCAGGGCAGTCAGACGGCTGAGCAAATGGCTTTCAGCTGATTGCTCTATTTCGGTTGACATTTATCAAAGGGTTTCTCTGCTACTCTGCATGTCAGGCCTGCCGTGGTGGCAGGGACGAGAGGGAAACTACCTGTTTGGATGTGCTGAGGAGTGAGTGATGCTGAAGCAATTCATCCTCCCTTCTCAAGCCTCTCTCTCACAAAGGAAAACCGGGTATGAAAATTCTTACACTTGCCAGAAAAATGAACCACGTCCTCTTCAGTTCAATGGCTTTCAAAGTCCCATGAAAAATACAGGCCAAAGAGAATTCGGGAACTTCTTTATCTGTTTATTTTTTCTTATTTCTTTGTGTGTGTGTGTGTGTGTGTGTGTTGGAAATTACAGAAGAAACTGGAAGGTAAAAAGTTAAAAAGAAACATCTCTTACAAATCCTGAATTGCATACTCTCCTTTAACAACTAGACGTATGTACTTCCAGACCTTTCCCTATGTGTGTGTAATTTTTTGAAAAACAGGGATGTGCACCATTCTGTTTCTAGTTTGAAACTTGACTTCTTTTTTAAACTCAATATATGACCCTCTAGCCATGTGTGAACACATAGAAGAAAAATTGATCCTTTTTCATTGCCTTACAGTATTCCATAATAAGATGTAGTATAACTTACTATCACTCCCATGGTATTTCAAAAAATAATTTCAACTGCATTGAAGATGTTTCTATTTATTTATTTTGAGAAAAAAGAACGCCTCATCTAGGTTGATCTCTTCTTGAGGTCCTAGTCAGCCTCAGACTACCATTTATTAAGTCCCTACTGTAAACCAGGTACCATGCTGAACACTTGACATGTGTTACTACATTTAAATGTCTGAACAGTCCTAGTTGTTGTAGGTAATACCCCTATCTGTGTTTACATATTTGAAAACCAAGGTTCAGAAAGGGTACACACAGCTATTCATAGTAAGTGCTGGAGTGAAGTTTGAGACTCAGATCTAACTTTTAAGTGGGGCCCCTGATCAGTACGCTCTAGTTTGTAAGTGTTCATTAAATACTGACTCAGAATGCACCCAGCAGTTTCTGGGCCCTGAAGGTGATATGAGGGAAGCAGAGAACTCACTTTTATAAAATAATTAGAACACTCTTTCTAGCAAAGGGCTGTGTGCAAAACAGTCCAGTGGCTGGCACTTAGACAACGCTGAAGAAATGGTAGCTCTTATGGAGACAGTAAAGGTTACATATTTATTCCTCCTCTAGAACCTATTGGAGAATCAGGGAGCGAGTGGAAGGACCATCCAGAAGTGAATACTGATAATAACCACAATAATAGTATTGACAGCATCAGTAACTAATATTTGGCTTGGTGCTTTTTAGTTTTCAAAGTTCTATCAATACATCTTATCCCATTGGAACCACTGGGTGAAGCTTTGCAAGTTCTTTTGCTCTAATAAGGGTCAGTTTTCATTATGTGTGTAAACAGGTACAGTCTCTATTTTGACGGGTGCAAGTTTTGAAATGGACGCTATACGTGGATATATATATATCTCCATATATATATGGAAAATATATTTTGTAGATTACATTGTTTACATTTTCTGTATTTTTGCTTACTTTGTGACCCTCGGCTGAGAGTTGGACTGCAAGTGGTGGGTTTCAGCCTCCTGTTATGAGCGTTCCTGTTTCTCTCTGCATGTGCTGTAATTTCTGCTCTGTGAAAGCGCTGGTGTGGTGTTTGCCGCAGAGATAGCCTGAGTCACACCTTCTTCGTCTCATTCAGTGTCAGGAGTCTGAATTCATAGATCAAGATTGCAGCCCTTGCTTGCTTTTTGTTTACATTTGCTTGGTCTATCTTTCCTGTCCGTTTATTTTCAGGCTTTTTGAATCAGTGTTCTAGGTTGTATATCTTTTATAGAGTTAGATTTTGTCCTGTGAACCCTTCTAAAACGCCTTTTCAGTTTTTGTGTTTATTTTTCATTGTAGTAGAGTACATGTTGCATAAAATTTGCCATCTTAGCCGTTCTTAAGCATAGAGTTAGGAGTGTCTACCTTCACATGGTTGTGCAACCAATTTCCCAAACTCTTCACCTTGTAGAACTGAAACTCAGCCCCTTAAACAACTCCCATGCCTCCCTCTCCCAGCCCCTGGCAGCCACCATTTACTTTCCGTCTCTGCGAATTTAACTGCTCTAAGTACCTCATATAAATGGAATCACACAGCATTTGTCTTGTTGTGACTAGCTTATTTCACCTAGCATAATGTAGCGTGTGTCAGAATAGCTTTCCTTTTTAATGCTAAAAACTGTTCTATTGTCTGTATGTATGAGACTCCTTTCAATAGATGACTTAAACTCATATTTATTGATAATATTGTTAGGTTTAGTAGAACCCACTTACTTTTTTTTTTCTTTCTGTGCAGTGTTAACAAAAGCTGGTTTGGTGTTGAAACCCTTAGCGTTAGATGGAAAAGGGTTGCTTCTGCAGAGAGGAAGTTACCGTTTGTTGAATGAACAAATGAGTGATGATCCTTGTCTCTTCTCTTCCTCTCCTCTGCTCTCTGTTTTCATCCTTCCTGTGCTGTTAGGTCAGATCAACCTGAAACATAGCCTTTATCCTTTCGTTCTTCTGTCCCCAAACCTTCAATGGCTCCTCAATGGCTCCTCATTGGCTGCTGAATTATGGTCAAACTCTTCTCCCTGGCATCTAGTAACTTCTGCAGTCTCTCTCTTTAGCGATGACACACCACCCACAGCTACCCGGCTAAGGCAGCCAGTGCTTATGCTGAGTGGAATGATAGCTTTTCTGAAATTTTGTGCTGCTTTCTTCTACCTCCATGTCTTGTCTTGGGCTATTTTCTTTGCCTGATGTATGCTCCTTTAAATTCCTGCCCCACCCAGTAGGCAGAATTTCTGTCTAGCCTTCAAAAGCCGTGGTCTCATGTCCCTCCTTACGCTAACCTATTCATTTCTTTAAAAAAAATTTTTTTTAATTCATTTGGCTGCCTCGGGTCTTAACTTGGGTTGTACAGAATCTTTTGTTGCAGCATGCAGGCTTAGTTGCTCAGTGGCATGTGAGATCTTAGTTCCCTGACCAGGGATTGAACCCTGCTTTGGAAGGCAGACTTTTTAATTTATTTACTTTTAATTGAAGGATAATGGCTTTACAATATTGGTTTCATTTCTGCCATACATTAATAGCAAGGCAGATTCTTAATCCCTGGACCATCAGAGAAGTCTCAAAACCATGTATTTATCTACCTGTTCCTCCTCCCCCCTAGCCCTACATGTTCGTAACTAGCATCTCCACTTGAATGTTCCTCGTGCACTGGAACTCCACAGCCCCACCTGGATTGCTCTTGCCTCCCATGCCTGCTCCCCTCCTGCATTTCCTCTCAGAATGGCACCACCTCCACTCAGGTGCCAAGCCAGCACACCCGGAGGCTCCGCTTCCCTCACCCCGTTCATCCGGTCATAAGTCCTGTCATTTCTGACTGTGCTCTTCTTTCTGGGTGCACTTTGAGGGGTACAAACCCAGAACCGGATGTGGCACATGTCCCAGACTGGCCTTGCCTTGGAGGCAGAGCAGCACTGCCATTAGACGAGTCCTGGGTAATTCCCTTGAAAGGAAGCCCTGTGCTTTTTCGCTTTTGGCCCCCTGACTGATGCAGTGCTGGGCGCAGAGCAGGTATCCAGTTGTAACAGACCTGCCAGGACTTGAATCCACATGAAGTCCCTTTGCCTCGTAACCCAGAGTTTCTCTAATCACTCCACCTGCTTGCTCAGATCTCCAGCCTCATCCACGGAGTCAGCCTTGGAAGTTTCTGGACATCTCCTAGCAGCTTCCTCCCGAGTGTCCATGGTCACTGCTACCCACCACACTCCTCTCCCACCCAGGCCCCCTTGATGGCACCGTTACCAGGAATGCCACTTGGGGGCGGGGGGGCTCCTGTATTCCTACTGGAATGTCAGCTTCGGTGATAAGAGTGCTGGATCCTGGACTCGGGGTGCCTGCGCATGTTGGGTGGGGAAGAAAAGGGGGAAAGGTTTCTTCCCTAATCCCAGGCTGCCCTTGGCCCCCTGATCTCCAAAGTGGTCTCCCTGGGGTGTGTGTGTGTGTGCTTAGTCACTCAGTCATGTCCGACTCTTTGCAACCCTGTGGACTATAGCCTGCCAGGCTCCTCTGTCCATGGAATTCTCCATGCAAGAGTCCTGGAGTGGGTTGCTATGCCCTTCTCCAGGGGATCTTCCCAATCTGGGGATCGAACCCAGGTCTCCTGCATTGAAAGCAGATTCTATACCATCTGAGCCACCAGGGAAGGCAAGTCCCCAAAGGCTACAGCACAGTGGCTCCTCCAAAGGCTGACTCCTGCCCGGATGTGGTCTCTCAACTGCCCCCAGCGGCCGGGCACGTGGTTTCTCTCCCCTCCAGGCTCTAGCCTCAGCTAAAGTCACCCCCTCTTGGCTGACAAGGAAATCAACAAATCCTGGGTTTTTGCTGTGTATCAGGCAACTCTACAAACTATTATTTTGCTCATTTTAAGAATGAGGAAACAAGCACAGAGAGGTGAAATTATTTGTGCAAAGAGGCAGACCAGAGGAAGACTTAGAACACAGGGAGTCTGGTGTCTGACCCCTAGCTAGGCTGCCTCAATACATTATTTTTTAAAATCAATCAGTTAATTAATTTGGTTGTGTTGGCTCTCATTTGCAGCACGTGGTATCTCTGTCGCTGCACGAGGGCTTCTCTAGTTGCAGTAGGTTCAGTAGTCGTGGCACTCGGGCTCAGCTCCCCCCCCACGTCATATGGGATGTTCGTTCCTTGACCAGGGATCGAACCCACATCCCCTGCATTGGAAGGGAGATTCTCAACCTCTGGACTGCCACGGAAGTCCCGCAATATGTTATGTAACTAAGAGACCAGAGGGGCTGGAAAGGTCTTATGAGGTGCTGAAGTGGCCAGAGAGAATGCACAGGTCCTGTCCCAGTTTTGTCCTTTCCAAAGAAGGGCATGGCAACCCACTCCAGTATTATGGCCTGGAGAATTCCATGGACAGAGGAGCCTGGCAGGCTACAGTCCATAGGGTCGCAAAGAGTAGGACGTGACTGAGTGACTAACACGTGTCCTCAATAAAGGTTCCTCCACTTCCCCAGGAGTCCCAAGGAGAGGCTTAGATGAGATCAGTGCTTTCAAGTTTGAAATGTGGCCACAGAATCCCTGCTGCTCCCTGACATGTTGACCCATTTGGGGCAAAATAAAAGCAATGTAGCAAACGTTTCCACAAAATTATTTAACTAAAAGACTCATCTGCATTCTTAACATCTTGCTCTTCCTACTTCTGTTATCGGTGTTAACATATTCTTTCTCTACTGGAACGATAAGCAGTTGGTGATTCTAAAAAAAAAAATCCTCCTTTAGAAAAATAAAAAGTTGGTCACCTTCTGTTGCTCCCCTCAGTTTTTTCTAACTGTACAGATGCTTGAACCCCAAAGTGGGAGCCGTAGGACCTCGCCTACTCTTAGAGCTGACATCCCCAGGGCTGTCATCCCCACGAAGCCAGAGCTGTAACCAGGGAGAGAAGCGAAGGGGGCGGTTTGACCTGTGTGGGTGTCGGGGACCCGGTGGGTGAACAAGCATTGCCGGTGAGGCAGAGGTTGGAACAGGACAATAGTCAATCATCAGGGTTCAGAGTCCTGCGAGGGAGGAGGGAAGGGCAGGGAGAGGTGAGTCAGAGAGGGAGACAAGAGACAGAAAGAGAGAGACAGAGAGATGTACGAAGGGCCGGAGGGAGGGAGGCAGACTCAGAGACAAAGAGATACAACATGCACACAAGTACAAGCTCAGGGGATCAGCAGGTAGAAGCAGGAGACGGTCCCAGAGAGAGCAGCTGATGGTGGCAGCGAGTCAGTTAACAGGCATTCCAAAAGAGAGGAGACACAGAGACAGAGGAGCTAGAGAAATACAAAGAGAGAAAGCGACAGAAATCCGGGGAGAGAAACAGAGGTTTAAAAAAAAAGAAAAAATGGAAAGAGACAAATACCTAGATGAGGCTGAGAGAGGCAGACAGAGGAGAGAGAGCCCGGTGGGCGGCCTTGGGGGTGGGGGCCCAAGTCTGCAGCACAGGGTGTGGGTGAAGGAAGAGGCTGCAGCGGCCCCGGGCCAGGGCTGCGGGGACAGATAAGCTCGCCTGCCAAAGGAAAGCAGGGGAAGGAAAGACGTTTGCAAATCCCCCCGGGGGGAGAAAGCCAGCGAGGCTGCCCCTGCCCTGGAGAACAATGGGTACTTGACTTCAGTGGGTCATTAATGAGACAATTAATGGAAAGAGTAACAGAGGCCTCCCCAGGGAGGACTCGGAGAGTGGATAAGTGGAATTATTGTGGGGCCAGTGCGGGTGGTTCTAAGGGAGGGGGAGGGCTGTCCCCACAGTCCCAGATGTCCAGCATGCCAACTGCAGATTCCTGGCCTGGGGCCTGAGGCATGGGGCCTCCCCCAGNGACAGTATGGGAACTTGGGGTTGTAAAAATAGAAGTGGTTGTTACCTTTTCTGCTTTTTTTTTTTCTTTCTATACTTAACTTTTTTTTTTTCGAGACAGACATCCTAGTTACCCTCCAGATCCAGCTCAGGGCTCCAGGAACCCACCCCCCAATCAGATGTTGTCTCCCTGCCCCTCTCCCCATGCCAAGCTCTCAAGGCTCTCAGTACTCTCCCTCCTGTGTTTCCCTTTGTGACTGCGTCTCCCATGGACAGTCTTCCACGTGGGACTTGCACGAAACCCGGGGTATCTGTGAGACTGAACCTCACCCTCCTTCACATCACTGAAGGAGGCAACCCACCAAGCTCTGTTCACATCTCAGATCCAACGCATGATCAGTGCTGGGGGACGGGAGGTGGGTCCTGACAGTCAAAGCGCGGCTTCCAGAAGGGGGACCTAGGGAGGGGAGCAGCTGCCATTCAAAAATATTCAGAGGATCTCCCTGGCGTCCAGTGGTTAGGACTCTGTGTTTCCACTGCAGGGAGCACAGGTTCGACCTCTGGTCGAGAAACTGGGATTCTGTGTACAGTGTAGGGCGGCTTATACGCACACACATATATATTCAGGAAAGAAGAGAGGTGAACTTGTTTACTGTGACCAGAAAATCATCATCAGCTGGTTGTTGGTGGTGACACCGCTAACAAAGCCACAAGCTAGAGTTACAACGGAGTCCCCACTCCCGTGCCCCCACTGATGCGTGTGGCTCCTTCTACCCAAATCTGCTCACTAAACTTCCCCCTGGTTCCAGCCAGTGAAGCTCGGGACTGCTGGTGCAGTGGAGCCGCTGCAGAGCTGACAGGAAGGCCGCCAGCCCTGGCCCACCCACCTGGGCAGATGGATTCCATCCGGCACAGCGGTGCCATTTACTGTGTGACTCCTCTATGCCAAGCTATATTAGCTCATTTAATTCTCACAGCAGCCCCTGTTTTACAGGGGAGGCCTCTGGAAGGCTGATGTGCTCACGGTCGCAGGATGGCTGTGCTGGGACTTCAGTCTCAGGTCTGGGTGTGGGGGATGCAGAGGTCTCCTTACTTCCAGGCAGCTCCCTTGTACAAAAGGGGGAAACGGGATACTGAGGTCGGGAGAGGGAGGAACTCATCCATTAACAGCATAACAAGTGAGTTCCAGAGCTGGGATTTGACCCCAGAGTTCCTGACCACTTACCATCCCCCAGCCCCAGATTGCCCATGGCATTCTACCATTTAGCAGGATTTTTCATCCTCTGGGGCTTGGCCATGTCATTATGTCTTCAGGGGACATAAAACTGTAGGGTTTCAGGAGCAGGGAGGGGCCTTGGAGACCATCTTGCTTGGTTCCCTGTTTGTTGTGACCAGGAATTTAAGGCCTAAATTAGGCAAGTGACTCATGACCCACAGAGTCCTGTGGGTTCTCAGAATCTATTGACCCCAAACTTTAGAGTTCATTTTAATAATAGTTAACTTGGTAGCCAAACCTGGAGCAGACTGGAAACAATAAATTAGAATGTGGAATTTGTTGTCCACACAGAGATATCTGTTAAATGTGGACTACACGAATGAATGAATGGACTTCCCTTGTGGCACTAGTGGTAAAGAACCCATATGTCAGTGTAGGAGACATAAGGGACGTGGGTTCGATCCCTGGGCCAGGAAGATTTCCCTGGAGAAGAACATGGCAACCCACTCCAGTATTCTTGCCTGAAGAATCCCTTGGACAGAGGAGCCTGGCAGGCTACAGTCCATATGGTTGCAAAGAGTTGGACATAACTGATATGACTTAGCATGCATGCACGTACATGAATGAATGAATGGATGGATAGATGGATGGATGGATGGATTGACCAGGCTGATTTCTGCCTCCCACCAGGTTTCCCTTCCTGTGGAACTTCCCTGGTGGTCCAGTGGTTAAAAATCTGCCTTGCCATTCAGAGGATGCGGGTTCAATCCTTTAAGGGGAAACTAAGATCCCACAGGCTGAGGAGCAGCTAAGCCCACGCACCACAATGAAAGATCCCACATGAAGCCATAGAGATTGTCTGTGCTGCAGCTAAGACCCAACACAACCAAGTAAATAAATACTTTTTAAAAACCAGATTAATCATCTTAATCATCCAGCCTTTGCCACTGTGGCTCAGTTCAGGAGCCCTGTAGCTTCCCATTGCCTAGATAACTGAATCACCTCCTTCGTTCTTTCATTATGGTGGAGGCCCCTCTGACCCATTGTCCAGGTGGCGAACCCTTCAAAACACAAATCACACTGTTCCTCTTCATTTATTGCCTCCAGGGAAAAGGCCCAGATCCTCACCCCCAGATCTCAGCTGCAAGGTTTAACTTGGACTCTGTCTAACCCCATCTCACAGCAGGCTTCCCTTGGCTCTGGCTCCAGCCGCCTCTGGCTGTGACTTCTGTTAGGTGCCCACATGTGCCTGTCATATCAGAGACATGCCATTCCCCTGCCTGGGAGCATTCCAGACCCTACCTTGCCTGGCTAACTCCTATACATCCTTTAGGTCTCAACCTCATGTCACCGCTTCCAGGCAGCCTCCCCCTACCTCCCCAGACGGCCTTCATACCCTCCGTTGGCCGTTCCTCACAGCCAGCAGCCAGCAGCCTGTCCCTAGGGCTGTACCATCCTCAGTGCTCGTTTTCTGCCCAGACATGAACTCCAAGTGGGCAGTCTTATTCACCAATACAGGCTTAGCGCCAGAACAAAGCCTGACACATGCTGTAAGCGCCAAATACTCAGTTAAGTATTTGCTGAATGATTGAATAACTAGATTTGGCTCCTTGTTGAAACTGATTTATTCATGTGACAAATATTTACTGAGCAGCTACTACATGTCAGGCATGGTTCTCACCCACACCCTCACAGTGGTGAACAAACAATCACAAAGTCCCTGCCCTCATGGAGCTTTCAGTCTATTTGAGAAGGGGAAAAGTTAGAGAGATAAAGAAGTA
This sequence comes from Redunca redunca, assembly GCA_006410935.1. NCBI lineage: Eukaryota > Metazoa > Chordata > Mammalia > Artiodactyla > Bovidae > Redunca > Redunca redunca. Next base: position 185,546 of record SJYQ01004435.1, read on the forward strand.
ACCGAAGGCCAGGTAGAGCTAAGTGCTATGAAAGAAAACAAAGCAGGGAAAAGGGGGAGTGCCCTGTGTGTTTAAGTTTGGTTGCCAGTTTCCAAGCAGTAGTCAGGGAATGCTGCCTGGAGGAGGTGACATTTCAGTGCCAAACACAGGCCTCTGCCTTCCTTGGGCTGGCTGGGCCCTAGGTGTGTCCCAGATTCCCAAAACCCTCCCTGCCTCCCACGGTGGGAGCAAAAGGAACCCAGAAGAGGCCTTTGGCCAAGTCTTGAGGTGGATACAGAAGCCTGGAGCTGCTCTTCACAACAGCGATGATTGGGCTCCTTCTGCGAGGCGAGAGGCGGCGATTGCTTTGTGCACCGAGGACTTGGCTGATTGTGGCCGGGCGATTGGCACCCACAGACCACGGCCTCCAGGGTTTACTGCGCACCCCCAGCCCCTCGGCGGGCCGTGCGCAACGCGCCAGCCCAATCTCGCCTCCTATATTCAGAGTTGATTAGACGCTATTTCTGCCTGGATTTTCAGAAGGCTCAAGAGCTTTTTTAATCACTACAGTGGCTCATTACGGTTTTGCAGTGACACTCATGTCCTTCAGTTCTCTTCTCAGATTAGATTCTATAGTCAGATGAATATTGGATGATTTCATTACATACAAATGCAATCAACAGTTTTGCATAAATTTCTTCTCTTTTCTTGAGTTTCAATTGACCCCAGCACCCATGGTGGCAGGCACGATCCACATGCAAATGAGCTGGGTTTGCAGCCGAGCAGAGGGCTCCGGAGGAGGCAGGCACTCGCACCAGTCTGGGAGGGAGCCAGGGTTAGGGGGGGCCTCAGGTTCCAGAGAGGGGCCTTGGAGGAGGGGGCATGCTGAGGTCTAGGAGGCGCACCCCCTTCAGATGATGTTCTTGCAGGTAAGCTGAGGCACGGGGATGCTCAGAGCCCAGCCAAGAACGGAATGTGGAGTTTTAGGCCAGGCAGCTGGGCGGGGAGGGGCCCACTCAGGGTGCCTGGTGGCTACTTGACAACTGGTGTGGACCTGTTACAATATTTTTTTTGTACAACTAGCAGGACCTTAACAGTGCATTCCTGGTAAATGTTAGCTCTGACCCAAGGAAGGTTGCTGCTGCTATTGTTATTATTAATAGCATTATTATCACAGTCATCATGTCATTTCTCCTGGAGGGCTCCAGCTATGGCCGGCCGTGTGGATGAGCAACAAAAGTCTCTAAAAGGCAGACAAGAAAGTTGGGAGCCTGGGCCAGTGGCCCTTGCAGCGTTTTCTTGATGTCTCTCCTTTTTCGGCTGGGGGGCAGGGTAGTCTCAGAACTAGGCCTTGGAAAGCCCCCAGTCTCTCCTATATCCAGTGACCGAATCCTTTCTACTGCTCGACTCATAGCCTAATGCTTGTTCTCTCTTTGGGCCAAAGAGCTCCCTACCTGCTACCAGACTGGTCGGGCTCACTCAGCTCTTTGCTGACAGGTGGACCTCACCCCGTGCTCTGGGCCCACCATTCCTTCTGCTCCCTTGCCCCCTGACACCCGCGAGTCCGCAGTGGGGACTGTGCTCTGCTGCGGCCCCTTGTTTCGGGCTGGCTTCTCACCTCCTGCAGCGTCTCCTCCCAGCTGTCCTCCAGATGTTCACAGTGGCTGTCATCGGTCAATGTCCAGGCCTGGACTCAATACCAGGCATGAGGCTGGAGGGTAACATAGGGAGTAAGCTGTGTGTGGTCAGGGGACCCAAGGCTAACAGCTGTGTACTTCTCTTGCGGGGAAGAACCAGGAAGGGAAAGGAAAGTTTGGGCCTGAGGGTTTGCCAGGACAGAGGTCTGTGCGTCTCAAACCTCACTTCCTCCAGGCAGATTCTTTTTCAAAGCTCCTTTGTACACAGACATGGCACAGAGAGTGCAGGCTGCAGGGGCCCGGAGAGAGGCAGGTGGATTCACAAGTAGTCATGTTCCCGTCCCATCAGGGATGTGACCCCAGCTTCAGTCTTCATCATGGACAGAAACGAACCTCGAAATGGACAGAGCCGGAACCACAGTGCCACAGCAGCCCCAGGCTCAGGCCCCTGCCGGTCACGGCCCTCAGCTTCCCAGATTGGGCTTAGAGAGATCCAAGAATCTGAATGAAGTCGAGGAGGCCCATATGGCTCCCATGTGACTGCTGGGACCACTGCGGCCCAGAGGGGGGAAGGTAGGGCAGAGGGCCACACAGCGTGAGGCCAGAGCCTCCAGACGCAGTCCCAGGCTGCCGCCCCTGAGGGCCATTCCTGGCCATCCTGTCCTTCTGTGCACAGTGATGGAGGTGCCTTCTTCTCCAGCTGAAGGGATCTGTCTCACTGCCTGTGTGTTTGCCCTTTGCTGCTTTTCAGCCTCCCCAGGCTCCTCTTTCTATTTGCAGCTCTGTGTGCACTCCCCCCACCCCATCTCGCCAGCTCTCTCTGTCTTCAGCCTTGAGTCTGTCCCTCTGTCTCTGGACCCCTTCCTCCCCTTTCTCTCTCTGCCCCTGGCTGCCTGGTCCCCTTGCCAGGCTGCATCTGCTCCTTGCTCTCAGCTGCTGAGGTTGTTAGATCTGAGAGCCCCTGAGGTTGTCTCCCTTAGAGCTGTGGCCACGGGAAGGAAGAGGTCTGGGGTGGGAGTTGGTTTCTGAACTTTTCAGAACCTTCTGCACTGGCCAGCATTGGGCCATTCATTTTCCCTCCTGGGGCAAGGATGTAGGAAAGCAGTCACTTCTCTTGCATCACAGAGCTGTTCTTCTGCTGCTTGGCGGTTGGGGGCGGGGGGTGGCGTGTAGAGGGGGTGCTGGGAGGTGGGGGCAGCAGGGTTAAGGAAGTCTGTCACTGACTCCCCAAGGGGAGTCATTCTGTCCAGACCCCCATCTTTCACCTGCTGTCTGTGTCAGGTTCCCCACATGGCAACTCCATGACTGCTCATCTTCCCTCCAGGTCTTCCTCGTAGAATGAACCTGGTCCCCTCACCCCAATGGAAATCTGGTCTGCACCCACCTTGCCACCTCCTCTCCTTTCCCAATTCACCTGTCTCTCACCCAGGCACAGAGGCCTGCTTTCCTCTGATGGCCCTGCTTTCTGACTCCATGCCTCAGTACACGCAGGACAGAGAGGAGAAGGCTGGGCTCCAGAGGCTGGCAGGTCGGGCCAAATCCCAGCTCTGCTGCTTGCCAGCCAGGTTTGTCTCAGGCAAGTGACTTAACTTCTCTGAGCCCCAGTTGCTTCCTCCATAAAATGCAGATAACACTCTTGCCCTTGGAAGGCTGGCGTGAGGATTGGTAACTTCTGTGAAAGTATCTGGCCCAGAGCTGGATACAGAGTAGACACGTGGTAAAGCATTTGTTATGGATAAATGAATGCAGAAATAACAGATGAATTGTAAAATCGAAACCTGTGCAAGGAGGGCTGGGGGAAGGATTGCCAGGTGTCAGCAGGGGCACAGGAAAGGGCATGGAGGTGAGAGGGATCGGGGAGCCATGAGTGCTCAGGATGGATGCAAACTGCAAAATCCCAAAGGGAAGTCTCAGGTGGCGGTGGGAGCATGGTCAGAGGATAGGGACTTGCTGAGAGTCAGCGATGCACAGGCAGATAACAGTAGGTGTCAGGAGCAGAGGGCTTCCCAGGTGGCTCAGTGGTCAAGAATCCACCTGCCAGAGAAGGCTTCCTGGAGGGAACTGGGCATGGAGGCACAGTCACGGCCCAGAAGTGAGGCTGAGGCAGCTCTGGGGGTGGGGGTGTCCCTGGGGTGGCACTAGAGCACAGGGACTCTGCTGCCTGACAGCCTGGAGCTCTTGACGTGGATCTGCTTCTCACTAGGGTCCGTGTCCTCAGTCCCACCTGGCCCAGCTTGTGCCTCCTCTTGCCAGTCCCCAGAGAGTGGGAAGGGCAGGTTTCTGGCCACTCCAGACCTGAGCCCTGTGTCCGACTCCATCACAGGGCCTTGGCTAAGCTGACTCCCCTTTCTGATCCTTACTTTCTCCACCTGTGAAATGGGATAACAGTGTCTGCGGGCACTGGGCTGGGTGCTACTGAAGTCAGAAAGAGTGCTGAACAGTGTCAGCTCCTGACCGTCACCCCAGGCCCCCTAACCCCTGGAGCAGGCCAAGACCCCCGATTCAGAACATCAAAAGCCAAAGGGTGTGTACTGTGGTGGTCAGACTCTGTCTTGCTGGGTGCTCTTGAATACTTAACCTAGTTCTGTAGTTTCCTCATCTGTAGAATAAAGATTATACTAGAAGCCCAGAATCTCTTATCTAAAAATCTATCAAGTTGAATGCTGTCAGAGCGTGTCTGAGTCTAGTCTATTATACAATACACCCTGTATATTGTACAACCTCCCCATGGGGCCTGGTGCATTTTTTAAAAAAATATTTTAATTTATTTATCTGGCTGTGCTGGGTCTTAGTTGCAGCACTTGGGATCTAGTTCCCTGACCAGGAATCGAACCCAGGCCCCTTACATTGGGAACATGGAGTCTTAGCTACTGGACCACCAGGGAAGTCCCTGGGGGTATTGCTCATTATCAAACTCATTTACATTTTTTCCCCACCAAAATGTATGAATATTCATACCAGGTAGTGAAATGAAGACCAAAATAGTGTTTCCGCCTTAGTTCAGGTCACCAAGTGTCTGTAAGACCTTTTGCTCACTGAAGCTTGTAGCATTGTGGAGACAGGATTGAGGTTCAGAGCCACACCTGGCACACAGTGAGGGCTCACACGTGCTATACGATGGCTCCCTCTTCTGCCCCAAACCCTCCCGTGGCTTGCACGTCCTCAGGGTAAAATGGAAACAATTTTGAGGGAGGCCCTTTGTGATAGGAGGGCTTCCCTGATAGCTCAGCAGGTAAAGAATCCGCAATGCAGGAGACCCCGGTTGGATTCCTGGCTTAGGAAGACCCACTGGAGAAGGGGTAGGCTACCCACTCCGGTATCCTTGGGCTTCCCTCATGGCTCAGCTGGTAAAGAATCTGCCTACAATGCAGGAGACCTGGGTTTGATGCCTGGGTTGGGAAAATCCCCTGGAGTAGGGAAGGGCTCCCCACTCCAGTATTCTGGCCTGGAGAATTCCATGGACTGTATAGTCCATGGGGTCACAAAGAGTTGGACATGACTGAGTGACTTTCACTTTGTGACCGGAACTCTAACTCCAGTCTCTGGGCTGACCCTGCACACCCTAGACTTTTAGCTTCATCAACTTTTTCAGTTCCTCAGACACATCCGGTTCTCTCTCTCTCTGCAGGCTGTTGCATTTGCTGACTTCTGTTTAAAATGCCTCCCTTCCAGGCCCCCGTTCTTAACTGTTTCATCCTGTACATCTCACAGACTCACCTAAGCAGAAGTCATACGCTGGGAGAATCACCCATCTCTCCATCTAGGCTGAGATCTCTGGGAAGGTGTGGCCATGTGCACATTCTTCTCTGGCATCCACTTTGTGTGAATGAGTGGACCTCCTCACCCACCAGTGGCATTGCCACTAACACGGAACCTGAATACCTGTTTGTTGAATGAATAAATGAAGCAGCTCTGGAGGTATGATCCTACCCCTATATGTACCTCAGGAGAAGATTCTTGGAATGTTCTTCCTTCCCGCCTCCCTACAAACTTCGCAAATGATTTTTTTTAAGGGACCTAGTCCATGCAGAGGGATCTCTCTCTGGGCTGGTGGGCGGGGCGGGG